>WOVY01010708.1:0-330709 GCA_013436015.1 Rhipicephalus annulatus | reverse complement strand
AGCAGGAACCGAACCTACGAGCTTCGAATAACGCGTTTCGATGCTCTAACTACAGAGCTACCACAGCGGCCTTACCTCCATCCACTTTTTTGGGTTTATATGGGAATTTAGAAGTAGGGAGTGACAGTCAGCCCCATCTATAAGCCAAGCGACGAGTGTGAAAGAACTCTTGATTTGATTGATATGTGGGGTTTAAACGTCCCAAAACCACCATATGATTATGAAGACGCCGTAGTGGAGGGCTCCGGAAATTTAGACCACCTGGGGTTCTTTAACGTGCACCCAAATATGAGCACACGGGCCTACAACATTTCCACCTCCATCGGGAAAGAACTCTTTTATGTGCATGTTTGGCGTCACATAGCACGTGAACCTATTATGAGTGGGTAGCTGAATAATAGTCCCTAGTATACAAGCAAATGACAACCAAGTCTGCCAGTACGAGAACCTCGTTTTAATGAAATAAGAGAAAGAAGTGTATACCTATGGGCTCGTTTTTGCGTGTTTTAACACAATATTTATGACATCTAACAGACAGTAACGCCAAGTAATGTACAGGGAAAGTTACTAGAACCAATGGAATGTATAAGGAAGAAAGAAAAGTGGATGAAAAAATAACCAGCCATGAGCAGGAATCGAACCTACGACCTTCGAATAACGCGTTCGATGCTTAACCACTGAGCTACCACAGCGGCCTTCCCGCCATCAACTTTTTTTTCGGTTTAAAAGTGAATTTAGAAGTAGGTGTGATAGTGAGCGCCATCTATAAGCCAAGCGACGAGTGTGAAAACACTCTTTTATGAGCATGTTTGGCGTCACGGATCACGTGAACTTATATGAGCGGGCAGCTGATTAATATTCCCTCGTATACAACTTAATGACACCAAGTCTCTCAGTACGAGACCCTCGTTTTATTGAAATAAGGGAAAAAAGTGTATACCTTATGGCTTGGTTTTCCGTGTTTTAACACAATCATAATGAGATGTAACAGACAGTAATGCCAAGTAATGTACAGGGGAAGTTGATAGAACCAATGGAATGTAAAAAGGAAGAAAGAAAAGTGGATGAAAAAATAACCAGCCGTGAACAGGAATCGAACCTACAACCTTCAAATAACGAGTTCGATGCTGTAGCCACTGAGCTACCACAGCGGCCTTCCCTCAATCCACTTTTTCTGGGTTTATATGTGAATTTAGAAATAGGATTGACAGTGAGCCCCAACTATAAGCCAAGCGATGAGTGTGAAAACACTCCTTTATTCGGAGTTTTGGCGTCACGTACCACGTGAACTTATTATTCGCGGGCAGCTGATTAATAGTCCCTCGTCTAAAACCTAATGACACCAAGTCTGCCAGTCCAAGACCCTCGTTTTAATGAAATAAGGGAAAGAAATGTATACCTAAGGGCTCGTTTTTCCGTGTTTTTACACAATAATAATGAGATATAACAGACAGTAATGCCAAGTATTGTACATGTGAAGTTGATAGAACCAATGGAATGTAAATAGAAAGAAAGAAAAGTGGATGAAAAATAAGCAGCCGTGAGCAGGAACCGAACCTACGAGCTTCGAATAACGCATTCGATGCTCTAACCACAAAGATACCACAGGGGCCTTCCCTCCATCCAGTTTTTTTGGATTTATATGTGAATTTAAAAGTAGGAGTGACAATCAGCCCCATCTATAAGCCAAGCTGACGAGTGTGAAAGCACTCTTTTATGCGCATGTTTGGCGTGACGTAGCAGTTGAACTTATTATGAGCGGGCAGCTGATTAATAGTCCCTTGTACACAAGCTAAAGACACCAAGTCTGCCAGTACGAGACCCTCGTTTAATGAAATAAGGGAAAGAAGTGTATACCTAAGTTCATGTCTTTCCGTGTTTTAACACAATAATAATGAGATCTAACAAACAGAGATGCCAAGTAATGTACAGGGGAAGTTATTAGAACCAATGAAATGTGAATAAGAATAAACGCGGATGAAAAAATAACCAGCCGTGAGCAGGAGTCGAACCTACGACCTTCGAATAACGAGTTCGTTGCTCTAACCACTGAGCTACCACAGCGACCTTCCCTCATCCACTTGTTTAGGTTTATATGTGAATTTACAAGTAGGAGTGACAGTACGCGCCATCTATAGGCCAAATCTAGGAATAACCGTAGGACCTCATGACTTCAAAAGAGCTCACCGCGTTGGTCGTCATTCGTTCGGTAGAAATCGCCCCATAATCGTAAAATTCACATGTTACAAAACAAAGGACTTGATCCTATCAAATGGCCGGAAATTAAGAAATACTAACTTTAGCATTGGAGAGGACTTTTCGCTCTCCGTTCGACACGCGCGAAAACAATTAATAGCATTTGCCAAGGCTAAATCTGCTAAGTTCTCCTTGCGGTATAAAACCCTGCACATCAGTCCGAAACGTTATATTTTTGATAAATTGTCTAGCACAGTTAAAGAAATCACATAGCAGTCACCCTGTCACCATGTACCTACAAACCGACAGCGCCCGGCACTTGCCAAACCACTCTCATTTTCCGTGATATTTGCTAACATCTGCAGTTTCCTTCCAAAGCGCGAACCCTTATCGAACATTGTTTTGTCATCCGGAAGCAATATACTGGTACTAACTGAAACTTGGCTCAACGATAACGTTTCGGACGCTGAAATTCTGACTGACTTACCCGAATTCCGCGTGTATCGTAGCGACCGAAAGTGTACTCGAGGGGGTGGTGTTCTGGTCGCAATTCACCAAGGTATATCATGTTCCGTTATACACGTAACGTCCGACAGTGAATCATTATGGCTCATTTGTCACGCTCCTCCCCTAACAGTACTTCTTGGCGTTTGTTATAGGCCACCGCATACTAATCCACACTTCTGTAGGCACCTAAACAATAGCCTAAGGCAACTTGTTGCCTCTTACCCTAATGCTCGCATCCTTCTCTTTGGCGACTTCAATTACCCGAACAT
Source organism: Rhipicephalus annulatus (assembly GCA_013436015.1). NCBI lineage: Eukaryota > Metazoa > Arthropoda > Arachnida > Ixodida > Ixodidae > Rhipicephalus > Rhipicephalus annulatus. The sequence goes on along the minus strand of WOVY01010708.1, from coordinate 327,737 downwards.
CAAATGGCATAACCTAGGCATGTCCTCATTATCATGTCATGCAGAGGCTAAAAACTTCATTGACGTATGTTTAAATTTTAACCTGAGTCAGTTAGTCTCAGAACCAACACGCGTTACGCAAGAAACAGCAAACATCCTAGACCTAATACTAACTAACAGTCCTGAGAACCTTTCATCTATCAGTTATTTCCCAGAAATCAGTGACCATTAAATCATGCATGCCCTATTTTCATTCAGTTCTGCTCCAAAGTACACATCCGCAAAAACAATATGCCTTTACGACCGGGGAAACTACGATGCAATAACTGAAGACCTTAACACCTTTTTTTCTGAGTACAAATCAGTGTTTCCCACTCGCACAGTACATGAAAACTGGTCAATATTCAAAAATAAATTAAGTGTGCTCACTAATATGTTCATTCCGAGGGTTACCGTTCATGCTAATCGCAATATGCCATGGTTTTCTGTACGTTTAAAACGGCTGGAAAATAAAAAGAAACGGCTCTTCCGTTCGGCCAAACGCCGTGACACGCAGAGTGACTGGGATAAATACTTCGAAGTGGAAAAATCATATCTAGTTGAGATCCGGAACGCCAAGCATACATTTTATCACGATGACTTACCAAAGCTACTAACCAGCAACCCCAGAAAATTTTGGCAACTTTTAAATCCAAAGCAAGCTCACGACATCACACTGACTAACGACGCGCATGAACCAGTGACAGACCATGAATGTGGGGAAATATTTAACACCGCATTCGTATCTGTCTTTACTCAAGAACTTGACGCACCTTCACAATCACCATCAGTTAACATCGAAGCATTCATGCCAACTATCTCATTTTTCGAAGAAGGCATTGCATCCGTAATCGATAACATGAAGCTTTCATCATCAACCGGTATGGACTCAAATAATTCTAAGCTACTGAAGAATGGTAAATCAATTTGTGCCGCCTATTTATCTTTGATTTTTTCACAGTCACTCGCCTCAGGAATCATTCCAGATGACTGAAAAACAGGGAAGGTCGTTCCAGTGTACAAATCAGGTAACAGAGACTCACCCTTGAACTACCGCCCCATTTCATTAACTAGTGTACCCTGTGAAATCATGGAACACGTCATTTGCTCTCAAATCGCAAGTTTCTTGGACTCATGTAATTTTTTTCATCGATCACAACATGGATTTCGTAAAGGTCACTCCTGCGAAACACAATTAGCGCTATTTCTTCACGACTTGCACACTAACCTAGACCGTAACATGCAGACTGATGTAATTTTTCTAGACTATGCGAAAGCGTTCGATAATGTTCCTCACTGCCGCCTTTTGCTAAAACTTTCACACCTGCACCTAGACCCTAACATTCTTCGTTGGATTGAACAGTTTCTCACTAACCGTTCTCAGTCAGTCTTTGTTAATGACCACCTATCTAACTCTCTCCCAGTCACATCAGGCGTTCCCCAAGGATCTGTCCTCGGTCCCCTTCTTTTCCTAATATATATTAACGACTTGCCCGACCATATATCCTGCAGCATCCGCATGTTCGCGGATGACTGTGCCATCTATCACACTATCAGTAACCAGCATGATCACCTGTATCTCCAAGCCAACCTTAACAACGTGCTTAATTGGTGTAACACATGGTTAATGACCCTTAATCCTTCTAAATGTAAACTCGTGTCTTTTTCTCGTCGCCATAGCCCATATCGCTTCCACTATTCTATCGTTAACACCGCAATTGAATCAGTACCGTCTTATAAATATCTTGGAATAACCTTGTCTTATGATTTATCATGGCATACACACATCGCTAATGTAGTTTCAGCATCTAAAAAAGCACTTGGTTTTCTCAAACGCCATCTCCGCCTAGCACCCCCACATGTAAAATTACTTGCGTACAAATCTTTAATCAGACCAAAATTAGAATATGCATCTGCCATATCGAGCCCTGATCAAGCGTATTTAATCAAAGCATTAGAAGCGGTACAAAACCGTGCTGCCAGATTCATTCACTCATCTTACTCATACGATATCAGTATTTCATCTTTGAAAGCGAAATATGGACTGCCACTCCTTTCTTTGCGCCGCCGCACTGCAACTCTCCTGCTTTATCACAAGTTATTTCATTCTTCCCTCAATCAACCACCTTACATAGTAGCCGCAGCACGCATATCTCATCGAACCAGTCATCCATTTCAGGTTTCCCGCCCTTCTTCGCGCACCACTGCTTTTTCTGCCTCGTTCATTTTTCGAGCAGCCACGGACTGGAACGGCCTCCCCCGGGACATCGCCAACATCGCCTCATCATCTGCCTTTCAACACCGTGTTATTGATCATCTTAAATACTAAAACAACTTTTACTGCTTATTGTTAACCTAAATAAAACCCTTATGTAATGCCCCTCCTAGAAAGGGGGGCCTTTAAGGTAATAAACTGAACTGAACTGAACTGAACTGAAACCATGAGTGTGAAAACACTCTTTTATGAGCATGTTTGGCGTCACGTAGCACGTGAACATATTATGAGCGGACAGCTGAATAATAGTCCTTCGTATAAAATCTAATGACACCAAGTCTGCCAGTACGAGACCCTCGTTTTAATGAAATAAGGGAAAGAAGTGTATACCTAACGGCTTGTCTTTCCGTGTTTTAACGCAATAATAATGAGATCTGACAGTTATGCGAAGTAATGTACAGGGGAAGTTATTGGAACCAATGGAATGTATAAGGAAGAAAGAAAAGTGGATGAAAAAATAAGCAGCCGTGAGCAGGAACCGAACCTACGAGCATCGAACAACGCGTTCGATGCTCTAACTACAGGGCTACCACAGCGGCCTTCCCTCCATCCACTTTTTTGGGTTTATATGGGAATTTAGAAGTAGGAGTGACAGTCAGCCCCATCTATAAGCCAAGCGACGAGTGTGAAAGCACTCTTTTATGCGCATGTTTGGCGCCACGTAGCACGTGAACCTATTATGCGTGGGTAGCTGAATAATGGTCCCTCGTATACAAGCTAATGACACCAAGTCTGCCAGTACGGGAACCTCGTTTTAATGAAATAAAAGAAAGAAGTGTATACCTAAGGGCTCGTTTTTGCGTGTTTTAACACAATATTGATGACATCTAACAGACAGTAATGCCAAGTAATGTACAGGGAAAGTTACTAGAACCAAAGGAGTGTAAATAAGAAGAAAGAAAAGTGGATGAAAAAATAACCAGCCGTGAGCAGGAATCGAACCTACGACCTTCGAAAAACGGGTTCGATGTTTTACCCATGAGCTACCACAGCGGCATTCCCTCCATCCACTTTTTTGGGTTTATATGGGAATTTAGAAGTAGGAGTGACAGTAAGCACCATCTATAAGCCAAGCGACGAGTGTGAAAACACTCTTTTATGAGCATGTTTGGCGTCACGTAGCACGTGAACTTATATGAGCGGGCAGCTGATTAATATTCCCTCGTATACAACCTAATGACACCAAGTCTCTCAGTACGAGACCCTCGTTTTATTGAAAAAAGGGAAAGAAGTGTATGCCTTAGGGCTCGGTTTTCCGTGTTTTAACACAATAATAATGAGATGTAATAGACAGTAATCCCAAGTAATGTACAGGGGAAGTTATTGGAACCAATTGATCGTAAATAAGAAGAAAGAAAATTGGATGAAAAAATAACCAGCCGTGAGCAGGAACCGAACCTACGAGCTTCGAATAACGCGTTCGATGCTCTAACCACAGAGATACCACAGGGGCTTTCCCTCCATCCACTTTTTTTGGATTTATATGTGAAATTAAAAGTAGGAGTGACAGTCAGCCCCATCTATAAGCCAAGCGACGAGTGTGAAAGCACTCTTTTATGCGCATGTTTGGCGTCACGTAGCACTTGAACTTATTATGAGCGGGCAGCTGATTAATAGTCCCTCGTATACAAGCTAAAGACACCAAGTCTGCCAGTACGAGACCCTCGTTTTAATGAAATAAGGGAAAGAAGTGTATACCTAAGTTCTTGTCTTTCCGTGTTTTAACACAATAATAATGAGATCTAACAGACAGAAATGCCAAGTAATGTACAGGGGAAGTTATTAGAACCAATGAAATGTAAATAAGAAGAAACGTGGATGAAAAAAAACCAGCCGTGAGCAGGAGTCGAACCTACGGCCTTTGAATAACGAGTTCGATGCTCTAACCACTGAGCTACCACAGCGACCTTCCCTCCATCCACTTTTTTGGGTTTATATGTGAATTCAGAAGTAGGAGTGACAGTCAGACCCATCTATAAGCCAAGCGAGAAGTGTGAAAACTCTTTTATGCCATGTTGGCGTCACGTAGCACGTGAACTTATTATGAGCGGGCAGCTGATTAATAGTCCCTCGTATAAAACCTAATGACACCAAGTGTGCCACTACGAGACCCTCGTTTTAATGAAGGGAAATAAGTGTATACTTAAGGGCCCGTTTTCTTTTTTTACCACATTAGGAATGAGATCTAACAGACAGTAATGCCAATTATTGTACAGGGGAAGTTATAACAACCAATGGAATGTAAAGAAAAAGAAAGAAAAGTGGAATAAAAAATAACCAGCCATGAGCAGGAATCGAACCTACGACCTTCAATTAACGCGTTCGATGCTCTAACCACTGAGCTACCACAGCGGCCTTCCCTCCGTCCACTTTTTTGGGGTTTATATGTGAATTTAGAAGTAGCAGTGACAGTCAGCGCTATCTATAAGCCAAGCGACGAGTGTGAAAACACTCTTTTATGCGCATGTTTGGCGTCACGTAGCACGTGATCTTATTTTGAGCGGGCTGCTGATTAATAGTAGCTTGTATACAACCTAATGACACCAAGTTTGCCAGTACGAGACCCTTCTTTTAATGAAATAAGGGAAAGAAGTGAATACCTAAGGGCTCGTTTTTGCATGTTTTAACACAATATTTATGAGATCTAACAGACAGTAATGCAAAGTAATGTACAGAGGAATTTTTTAGAACCAATGAAATGTAAATACGAAGAAAGAAAAGTGGATGAAAAAATAACCAGCCGTGAGCAGGAATCGAACCTACGACCTTCGAAAAACGGGTTCGATGTTTTACCCATGAGCTACCACAGCGGCTTTCCCTCCATCCACTTTTTTGGGTTTATATGTGAATTTAGAAGTAGGAGTGACAGTAAGCGCCATCTATAAGCCAAGCGAAGAGTGTGAAAACACTCTTTTATGAGCATGTTTGGCGTCACGTAGCACGTGAACTTATATGAGCGGGCAGCTGATTAATATTCCCTCGTATACAACCTGATGACACCAAATGTGCCATTACGAGACCCTCGTTTTAATGAAGGGAAATGAGTGTATACTTAAGGGCTCGTTTTTTTGTGTTTTAACACAATAATAATGAGATCTAACAGACAGTAATGCCAAGTAATGTACAGAGGAATTTTTAAAACCAATGGAATGTAAATAAGAAAGAAAGAAAAGTGGATGAAAAAATAACCAGCCGTGAGCAGGGAATCGAACCTACGACCTTCGAATAACGCGTTCTATGCTCTAGCCACTGAGCTACCACAGCGGCCTTCCCGCCATCAACTTTTTTGGGGTTCATATGTGAATTTAGAAGTAGCAGTGACAGTCAGCCCCATCTGTAAGCCAAGCGACGAGTTTGAAAGCACTCTTTTATGCGCATGTTTGGCGTCACGTAGCACTTGAACTTATTATGAGCGGGCAGCTGATTAATAGTTCCTCGTATACAAGCTAATGACACCAAGTCTGCCACTACGAGACCCTCGTTTTAATTAAATAGGAGAAAGAAGTGTATACCTAAGGGCTCTTTTTTGCGTGTTTTAACACAATATTTATGAGATCTAACAGACAGTAATGCCAAGTAATGTACAGGGGAAGTTACTAGAACCAATGGAATGTAAGTAAGAAGAAAGAAATGTGATTGATAGAATGACTAGCCGTGAGCAGGAACCGAACCTACAACCTTCGAATAACGTGTTCGATGCTCTAACCACTGAGCTACCACAGCGGCCTTCCCTCCGTCCACTTTTCAGGGGGTTTATGTGTGAATTTAGAAGTAGGAGTGACAGTCAGCGCCATCTATAAGCCAAGCGACGAGTGTGAAAACAATCTTTTATGCGGATGTTTGGTGTCACGTACCACGTGAACTTATTATGCGCAGGCAGCTGATTATTAGTCCCTCGTATACAACCTAATGACACCAAATGTGCCATTACGAGACCCTCGTTTTAATGAAGGGAAATGAGTGTATACTTAAGGGCTCGCTTTTCTGTGTTTTAACACATTAATAATGAGATCTAACAGACAGTAATGCCAATTAATGTACAGGGAAAGTTATTAGAACCAATGGAATGTAAAGAAAAAGAAAGAAAAGTGCATTAAAAATAACCAGCCGTGAGCAGGAATCGAACCTACGACCTCCAAATAACGCGTTCGATGCTCTAACCACTGAGCTACCACAGCGGCCTTCCCTCCATCCACTTTTTGGGGGTTTATATGTGAATTTAGAAGTAGCAGTGACAGTCAGCGCTATCTATAAGCCAAGCGACGAGTGTGAAAACGCTCTTTTATGCGCATGTTTGCGTCACGTAGCACGTGAACTTATTCACTTAGCACGTGAGTTATTATAAAAGAGTGTTTGCACACTCGTCGCTTGGCGGCCGCTTGCCGACTGGGGCCGCTCGCCGATGCTGGCGTGTTTCGAGAAGATGATCACCACGCGGATGGTTCCACACTCTGCGGGTGGTTCGGGATCGGAGTCGAAGCCTGGACACCTGGGACGTGACCTCGAGCAGTCGCGGCCGGAACGAACACCTGGGACGTGAACTTGAACTGTCAAGGCAGGAACTCTGGAAAGCCGCGTACCTTCGTGTACGCCGTGGGCAGCTGGAGCGTCCTCGCCTTGCCTGACTTCACGTGGCCATGTCCGGAACCCGACACCGCAGTCGCGCGACACCCCGGATCTGCACTCCCGCCAGCTCAATCTCGTTCTTCCCTCGAGTCGTCTTCCTGTTCTTCCCTCTCGTGCATTTGCTGCGGCGCAACCTTTCGCGCAGATTTTCTCTTCCTTTTTGGCGAGCCGCAGTTTCATGCGTGACGTTTTGCACCAACGGTATCGTCTTTCCGCCGCTCAATTGAGAAGCACCGCTGCCGTCACCTCCGAGCACGTTGTACATAACACCACGGTGCCACCGCACTTCACAAACACCATCACGTCACTATGCTACGCCACAAGTTGTGCCACGATCATTTGTGACGACAGCTGGAGCACCATGACATAAGACGATGCTGTTAACAAAAAATTTGGTGACATCTGCTGCGGTTCCTTTTGAAAGTGCCTTGGTTTCACCGTAACGTATTAAGTAGTCAGTAGCGAACACAATCCACCGGTTTCCAGACGAAGACTTGGGGAATGACCCCAGGAACTCCATGCCAACCTGATGAAAGGGCGCTTTTGGTGGGCCTATTGGTCGCAGTAGTCCCGCTGGTCGTAGAGGTGAAATCTTACGTCGCTGACAGTCGCAACATGTGCGAACATAGTGCCTCACAGTCTTTGTGAAGCGTGACCAGTAGTAGGAGCATTGAATTTGTTGCAGCTTGCGCGTATAGCCGAGGTGTCCGGACGATGGCCCATCATGACACGCACGTAAAATGTCACCACGAAGCCTAATTGGCACAACAAGCACATACATAGCTTGTGTAGGATGAAAGTTCTTTTTATAAAGCACTCTATTACTGAAATAAAAGGAGGATAACCAGACATGATTGCCATTTGAGCCCCGTGAGAACCATATCCATCACTCTTTGGAAAGTATCTGGCGCTGAGCATAGACCGAAAGGCAACACTTTAAACTCATACAGGCTATCGTGTGTAATAAACGCCGTATTTTCGAGGTCGCGCTCATCCACTGCGATTTGCCGGTAGCCGCTACGCAATTCCATGGAGGAAAAATATTTAGCGTTGCGTATACGGTCCAATGAGTCAACTATTCGGGGTAGAGGATAAACGTCCTTTTTGGTGACCTTGTTCAGTTTACGATAATCAACGCGAAAACGCAACCTACAGTCCTTCTTTTTTACTAGCACAACTGGCGAAGCCCAGGGACTGGTTGATGGCTAGATGACGTCGCCCTGAAACCTCTGCTGGACTTGGTCACGTATAGCGTATTGCTCTTTTTGCGACACCCTATAGGCGTGTTGTCGGATGGGTCTCTCCGTGGGTTCCGTGATAATACGATGCTGAGCAAGTGGTGTCTGTTTAACCTATGACGTAGTGGCAAAGCAGTCTTGAAATGAGCCGAGTAACCGCAAAAGGCTTTCTCGTTGAGCCGAAGGTAGTCTCTCATTTACGTCGAGAGTGCTCGCGAAGGCCTCGTCAGAGTGGCCATTCGACGAAAATAAAGCTAACGTGGACGAACCATCAGCGTCGGCAAGTTCTTCACAATATGCAATGGTAGTGTGTCTCGTTAGGTGGCGATATTCGTCGCTGAAGTTCGTGATAAGCAGGTGAACATGCCTATTGCTAGGCTGATTGATTCCTGGGGCAACCCATATCTGTAGTTAAATAAGAAGAGACGAATTGTCCTCTGCAATTACCGCGTCACACACGTCCTGTATCAATTCTACTTCGACAAAGAGGCTGCTTCAATGTGGGAGAGTCAGAGAATCGTCGGTAACACAGAGCGCTCTTTTCTGGAATTGTGCACTGTCAGTTGCAGCGCGAAAAGGACCCTCGAACGACACAGGTAATTCACATAGGTCTATAACGGCGCCGTATTCACGAAGGAAGTCCATTCCTAGAATGACTGGCCGAGAGCACACGCGCAATACGAGGAAAAAGCCCGCAAATATCGACATACGTATACAAATGCATGCCGTGCACATACCAGTAGGCATCACCAGATGGCCACCTGCCTTGCACAACTGGGGTACTTGTCACGGTGTGGTAACGTTCCTCAGTTCAGATGCCAGTGTGGCGCTCACTACGGAATAGTCGGCACCGGAGTCGACGAGGGCGTTGACAGCATGATTGTCGACGAAGACAGCGATTTCGGCAAAACAATATGTCTGCTGTCAGGGAACACTGAAAAACCGGAATGGTCCTCATCTGGCCGTTGCGTCGGAAGAGGGTCTTTTACAGTTCGCCGGGCCGAGACTTCACCTCAAGAAGTCGCCGTTACTAGTTTCTCCTGCGGGGACTTGGTTTACGGCTCCTGAAAGGAGCGGAAGACGATGAGGGCAAACTGGGTGACGTAGACCGGCGAGGCGACGGTGATCTCGACTGGTGGTGCTGAATAGTCGAAGGAGTTCGCTGGCCCGTGAGATAGGCTTCGATTTCGTGGGGGCGCTCACCGTAGCGCGGGCATCGAGCATCACGATTGAAGCCGCGGAAACCTAGTTGATGGTATTGACCGTTCCTGTATACGTGACAGGCTTCTCCGCAGTGATAGCACAGCGGACGTTTATCGGAAGTGCGCCACGTGCTTGCCTTGCTACTACTTTGTCTTGAGGTAGACGGCAGATAGGTGGGTGTGTTCGGAAACCTTGAGCCGAGAGGCGGGCTCGAAGCAGTGGCGTGAAATGACTGCAACGACTGGTACCTTAGACGCATAGCAGGATCTATAGCCGGTGGCGCTGGGGATTGCAATTCCGCTGGGTATGTCAGGACTGGGGCCTCGGGAATCGGTGGTGCGATTGGGACCAGGGGTGTGAAGGCCTGCCAGACTTTTGGTCTGAATATACATCCACAGGGGCTGACTCAGGTTGATGGAATTCCACTGCCTGAAGCTGTCGCAGTTCATCCCGTACAATACTTTGAATGAAGTCTGCGAGGGCCTGTCTCTCGCTGTCAGAGCCGATAGAGCATGCGGTGGCCGGGATCTGGCGCTTGCATTGTGACGACCACTGCTGCAGCGTACGTTCCATACAGGTCGCCTCACTGATGAACTGGGCGACTGTCGTCGGTGGATCGCGCACGAGCCCAGCAAAAAGCTGTTCTTTTACTCCGCGCATCAAATGCCGCACCTTATTTTCCTTGGGCATGGCAGGGTCCGCGCACTTGAAGAGCCGAAGCATGTCCTCGACAAACATGAATACTCGTTCATTCGGCCGCTGGTTTTTGCAGGATATGGCTTGTTCAGCCCTCTTCTTTCTCTCGGTGTTCCAATAGGAGTCACGGAGCTGACGGCTAAGCTCTTGCCAGGTTGCAAAGAAGCCCTCATGGTTCTCATTCCACGTCTTCGCAGAATCATCCAAGTAGAAGTTAACTCGGCGCAGCTTGCGAACATCGTCCCATTCGTTGATACTGGAAACCCGATCAAAGTGGTCGAGCCAGTCATCAACATCATCGAAAATGTCTCCATAGAACGGCTTTGGCGTCTTTGGCGCATGAAAAACATGGCCGAGAAGAGAACCATGGGCATCGCTGGTTTGGACCGCCTGGCTTGTCATCGGATTTGCCCTCTTTCTTGGTATCAGTGCCAAGGGACCGAATTCAGGGGGTAACCCATGCAGGCGGTGGCTGCTTCTTGCTGTGGGCGATGTAGCTGTCTCCGCGATGGTCGACACAGCCGAAGTACAGGTACCCAGCACCTCCACTAGTAATGTCACGAGCAAAACCATAGCTGAAGCCAGAAGTTAACCTGAACACGAGCAACAAGATTGTTCTCTTTTTTTCGCAGCCCAAAACGAGTATGAGCCACAGCGGCTTGTTCATCAATGGTGGCAATATATAATGTATATATAATTATATATAAATATATATAAGGGAAAGAAGTGCGTGTATACTTAACGGCTCGTGTTTTTGTGTTTTGATACATTAATAATGAGATCTAACAGACAATACTGCCGATGAAAGTAGAGGGGCAGGTTTTTGACCGAATTTTGATATAAATTTGAAGAAATGAAAGTGGGTAAAAAGATACCTTGCCGTGGACAAGAACCGAACCTGCGACCTTCGAATAACGCATTTGATGCTCTAACACAAAGCTAACACGGCAGCTATCCCTCCTCTCCCCAGCAACTCTATTAGGTATATATGTGAATTTACACGTGGGGGTGTCAGTCAGCACCACTAGTGGTCATGACGACGAGTGTGGCTCACAATTTATGAGCCTTTGTAGCGTCATGTAGCCCGTGAACATAATACCGGTCGGCAGCTGACCTCTAGTTCCTCGATTAAAACCTAAAGGCACCAAGTCTGCCAGTACGAAACCCTCATAATGAATAAGGGAAAGAAGTGTATACTTAAGGGCTAAATTTCCGTGATTTAACACAATATAATGAGTTATAACAGACAATAATGCCAAGAAAGGTATAGGGGAAGTTATTGAACCGTATTTATATGGAAACATGAAGAAAGAAAAGTGGGTGAAAAGTTAACTTGCCGTGGGCAGGAACCCAACCTGTAACCTTCGAATAACGCGTTCGATGCTGTACCACTGAGCTTCCACAGCAGCTATCCCCCCAGCCACTCTAATGGGTATATTTGCGAATATAAAAGTGGAAGTGTCAGTCAGCGCCACCAGTAGCCATGGCGGTGAGTGTGGCACATTCGTTGTGAGCCTGTCTCGTGTCACGTAGCACGCGAACTTTTTACCAGTTGAAAGCTGACCAATAGTTCATTATGTAGAACATGAAGCCACCAAGTTTGCCAGTAGGAGACCCTCGTAATGAATAAGGGAAAGAAGTGTATGCTTAAGTGCTCGTGTCTCCGTGCTTTGACGCAACATTACTGCAATCTAACAGACGATAATGCCAAGGAAATATTAGAAAAGTACTAGACCTCGTCGTAATGTATATATTAGGAAAGAAATGTGGGTAAAGAGCTCGTGTTTTCGTGTTTTGACACCATAAAATGAGACCCAACAAACAATATTGCCAAGGAAGATATAGGGGAAGTTATTGAACCGTATTTTAACATAAATAAGAAGGAAGAAAAGTCGGGGAAATATAACTTGCCGTGGGCAGGAACCGAGCCTGCGAACTTCGAATAGCGTATCCGAAGCTCTACCACGGAGATACCACGGCGACTATCCTACCCGCCACTTTATCGGTTATATGTGAATTTAAACGTGGGAGTGTGACTCAGCGCCATCTGTAGCCGTGGCGGTGTGTGGCACACTCTTCTTATTTTTTTATGAGCCTGTGTTGCGTTACTTAGCACGTGAACTTATTACGAGCCGGCAGCTGACCAGTTTTCGCACGTATACAATCTATGGCACCAAGAATGCCAGTACGAGGCCCTCGTTAATGATTAAGGGAAAAAATAGAATACCTCGAGGCACGTTTCCACGTGTTTTAACGCAGTATCAATGCGACCTTACAGAAGAAACGGCCAAGGAAAGTATAAGGGCAGTTATTAGACCACGTTTTATTGCAAATATGAAATATGAACACAGAGAAGTGGGTGAAAAGACAACTTGCCGTGTGCATAAATCAAACCTGCAACCTTCGAATAATGCGTTCGATGCTCTACCACTGAGCTACCACGACAGCTATCCCCCAGCCACTTTATCGGGTATAGATGTGAATTTAAATGTGGGAGTATCAGTCAGAGTCACCAGTAAGCATGGGGGCGAGTGAGGCACACTCTTTATGAGCCAGTGTGGCGCCACGTAGAACGTGAACCTAATACTAGGTAGCAGATTCAATAGTACCTCGTATACAACCTAAAGGCACCAAGTCTGCCAGTATGAGACCCTCGTAATCAATACGGGAAAGAAGTGTATACTTAGGGGCTCGTGTTTCCGTGTTTTGACACAATATATATAATATCTAACTGACAATATTGAGAGGAAAGTATAGGGACAGGTATTAGACGGAATTGTGAGGTAACTATGAAGAAATAAATGGGGGGGTAAAGGTTACTTGCCGTGGGCAGGAACCAAACATGCGAGTTTCGAGTTTACGCGTTCGATGCTCTACCACTGAGCTACTACGACGGCTATCATCTAGCCACTTTGTTGGAGATAGATGTGAATTTAAACGTGGAAGGGTCATTCACCGCCACCAGTAGCCATGGCGGCGAGTGTGGCGCATTTGTTATGAGCCCGTGTGGCGTCATGTAGCACGTGAGCTTATTACTAGTTGGCAGCTGCCCAATGGTCCCTCGTATACCAACTAAAGGAACCAAGTCTGCCAGTTCCAGAGCATCATATTAAATAAAGGAAAGAATTGTATACTTCAGGGCTCGGGTTTCTCTGTGTCGACACAATAATAATGAGATATAACAGACAGTATTGCCAAGGAAGCTATAGGGGAAGTTATTGAACCGTATTTTATTGTAAAGATTGTTACGTGAAGATATATTTACACAGAGGCCAACGCGCACGCCAAGATGGAAAACAAGAGCTGTGCCCTGCACCAAAATCACGTCGTCTTTCTTCGTGCCTATCATCCCGCTTTTGTGGGACATGGTCTCATAATATAATCCTCTGGGGCTGAAGCACCGACTCGGTGCTTTCTATGATGTTGCTGAGTGGTAAAGCTTAAGCATACATGAACAATGTCTGTAGATAAAGAAGGGGAGGAGGAGAAAAACTTGAGCGGGGCTATCTCGTGGGTCACATCTGTCACCTGGCGCAATACGCGGTAGGGTCCCAAGTAGCGGGAAAGCAGTTTTTCAGAAAGTCCAACTCGCTAAGTCGGAGTCCACAATAGCACAAGAGAACCCGGAATAAAGGAAACTCGGCGATGATGGGAGTTGTAACGCTGCCGCTGCTGATCTTGCGATGCTAAGAGGCACTGACGGGCAACTTATTGCGCTTTTCGAGCTCTGGGGATAGCATCGCGGGCGTATTCGGTCGCCGAGTTACGGCTGTCGGAAAGATGGTGTCAAAGAGGTGACCGGCAGTGGGAGCATCGTGGAGCTGGCCGATCGCGCTCGCACGTAAGTGGGAAGGTACCACAATGAGCAGTTTGTGTCCATCAGGGCGGACGTTGTAACGGTATATTGTGCCATTCTTGAGCACGAACAATTAGGTAGAAGGATTGGGTGCCGCAGATTGAAGCTTCTCGGTGATGTTACGGTAGACAGGATTTTGGCACTGTTCCTCACGGATGTTGCTTAAAGCGGAGAGAGATAGGACACATGGCGCTTCATCGAATGCCTCATGTGGGTCCACTGGATTCCGAGATAAGCAATCAGCGTTATGATGTAAGTGGCCAGATTTGTAGGACACCGAGTAGTTATATTCTTGGAGTCGTAATACCCATCGACCAAGGCGCCCAGCGGGGTCCTTCAAGGATGCGTGCCAGCAAAGTGCGTGGTGATCGGTTGTGAGGGTGAAATGTCGACCATGTAAATAGGGCGGAAATTTCGCTACTGCCCTTCATTTCCGCCTGCGAGAGGAGACGGCAGGCATAGACGATAACGCGGGCGCAGGCGCTTTGATGCTGGACCGAAACGGCAGCAATTCTGTGGCCACTGGCATCGGAGCGGACTTCTCTAGGGACGGCATCGTCAAAATGGGCGAGAACAGGTGGTTCTGTTAGCAATGCAATAAGTGTAGAGAACGCCGTAGCCTTCGCAGCACCCCATATGAATGAGACTTCTTTTCTCAGTGAGTTTGTGAGAGGATGGCCTACTTCCGCATAGTTATTCATAAAGCGTCGAAAGTACGAGCACAGACCGAGAAAGCTGCGGACTTCCTTAATAAAGGTCAGAATGGGGAAGTTTCGCGCGGCTCGCACTTTATCGAGATCAGGGAGTACACGAGAGGAGTCGACAAGGTGGCCCATTATGGTTAGTTGCTGGCGTCCGTAGTGGCACTTTGACGAGTTCAGTTGGAGACCGGCATTGCGAAAAACAGCCAGTATTGAAGACAGGCGTTCGAGTTGGGTCTCAAAGATCGTAGAAAATACGATAACGTCGTCAAGGTAACATCAACAAATTGACCATTCGAACCCACGCAAAAGAGTCTATCATCCGCTCGAAGGTGGCCGGAACGTTGCATAACCCGCCGGGCATGACCTTAAACTGGTAAAGACCATTGAGCGCTACAAAAGCAGTGTCTTCGAGGTCCATGTCGTCGACAGCATTTCGCCAGTACCCTGATTTAGATCAATGGATGAAAAGTATTTAGCGCCATGAAGACAAACCAGGGCGTCGTCTATGCGCGGTAGCGGGTAGACGTCTTTTTTGTAATCTTGTTCAGATATCGGTAGTCAACACATAATTGCCAATTATTGTCCTTCTGTTTGAAAAGACCTACATGAATAGGGGAGGCGTTGCCGGTGTCAATGCGGTGCTTTACAGCAGCGGTTTGACCTAGCGGACGATCACAAAAGTCTAATACGTCCCTGTATGACTCAAGGACGTGTAGGAGTGCGCAGCTTGAAGTGGCGAAAGGTCTGACGCGATCATTTTTTAACCTCAGCAGACGGGCTTAATTGCGAAGATCGAGCATGCGTGTAGCTGCAGTGTACAGCATCGTTCGAAGTCAGAGCTGAGATGACGCATTCGTCAGAGGGAGTCAGCATGGCGAGGGCAATTACACGCGGGAGCACTTGTGAACACAGAGCAAAGTTGAGCACAGAAATGAAGGTGCGGTTTGCACATAACCGAATACAGTTTGGTGTAAGGTAACACTGTGAGTCAAAGAATGGATGTAATCGGCGCGAGCACATAGTCGTCATCGGATACATGTGGTGAGGGCATTACGGTGATGCAGGTCACAGTTTGCGGTGACAAACGGACGTGCTCAGCCGAGCACATACGAGCTTGGGGTGGTCTGGGCGGATCAATCGGACACGGTAGGCCAAGTTGCACAGTACCAGCTGAACAGTCGATGAGGGCGGAATGAGTGGACAAAAAGTCAAGACCGAGGATCACATCTTTGGTGCAGTGAGAGAGAAGAGTGAAGAAAACTGAAGTTTGACGGCCGGCGATAGTGACGCGTGCAGTACAGACGCCAATAACAGAAGCCGCACAACCATCAGCAACACGAACACTGCGTGAAGGGGCTGGAGTAGGGATTTTCTTTAGGCGTTCACGAATGTGCAAGCTCATCACAGAAATATGGGCGCCAGTGTCCACCAAGGATTTAACAGATAAACCGTCCACTTCAACGTCGATCAGGTTCTGATTGGTCGGCAGCATCAACAGAGCTATTGGAGAGCAAGAAGTATCAGAAGCGTCACCTCCAGGAGCTGCAGCCGTTAGATTTCTGAAGAAAACCGCCGAGCAGAGGATGGGGACGGGAAACGGGGCGGCGGAGGAGACCGGGAAAATCTGTGTCGAGGTGAACGTGAACGACTCTACAGGGTAGTGGTCGTAGCGGTTGGGTCGTAATTAGCTGATCTGTCACGCTATGGTAGTTCCTGGCCATAGCGATGGGCTGGTGAGTGGAGGTTGCAGAAACTTGCGTTTGCCCGATACGGTGAGGTCCACGTGGTTAGGAAATGGCGGGAAATGTGTCCCACTCCTTCACATCGAAAGCAAATAGGCCTGTTGTCAGGCGTCCTCCAGGCAATTCGGTCATGGTTACGTGGAGCAGGGTGGCGATAATGCTGTGGGTGGCTGAAGGCAGATGAACTGACTGCGTCGGGACGGTTCACAGAAGACACCGTGTGAATACACGCGTTGGCTAGTTCTTGGCGAACAACGGTCTGTACTTACTTAAAGCTCAACACCGGAAAAAATACAGGAGAGGGAAGAAGCAATAGAGAAAGAAAAGATGGCGCTGAATTAAGTTATTTAGGCCAATCTTGTTTATTGCCATGAGTACGACAACGCTACGTCGGTGCACCTCGGATTCCGCACATGTTGTGATGTAGACTGCCAGTACCTATATATACTTTTCATTCCGTTTTTTTTAATAAACAACAGTTGTGAGTCAGCGCCGTCTTTTCTTTTCGTTAGTTTGTTTACTAGGAACTAATGGTCCCTAGTATACAACCTAACGACACCAAGTCTGCCAGTTCGAGACATTCGTAAGGATTAGGAAAAAAGTGCATTATGAAGGGCTCGTGTTTCTTTGTTTGACACAATAATATTAAGACCTAACAGACAATAATGCCAAGAAAAGTGTAGGGAAAGTTAATAAACGAAATTGTATTGTAAATATGAAGAAAGAAACGTGGGTGAAAAGAAAACTTGCCGTGAGCAGGAAGCCAGCCTGCGACCTCCAATTATTAAGTTCGATGCTCTACCACTGAGATACCACGACAGCTATACCCAGCCATTTTATTGGGTATAGATGTGAACTCAAACATGGAAGAGTCCTCAGCACCAGCAGTAACCATGGTGGCGAGTGTGGCACACTATTTTTATGAGCCTGTGTGGCGTCACGCGCCACGTAAAGTTATCACCACTAGGGAGCGGACCAATATCCCCTTGCATACAACCTAAGGGCACCAGTTCTCCCAGTACGAGACACTCGTATTGAATAAAGGAAAAAAGCGTATACTTGAAGGCTTGTGTTTCCGTGTTTTGGCACAATATAATTAGTTCTAACAGACAGTAATGCCAAGGGAGGTATTGGGAAAGTATTTGACCGAATTTAATGTAAACATGAAGAAAGAAAAGTGGGTCAACTGGTAATAAGTTCACGTGCTACGTGACGACACACAGGCTAACAAAGACTGTGCCACACTCGCCGCCATGGCTACTGGTGGCGCTGACTGACACACTCATGTTTAAATTCACATACATACCCAATAAAGTGCCTGGAGGGATAGCTACCGTGGTAGCTCAGTATGGAGCATCAGACGCATTATTCGAAGGTCACAGTTTCAGTTTTGGCCACGGCAAGTTATCTTTTCATCCAGCTTTCTTGCTTCTCATATACATTACAATTCAGTCTCATAACTTCTACACTTTTCTGGCAGTATTTTCAGTTACATCTCAATATTATTGTGTCAAAACACGAAAGAACGAGCCCTTGAGTATACACTTCTTTCCATTATTCATTAGGAGGGTCTAGTATTGCAGACTTGGTGCCTTTATGTTGAATACGAGGGGCTATCGGTCAATTTCCAACTGGTAATAAGTTAACGTGCTACGTGACGCCACACTGGCTCATGAAGAGTGTGCGACACTCACCGCCATGGCTACTGGTGGCTCTGCCTGACACTCCCATGTCTAAATGCGCATATATAAACAATAAAGTGTTGGGCGGGGGGATATTTGCCGTATCAGCTCAGTGGTAAAGCATCGAACGCGTTATTCGAATGTTGAAAGTTTGGTTCGTGCCCATGGCAATTTATCTTTTCACTATGCTTCTGCAAATATTCGAATGCTTCGAATGTTCGAACGAATAGTTGAGTATTCGAATTTCCTTCGATTCAAATTTAAATTATCGAATATTTTCGAAGTATTCGCAGTGAACAGAAAGTGCATTCTAGTCTGTCTGTAAAGTTTGTTTCGCTGCAATGTAGTTGTGCTACGTACTGAAAACCTTTACCTAAAACTGCGCTTTGCCGTGAAGCCTCCTTCAAACTTGAAGGGGACCTGCCACATTAAATGAACATGGTCAGAAAACGCTGCCGAACGGTAGTCGAGGCTATTGAAAACACGCGAGGCGAATATTTTACCGCAGCGCATGGCCTGTATTTCACAAAAAATTTCAAAGCTAAAAATTATTTTCTTTCCTCGGCGACTGACACTACAAGCTCAAAAATTCCTTGTCACAACCTAGAAGGAATATACGGTTTTAGTCGTAGAAATTGGCTGAATCGAGCATGTCGCGCTTGTCGTTACCGAGGACGCCGCTTGTACAAAAGTACGTGCGCAATTGCACTGAAAAGCCACGTATTTGAAGAACAAAAAAGAGGTGCTCAAGATTTCGAGGTGCGTGTAGAGTATTTTCTTTCATCGTGCCATTCCTTCCTGCTTAGCTTCCAGCTATTTTATCGGGACGAGAAGAGATAATGCGATTGCAGCATGCGACAAATATTCGGAACTCCTCTCGTACTGCCGTGATTCTGGAAACTTTGCAATGATAAATTTGTGGGGCAACAAGCATGTTTACTGGCTCCATAGCTGCTTGAAAATGTGTTGCAGGGCAACTTTAAAGCAACATGTTACCCTCAAATCAATTCTTCTTTTTATTAGGGCTATGACAGCCTTTATGATCCAAGTGTAATAAATTTTTAAATAATATGTATCCTACAGGTTATCACTCACATCCTACCGAAGCTACTACTCAAGGTTGTTTCGACTTCTTTTGAATGAAAAAGATGGCATTTGCATAGAGCCCCTATTTCAATTCAAAAGAAGTAATGTGCAGGTTAGTTGGGTCATGATAAGTATTGTCCTTTTTACATGTAATACACATCTTTGAATTCGATTTGAAATTATTCTATCAAAATCACTATTCGCTTCAAATTCGCTTCGAACCTGAAATTCACTATTCGCACAACCCTACTTTTCACCCATGTTTATTTTTTATGTACGCATTACGATTTCATCTAATAACTTCCCCTTCACCTTTCTTGGCAATAATGTCTATTAGATCTCATTATTATTGCCTCAAAACACCGAAACACGAGCCCTTAAGTATACACTTCTTCCCCTTATTCATTAAGAGGGCCTCGTACTTGAAAACTTGGTGCCTTTAGGTTTTATACGAGAAACCATTGGTAAGCTGCCAACTGGTAATAGGTTCACACGCTACGTGACTCCACATAGGCTTATAAAGAGTGTGCCACACTCGCCACAATGGCTACTGGTGGCGCTGACTGACACTCCCGCTTTCAATTTTACACATATACTCAATAGAGCGGCTTGGGAGATACCTGCCGTGGTAGCTCAGTGGTGGAGCATCGAATGCGTTATTCGAAGGTTGCAGGTTCGGTTCCTACCCACGTCAACTTATATTTTCACCAACATTTCGTCCTTTATATGTGAATTACAAGTTGGTGTAATAACTTCCCCTATAGATTTTGGCATTATTATCTGCTAGATCTTGTATATATATATATATATATATATATATATATATATATATATATATATATATATATATATATATATATAATTAGACGTGCTCTCACATTACAACTTGTTAATTTAGCCGACGCTTCGACAGGGGCCCTGTTTTTTTCAAGGCGTAATACTATTTATACAACAACCTCGGCAAGGAGCAGCGCTTTGAGATAGGTAATAGTGCACTTGAAGTTGTAAAAGACTATGTCTACTTAGGGCAGGTAATAACCACAGAGCCGAACCACGAGATTGAAGTAACTAGAAGAATGAGAATGGGGTGGAGCACATTCGGCAGGCACTCTAAAATTATGACAGGTATATTGCCACTATCCCTCTAGAGGAATGTATATAACAGCTGTATCTTGCCGGTACTTAACTACGGAGCAGAAACCTGGAGAATTACAAAGAGGGTTCAGCTTAAATTGAGGACGACGCAGCGAGCAATGGAAAGAAAAATGGTAGGTGTAACCTTAAGAGACAAGAAGAGAGCAGAGTGGATTAGGGAAAAAACGGGGGTTAAGGATATCATAGCTGAAATCAAGAAGAAGAAATGAACATGGGCAGGGCATGTAGCGCGTAGATAGGATAACCGCTGGTCATTAATGGTAACTGACTGAATTCCCAGAGAAGGGAAGCGGGTTAGGGGGAGACAGAAGGTTAGGTGGGCAGATGAGATTAAGAAGTTTGCGGGTATAAATTGGCAGCAGCAAGCACAGGACCGGGTTAACTGGCGGAACATGGGAGAGGCCTTTGTCCTGCAGTGGACGTAGTCAGGCTGATGATGATGCTGATGATGATGATGATGATGATGACTATTTACACAATCTCGTGCCTTCTTATAGCTTCTAGAGACAGGAGCGAAGGGGAGAGAAGAAAAGTATTAACGCCAATAACAACAAAAAAGGACAAATAAATGTTATAAAGAAGCAAGAGGGACATGGCGGCGTTAGGAAGTAAGAGGAAATCAAAAAAGGCGAACGTAAACGAGCTATGCCATCTTTGTGAACGATACCTCCCGAGCACCAACCCTCCTCAAGGTGGAAATTTTGACCACCGTTTCTGTATTTCGCCCTCCGGTGCAGTCTGCTGGCAACTAGCCATCCTTTGAAGTTTACTACGAATCGATGGGGAGAGCATAAGCGCTTCAGGCGCATGTTTGTGGCGTTGGGAAACATGAAAAAGTTTGCAATTGTGGCGGCGCTATCAATACTCATTATAGGCATTGCTTCCTGTCAGTGAAGAAAAAATAAAAAAAGGCAAAAAAAGAAAAGAAAGAAAATGAGAGGACTTGTAGGACATCCGGAACCACTTATCTGTGCATTCCGGTTGTTCTTGAAGTGGCAAACTATTTCTATATTCCCAGATGTATACGCTAAAAGCTTTGTTTGGGGGTCATATTATTGTTGTATCGGGAGGCTAGGGGCAGAGTACTGATTAAAAAGGAACATTTGCGTCTTTTCGTTATCGTAACACTGACAGGGTGCCTGGGTGTTGATTTTTTTTGTTTTTTATCGTGTTTATTTCTAGGTAAAGTAAGATTTTCGTTGTTTCTGTTCTCTGATTGTTTGAAAATTGCTTTCCGATAATGTAACTCTGATGTCATCGAAGCTTTGGTCTTTTAATGTACTGTGCTTTAAAAGTTGAAGACCTGGCAATGAACGTACATGTTTCCGACCATTGTTGAATTTAATTCTAAATGATGCGTGTGTCTGGCCCACATATTGCATGTACATAGCCCACACTTCAGTAGGTATATGACGTTATCCTAGTCACAGTGCAGTTCACCTCTGATGCTGTGCTTAAAGTCCGAGTGGGTGCTTTCCACCACTGTCGTTGTCTGCAGGTGTTTGCAGATTTCACATCTGCTTTTTCCGCAAGGGCGACACCCTGTTTGAAGTTTCTCGCCCATTTTGGAATTCAATAAATGATCCTTTATTCCTTGCGGCCGCCTGTATACCACACAAGAAAAGAAGTGAAAATTTTGGATAGTCGCACGCTCTGTTCCAATATGTTAAAGTGTTTTCTTAGGACCTTGTTTATCTTATATGGTTTGCTCGTGAAAGTTATAGGAAATGTTTATTAAGGTTCTGTTCGGCATCTTTTTGGTGGTGTAGAAGCGTCTCGCGGTCCAGATTTTCTGCTTTTTTGATGGCGTCAACAATGATAGCTGACGGGTATTCTTGATGAAGTACTCATCAAGAATACCCGTCACGTTAGCAAGAGTGACACGGCCGGATTAGGAAGGAACAGGACCTCAACAAAGCCAAACGTAAACCAGCTATGCCAACTTTGTCAACAATACCTCTGCTGTTTGTGGAATGCAATCTGCAGTTTTTGTGGAAGTCCTTGGTGCGGGAGCAGATTTCCCGGAATCTGTGTGTTTGGAATATGTGTGCATACAGATTTCCGACTAATCTGCTGCCGCACCGAATAATTCCACAAAAAACGCACACATGAGCGTGAAGTACTCCTTTAATAAAAATACCCTTCAGCTATCATTGATGACACTATCAAAAAAGCAAAAATCTGGACACCAGATTCTTCTACACCACCAAAAAGATGCCGACCAGCACCGTAAAAAAATGCTATTAGCTTTCACGAGCAACCCACCTACATAAACAAGGTCCTATAATGTCCTTTTACCAAAACAGAACGTGCGACTATCCAAACATTTTCCTTTTCCTCCTTGTGGGGTATACAGGCGGCCGAAAATTATAAGAGAACATTTGATAAATTTGAAAATAGATGTGAAACCTAAAGCAGGGTGTCGCCCTTGTGGAAAAAGCAGATGCAAAGTATGCAAACGCATGCAGACAACGACAGTGGTAGAAAGCACCCACTCGAATCTTAAGCACAGGATTAGAGTTGCACTGGACTGTGACTCGGATACCGTCATATACCTTCTGAAATGTGGGCTATCTAACATGCACAACGTGGGCCAGCCAGACACACCGTTTAGAATTTGATTCAACAACGATCGGAATCATGTACGTTTCCTTCCAGGCCTTCCACTTATAAAACACAGTACACTAAAGGACTACAGCTTTGATTACATCAGTGTTGAACTATTAAAGAGCAACTTTCGTACAATCAAATAAGCGGGAACAACGAGAATCTCACTTTATCCACAAATTTAACACAAGTAAAAAAGGAATAAATCAACACCCAAGCACTCTGTCAGCGTTACGGTGACTAAAAGACGCAAACGCCCCTCTTTAATCAGTACTCTGCCCCTAGCCTCCCATTACAACAATAATATAACCCCCTAACAAAGCTTTTAGCGTATACATCTGAGAATAGAGAAATGGTTCGCCACTTCAAGCACAGCCGGAACGCACAGATAAGTGGTCTCGGGTGTCGTACAGGTTCCCCGCTTTTTGCCTTTTTTTCTTTTTTTCTTTGCCTTTTTTGATCTTTTCCTTCACCTACAGGAGCCAATTCATATAGTGAAGATTGATAGCAGTTCCACAATTACCGTCTCTTTCATATTTTTCAACGCCACCAACATGCACCTAAAGCGCTTAAGCTCTCCCTATCGATTTGTAGTAAACTCCAAAGGAGGGCGAGTTGCCAGCGGATCACAGCGGAGGATGAAATACCGAAAGGGTGGTCAAAATGTCCACATGAGGGAGGGTGAGTGCTCGGTAGGTATTGTTGACAAAGTCGGCATAGCTCGTTTACGTTCGCCTGAATGTAGAAGTTATAATTAAGCGCAGCTACGTTTGTACTTATAACCTTGAGGCAACCTATATATATATATATATATATATATATATATATATATATTATATATATATATATATATAGTATATATATATATTTGTGTGTGTGTGTTTGTGCGCAGCCGCAGTGAAGTAGACGCACGCACGAAGTGGTTTATTGGCGTTTCGGCCCTGGATACAGCCTTCATCAGACGCGTCTGATGAAGGCAGGACCCACGGCTGAAACGTCAATAAAAATAAAACCACTTCGTGCGTGCGTCTTCTTCACTGCAGATAAGTTTCCCGAACCCAGTATCACTATATATATATATATATATATATATATATATATATATATATATATATATATATATATATATATATATATTATGACGACTCGGTTGTAGCGAGGTTTATTGGCCGTGAACTCGGGAACGAACAAGCGCAACGGACCCGACAAAGAATCGCTCGTGCCAAGCAGATGATGATTGTCAGCCAGAACATATGATGATGATTGACTGCTGTTCAGATGAGGATGAAGCGCATAATAGATGCCTACACTGATTCTCCCCCCCCCCCCCGTGGAAGCGGCCAGCCTGGCCGCTGCGGGCGGGTAGTCAAGGTGACGAGGAACGTCGTGTGAAAAGCTTCCTGCGGGAAACGTGTACAATTTCGGTGCTGCGGTAACGGCGGTCAGTTGGCACGACAAGAGGCGTCACACGGTAGTTGACAGGTGAAGTCTGCTCTAAAACAACATATGGGCCGATGAATCGAGGCTGGAACTTGTCGCAGAGACCAGGTGTGCGAATTTGTGTCAATAGCAGCACCTCGTCACCCGGTCGGAATGATACCACACAATGAGAGCTGTCGTAGACGGCCTTCCTTGCTTGTTGCGTAGCTTCCGTGTTCATACGAGCGCGCTGGCGGCACTGGGCAAGGCGAGAAATATATTCTTCGCAAGAAGATGGTGATTTAGGGCCATTGCTGGTGAAGAAGGAAACATCGATAAAGAAAGTAGGTGAACGGCCGTAAACGAGATAAAACGGTGAGTAGCCTGTTGTGCGCTGAACAGCGATGTTGTAGGCGAAAATGAGGAACGGTAGAAGTTTATCCCAGTTTCTGTGATCCGGTTGAATGTATACGGCGATCATGTCGGCAAGGGTTTGATGAAATCTCTCGGTCAGACCATTTGTTTGAGGATGGTAGCTAGACGCCATCTTGTGTGTGGTACCAGAAACGCGAAGAACTTCACCTAAAAGCTGTGATAAGAACACCTTTCCACGGTCACTCAGAAGTACACGAGGTGCACCATGACGTAGTATTATGGCCTGAAGGACGAAGTCAGCAACTTCCGATGCTGAACCAGTAGCTACTGAAGTTGTCTCGGCGTAGTGTGTCATATGGTCTACGGCGGTGACTATGCATCTATTTCCAGCACCAGTAACAGGAAGGGGTCCATAAAGATCGACAGCGACGACCTCGAAAGGTGTTGTAGGGCACGTCATTGGCTGTAACTGACCAGCTGGGGGAGATGTCGGAAGTTTGCGAAGTTGGCATGGAGAGCAGGAACCCACGTACTTTGCTACACTGGTAGAAATCCCAGGCCAATAAAAGCGGCTTCGAATGCGGTCGTAGGTTTTGTGAAAGCCTAGGTGGCCAGCAGTCAAATCGTCATGAAAGGCGTTAAGTACATGATGTTGAAGAGCGCGTGGCAGAACAGGTACCCAGCGTGTGCCGTCAGGATGATATATGTGACGATACAGCACACCGTCCTGAAACTTGAAGTGCTCGAGTTGTCGACGAAATCGTGCATTGGGTGGACGCGTAGCTCCTGAAAGGTGGTCTATAATGCGCCGACAATACGGGTCAGCCTGCTGGTGAGAACTGAAGGGTTGTTCATTGTCGATTGGTGGTTGGTACAGCGAGGCGAGCAAGGCAACAGAAGTGGGAGTCACGTCCGCACTGGTGTCGTTGGAGGTGGCAGCTGGAGTGTCGAACGACGCTGTAGGTAGTGGGCAACGAGAAAGAGCGTCGGCGTCTTGATGTTTTTTGCCCGATTTATAAATAATCTCAAAGTGATACTCCTGTAGGCGTAAAATCTAACGACCCAAGCGTCCGGACAAGTTCTTCATTGTAGAAAGCCAGCATAAGGCGTGGTGGTCCGTTACGATGGTGAATTGACGGCCGTACAGATAAGGACGGAACTTTTGTATGGACCAAACCACAGCGAGGCACTCCTGCTCAGTGATGGTATAGTTTTTTTCGGTAGAATTTAGCACTCGGCTAGCATATGCGATGACCCTTTCCCGTCCAGAGTTATCGCGTTGGAGGAGAACAGCACGTATACCACAGCCGCTGGCGTCGGTATGCAGGAGTGTTGGGGCGGTGTCATCAGAATGGCAGAGTACAGGCTCTGACGTCAAAGCTTTCTTCAATAGGTGAAACGCCGACTGACATTCCTCGGACCACACAAAGGGTGCATTAGATGCAAGTAGTTTGTGCAGTGGAGCAGCTATTGAAGCGAAATTTTGTATGAAACGACGAAAATATGATGCGAGGCCAAGAAAACTTCGCAAATCCTTAAGTCTTGTGGGGCATGGAAATCGAAGGACGGCAGCGATCTTTTCGGGGTCAGGGCGAATAACCGTCCTTGCTGACGACATGACCGAGAACCTTGATGGATTTGGTGACGAAACGGCACTTCTTAGTGTTGAGCTGCAGACCCGCACCGGCGAGGCATGTTAGGACGTCATCCAAGCGGCTCAGGTGTTGAGAAAACGTTGATGAAAAGATGATAATGTCATCAAGGTAGCAGAGACACGTCTTCCATTTCAGACCACGCAGGACGGTGTCGATCATGCGTTCAAACGTCTCGGGCGCATTGCAGAGCCCGAAAGGCATCACGTTAAATTCGTATAGGCCATCGGGGGTTGCAAATGCCGTTTTTTTCTTTGTCGTCATCGTGCATGGGAATTTGCCAATATCCCGAACGCAAATCAAGGATTGAAAAGTATTCGGCGCCTTGCAGTGAATCAAGGGCGTCGTCGATGCGTGGCATGGGGTATACGTCCTTGCGTGTGATGTTGTTAAGTGCCCGGTAATCAACGCAAAAGCGCACGGAGCCATCTTTTTTCGGTACCAAAACAACAGGGGATGACCAAGGGCTAGTTGATGGACGAATTATTTCTCGTTGGAGCATGTCAGCGACGTTTTCCTCGATGATTTTTCGCTCAGCGAGAGACACGCAGTACGGGCGGCGATGTACAATAGATGTTCCCTCCGTCTGAATGCGATGCGCTGCAGTGGTAGTTCGGCCCAACGTTGAGGAGCAGGTGTCGAAACAATCGGCGTGTTTCGTTAATAACGCAAGCAACTGCTGCGCCTGCATAGCTGTTAAGTCATCACTGATAAGAGCTGTGAGGGGAGAGGATGAGGCAGGCTTACTCATAGAACGGTCGTTGGTAGAGGCAGGGTTAAGTGGCGTGACGCTGACAGGCTCAGCATCCACAACACAGGCTACTGCAGTGCCCTCTGGCAGGAGAACTTTCTCTGGCATTTCATTCGTAGCAATGACGAGCGCGGAGCCATGGTGAAAGCGTACGACACCTGATGCAGGGGCTATGCCTTTTGCGAGGCAAGTCGACGAAGGGGACACCAAGACGTCACCGTGGTCGATGTCCTTAGAGATCAGGGTCACAATTCGTTCTTGATGTGGCGGTAGTTCGAGATCTTCGCGAGCGAACAGGCGTAGAGACTTGTAGACGCCTTCATCGAACATGGAGTCCGTATTAGTTAGGTGCAGAATCCGTTCACCACAACATATAGCGGCTGAAGAAGAAGATAGGAAGTCCCACCCTAGAATTAGCTGGTGAGAGCACCGGGTAAGCACAGTGAACTCGATGTAATGCAAAATGTCATCAATAAACACACGAGCAGTACAAAGAGCAAAAGGGCGGATAGCGTTCCCTGGGCTTCGACTAGATTGGGTTCATTGTAAGGTGTCATTACTTTCTTCAGGCGTTTGCACAAATCATACCTAATCACAGAAACTGTAGCACCGGTGTCCACCAAAGCGTCCACGAGAACTCCTTCCACCGTAACAGAAATCATATTGAACGGGCGTGCTGGAGAAATATGAGTCCTACTGTTACATGCAGTTTCGCCTCCGAAAACTGCATCATTTAGTTTTCCGACCGGTTATCAGTAGTAAAGGAGGCTGACCGAAGAGGAGAGGAGGAGCGACGGAAGGGCGAAGGTGATCGGCGTCGGCTTGAACAGTAAGTGTTCCGCGTCTGAGTCGACGCGGGCGGAGATGGAGACCGCTGCTGTCCAGATGAATAACGCCGAGCGTAAGAATCCGCTCTGGAAAAGTCCCGTTCGCGCATGTCATACCCGCGACGCTCGTCCTGCTGGCGCTTGCGGCAGAAGCGCGATATATGGCCACGATATCCACAGTAAAAGCATGTTGGGCGCGACGGGCGCCAAGACGGGTAGTAGAGGGCGTTCGGCACACCGGGAGATAGCGCACTCAAGTGGACTGACGGAGGGTCGGGTGGGATTGTCCGGAACTGGACCGGTGGTGCAGCAGCAACCGGCGTGAATGATGGCAGCGGTGAAGTAGAGTTTACGTTGCGAAGAGGCGCGGCCGCAACTTGCGCGTACGTTGGAGGGCTAGACGGAGGTGGCTGGACGTAGGCTGGACCGGTGAATGATGTTAGTTCCTCCCTTACGATGTCACGGAGGGCCATGCTTGAAGGCTGTGTGACAGATGGAGAAGGTTGTGAGATGCCCATTGATTGAAGTTCTTCTCGTATGATCTCCCGTATCATGTCACGCAGGTCCCGGTCTGCGGTACGGTGTTCACTATTGCCCGACTGAAGGCGAACATAATCAAGTTCGTCGAGACGCTGACACGTAGAGACGACGTCCGTGACAGTAGAAGGATTCTGGGCAACAAGGGCATTGTAGGCGATGTTTCCGATGCCCTTCAGGATGTGGCGCAGTTTGTCCGACTCGGACATCGAAGAATTGAAGCGCCGGCAAAGTGCAAGGACATCCTCGATATACATGTGTATGACTCGCCGGGATGTTGTTGGCGAGTATCTAGGGCCCTCCTCGCTAGAGCGGATCGAACGGCTGGCGTGCCGAATAGTTGGCGAAGCTGCTGCTTGAAGGCAGGCCAGTCGGTGAGGTCGATCTCATGGTTCAAGAACCATGTCTTGGCAACGCCCGTGAGATAAAGCGATACTCGGCGGAGCTTGTTAGAGTCGTCCCAGTGATTAGTTGCGCTTACCCGCTCGTAGTTATCGAGCCAGTCCTCAACATCTTCGCCGCGGAGACCAGCGAAGATCGGAGCGTCACGCTGGTGGTTTACGATGTAAAGAGGAGAACTTGCGGTGCAGTGACGGCTTGCGGCGCAGAGACGGGAGCCGAAAGGGCATCCACCCACTCACTCTGAGACATGTTGGCGGACTGAGGGTCCAAGCGGCGGCCTGAACGGAGCTCCAGCGAGTAGGCGTTGTAAGTAGAGGTACTGGCAACGTCAATCCACCTCCACCACGTATGACGACTCGGTTGTAGCGAGGTTTATTGGCCGTGAACTCGGGAACGAACAAGCGCAACGGACCCGACAAAGAATCGCTCGTGCCAAGCAGATGATGATTGTCAGCCAGAACATATGATGATGATTGACTGCTGTTCAGATGAGGATGAAGCGCATAATAGATGCCTACAATATATATATATATATATATATATATATATATATATATATATATATATATATATATATATATATATATATATATATATATCATTGACAGACGCTCCACAGAGACTGAAGACAGCGACGGTTGACGATGATTGGTGGCTGTAGTTTCCACTCGCGTATGTGCGTGCCGGTAGCCAGACCTTCGCCAAGCTATATCTGATGCTTTCTCAACACAGCACCCCTATTTTAAGTGGTGGAGATGTGGGATAATCCGGGTGCAGGCGCGAGTAATATAATGAAGAGACCGTTTATTGAATGAGCCTAAAAAGCAGTGGATGGTAGCTAGAAAAGTACACAGGTGGACCAAGTTGATGGTGCTCGATCGCCGATCTGGTGTCTTCGTTTCATAGTGATGATAGTTGAGCCTATCTTATTAATGTCTTCCTCACTTTATTAAAATTACTCCTTTCAAAAATGATGAAGCCGTCCTTTTAATTCAACAGGTAGGAGGAAGCGGGTTGAAATACGGCTTCAGGTGGCCTAGGTGAACATCATCACGTCCGTGCCGATGACGGTCACTCGGTAGTGCAAGAGGTTCAGTAACGTAGTTCACTGGTGATGTACGCACGACCATGCGGTAGGGACCACGATAATAATAGAATAGCTTGCGTGATTAAGTAGAAGTGCAGGGTGATACATGCAGTCATACATGTGTGCCAGCAGCTAATGTTGCTCTCGAAGGATAGTCATCGTCGCGGGCCTTCTTCTGGTGCGGGTGGTCAGCCGTAGTAAGCCGCTTGGCTTGCTATCCCGGTGCTTTTCTGCGCAACAGGCGGCTTCCGAGACAGGTGGGCACTCACAGGATCTGTGGAGTGTGGCAGCGAAGTGTCGATGATGTGCGACGGTAGTCGAGCGTACAGCACAAACGAATGGGGGAAAACCCATAATTACTTACGTAACGGTTTTGCACGTGTATATTGCAAATGGAAGAGTCAAGTCCCATTTTGATTGAACAGAAGCATAATGCGTCGGGACCATGTCACCCAGAGTGCGAATAAACCTGTCAGCCAAACCATTTGTCTGAGGGTGGTAGGCTTTGTTCCTTCTTTGTACAATACGGCACTGTTGAACTGCTTTGATAACATCTGAGTGTAATACACGCGAATGATCACCGAGGAGTTCGCCAAGAGAACTATGACGAAGCACAAAACAATTAATGATGAAAGATGCAATGTCTCGTGCTTTCGGTTCGAGAAGAGCAGTGGTTTGGTAGTACCTTGTAAGAAGGTCAACGGCCATAATAGCCCATCGGTTCCAGGCCATCGTCATTGGCAATGGTCCGTAGACGTCTATTTCAGCGTGTTTGATTGGACAGTCTGGGCATGGCAGTGACAGCAATATTCCCGTGGCAAAATGTTGCGAATTTTTCCGTTACTTACACTCGTGGCAGCCGTCAATGAACTGGTAGACCAACAAAAACATGTAACGCCAGTAATACTTTTTCCGTAGGCGTTCGTAGGTCATAAAAACTCCGGCGTGAGAACATTGCGGGTCGGAATGAAACAACGTGCAGTTTGTAGAGCGCTTCGTTCGGGGAATGTCTACTAGTCACTTCCTACCATCTGTTGATTTGTTGCACCGGTACAAAATACCATCCTCAATATATGAGGACGGAGCCTGGCGTCACTGTGTTCGAGTGATCGGAAGTGTTGGTGCCCCAGATAACGCGTCAAAAAGCAAAGCTATACATGAATTATTACTTCTGCAAATGGTCTGCAAACCGCTAGGTCCAAGGTGCCCTTCACCGACAGTTCAAGGTGTACATTGCATCGGTACAACCCGGAAGCTGCTCATAGTGCATCAGCGCGAGTACAACAGGAAGCAGTCGACAGTCGGTGAAACATTTGACAGTGATGACGGCTCTTAGGTGCAGCACTATTTGAACATATTTTCCTACTGCAGATTGCCATTGACTCACCACAAAAGGGCGCTAAGCACTTGGGTGTCGCTGGAAGCCTGAAAGCAGCGCGGCATTGAAGGCAGCCCGGCAGCTACTCGCAACGCAGCGTCGAAGGCAGCTGGGGAGATATCCACTGCGCCATTACTAGGAGACTTGCCGCAACAAACCGCTAGGTGCAAGGTGCCCTTCACTGACGGTTCAAGGTTGACAACGCATTGGCACAACCAGGAAGCTACCCATATAGTGAATCAGCGCGAGTGCAAAAGGAAGCGGTCGACACTCGGCGAGACATTTGGCAGTGGTGACCGCTCGTAGGTGCAGGAATAATTGAACGTGTTTTCGTGTTGCAGGTTGGTGCTTTTTCTTTTGTTTGGTATATATACGGTTTAACCTCGGCTCACTGCTGCCAACTTGTTGTGTGCTTTCGTACTTACCGAATTACTTTTGTGCACATGTGACATTCTTTAAATGTCACAGAAAGATAGAGATGTGCGCTCTCACATGCGTGTACTACGTGCCGAAATGAAACAAATGAAAGAGGGACTTGAATTCACAAAAAAACAATTTGAAGTAATGAAACAACAGTTAGAAGAAGGGCGCGCCGAGAGATAAAGCTTAAGTAAGGAAAACGAAAGGCTAAAAGATAAATACGCTGCAAATGAGTCAGTCATTGCCCAACTGCAGAAGCAGGTTGTTCAGTGTGAACAATACTTTCGCAGATGAAACATTCAGATAAAATGGCTCGTCAAAATGCAGAATGAAAACATCACTTATCTTGTAGGCAAGATTGGCGACATAGAACGTATTTCTGCTGGCAATATACAGACGTGTCACCACGTAAGGACTCTTGAGAAAAGCAAATAAAACGTTGTTGTAAAGTACAAAGCAGGCAGAAACGAGAGCTTGTCATCGACAAAGCCCGCAAAAATCACACATAAATAGCAACGTAGGAATCTCGAGTAAAGAACAAATTTTAGTCAATGAGCATCTCTGTCCGTTACTAAGGCGGCTGCTTGCACAGGCACTCGCAAAGAAACGGGAGCATCATTGGCAGTATGTGTGGACGAAGAATGGAAGAATTCTCGCTCGCGAAACACAGTCGAGTCCATTGGTGCACATTGAAACTGATGGTGACCTAGGCAAGATTGCCTAGGGTGTTTGTTGCCAAACTTTTTATTATTTTTTCTTTTGCACGCGATGGAATATCAGGAATATTGTCTGCCATCTGAACTTAAACTTCCGGCGCAGTCGTCGAGCATGTTCACTGCTATTCACCTCAATGCACGTTCCGCGGCTCCTAAGATAGATAATTTAAGCTCATTTTTAGCAAATTCAACTTAATTTTCGATGTGATTATGCTGACTGAAAGATAGTCTCAAGAGCAAAGTGAAATGCTGAATCTCATTAGTTTTAATCACTACTGCATAAATTGAAGTACGCTTCGAGGTGGCGGAGTGGCAATTCACGAAAGAAAACACATGCTCTACGACATAGTCCCGGGATTTATTTATTTATTTTATTTTATTTATTTAATACATACTGCGGACCACACTTCGGTCTAAGCAGGAGGGCATGGCGTAATACAAAGAGAAATACAATACACGCAAAACAAAAACAAAACAGTGCACAGTTACTCAGTATCGCAAGTACTAGATTCGATTGTCTGGTTCCAGTCTGAAATGGTGCGTGGAAAAAATGAAAATTTGAACGTGTCCGTTCTCGCGAAGTACGGAGTTAGTGCATTTGGTTGATGATGTCTTGTCGGTCTTGTGTTTAATGGAGAAAGAAAAGGGGTTGGATCAAGGGAAAGTTTGCGATTATATAAAAGAGACAGAAAATCAAGGCGGGACTTCTTTCTACGATCCTGAAGGGAAGGAATATTATTAGCTAGCATTAGGTCTGTGGGGGAGTCCGTTCGCAAAAACCTAGAATAAACAAACCGAATGGCCTTACGCTGAATCCTTTCAAGTTTTTTAACGGTTTGTTTAGTATGGG
Source organism: Rhipicephalus annulatus (assembly GCA_013436015.1). Classification (NCBI taxonomy): domain Eukaryota; kingdom Metazoa; phylum Arthropoda; class Arachnida; order Ixodida; family Ixodidae; genus Rhipicephalus; species Rhipicephalus annulatus. The sequence continues at coordinate 294,435 of WOVY01010708.1, read as the reverse complement.
GGTCCCACACGATACTCGCATACTCCAGCTTCGGCCTAACGAAAGTGAAATAACTAAGAAGCTTTACGTTTGGAGGGGAATTTCTGAGCTTATATCTTAGGAAGCATAATTTCCGAAAGGCAGACGAGCAAATATTATCTATGTGCATGTTCCATGATAAGTTGTTTGTTAGCGTAACGCTGAGGTACCTATAACTGTCAACCTGTGTGAGAGAAGACGATCCTAATTTATACACGTGTTCACTAGGATTTTTCTTTCTCGTTACACAGAGATATACACTTTTTTCCAAATTTAATTCCATTCCCCATTCTACACACCACTCCCGCACGTTTTCAATGTTTTTCTCAAGTTCGTTCTGATCATTTGTACATGTGACTTCCCGAAACAAAACACAGTCGTCAGCGAACAATCGAATTTGAACAGTAGGGTCAACAACAGTTACTAAATCGTTAATATACAACAAAAAAAGCAATGGTCCCAAAACACTACCTTGTGGAACCCCAGAGGTGACAGGAAGACACCGAGATTCTTCTTCGTTAATTTTTACAAGCTGTTGGTGGTTGGATAGGTAGGCTGCAATCCAGGAAACAAAAATATCCGGAATGTGAATGTTTTTAAGTTTTGCTATTAGTTTGTCGTGTGGTACCTTGTCGAAAGCTTTTTTGAAATCTAGAGATATAGCATCAATTTGGCCGTTATTGTCAAGACCCGCTGCGAACGAATGAATTATTGTCACCAATTGGGTTGCCGTGGAATAACCTTTTCTAAAACCATGTTGAAAATTTGTTAGTACGGCATTTTCGTCTAGAAATTCAAAAATCTGTTTGGAAATAATATGTTCAATAATCTTGCAGCATTGAGACGGTAAAGATATCGGACGGCAATTTTGAAAGCTGGACCGGTCACCTTTTTTAAAAACGGGAACAATCAGAGCCATCCTCCAGTCACTCGGCAGCTTCCCAGTGGACAAAGAAGTACGAAATATTACTACAAGAAACTTAGCAAGTATTTCGGCATATCTGCGTAAAAAGGCGTTTGGAATCTGGTCTGCGCCACATGAAGACTTGGTTTTCAAATTTAACCGCATAGATAACACACCAGAGTAAGATACAAAGTCAGCGTCATAAATGCCAGGATCTGATATTAACAGTGGATACGTTTGCGCAGGAGAAAACACACTGTGAAAATAATGATTAAAATATTTAGCAATAATTGCAGGGTCAGAAACGAGATTCCCATCGATTTTCATTTCCCTACAGGCTGCCTTTTGTCAGTAATGTAAAGCCAAAACTTATCAGGATCATTTTTTATGAAGTTTGGTAGGAGGGTTTGAAAGTAGTGGTTTTTTGAGCAGCGCACTGCGTTTTGCAAAGAATTTTTAATCTCAGTGATAACGTCAGACTGTGCCTTCTTCTTTTTTAGTCTTTTAAGTTTGCGTTTCAAGTGAACAATTTTGCGTGTTATCCAGGGTGTACACTTGTGAATTTTTTTGCGCTTGCTCGGTATAAAGTTATGAAGGCAGTAATGGCACATGTCTTTGAACCGGCCCCATAGGTTGCAAACGTCATCACCATCAAAATTAGCAAGACATATTTCTAGATGGTCAAGTACAGATTTGTCATTAGCTCGTGAGTAATCTTTGAAATGCCGTGTCGTCGACCTATCTTGGGAGCTTAACTTGAGAAGGGGTAAAGTAACGCATACTAAGTGGTGGTCAGATATCCCGGGTTCTATTGTAACAGAGTATCGGTCAAAATTACGGGGAATAAATACAAGATCCAGAAGGGAACTACAAGGGCCCTGTACACGAGTTGGTTCGTTTACAACTTGTATTAGGTTATGTGTAAGCATGATATCAAACACTATGTTTGTGTGTTTCAAAAATTCTGAACCAGCCATCAATCGTTTCCAGTCAATCCCTGGAAGGTTAACGTCCCCAATCAGAAAAACTTTGCTGTTCACATATTTCGACATGTGCTCTCGAAGTCTAGTCAGATAATCTGATGGGGAATCAGGAGGCCTGTAAAGCGCGTAAAGAATGAAAGAGTACCCCCAGCACAAAACCTTCATGCACAGGCATTCAAGTTCGTCGATATCAGGCACCAAAACGACCCGTATGTTGTTCTTCAAAAGAACAGCCACGCCCCCGCCTCTGGAAGCCCTGTCTTTACGTAAGATCTGATAGGATGCGGGAGAGACGCTGTCATTTGATATGTCGCTTCGGAGCCAAGTTTCAGTCACTACGACAATGTGCGGGTCATCTTGAAGCAAGATAAGTTCAAGCTGGTCAGTTTTATTTATTAGACTACGAGCATTCAGGTTCAGCAGGCGCAGTTGCTTTTCTTTGGTTGGGTTCGCATTACTGTTAGGGGTGTTCCTTGATTGATTGATATGTGGGGTTTAACGTCCCAAAACCACTAGATGATTATGAGAGACGCCGTAGTGGAGGGCTCTGGAAATTTAGACCACCTGGGGTTCTTTAACGTGCACCCAAATCTGAGCACACGGGCCTACAACATTTCCGCCTCCATCGGAAATGTAGCCGCCGCAGCCGGGATTCGAACCCGCGCCCTGCGGGTCAGCAGCCGAGTACCTTAGCCACTAGACCACCGCGGCGGGGCTGTTAGGGGTGTTCCTGGTTTTTTCGGTTGATTGGCCTTTTGGAAGTATTTTTGATCATGATGCGTTGTTTAATGCCTGAGCCTGTTGCCTCGTCTGTGGACGATTTGGCTTTCGTTCGTCGTTTTTTCGTAGGAGTAGGCGTTCATTTTTTCGGTATCCCAAGTGTAAACGTTGCTATTGATGAATAGTTTGTCGAAAACTAGCTACACTTTCTCTTTTTTGTCGCGGTTTGGTTTCGAACTTGCCCACAGTTTACGTCTGACATCTCGCACTCTACGGGAGAAATCTTCACCAATGGAGAAATCTGAACCTTTTAGCTTAGATCTTTGCTTAAGAATTGAGATCTTGTCGTGTGCGTCTTGCAGCTTAAAATAACTGGTCTAATCTTGTTTGGTGCAGGCCTACCTATTCGATGGATGCGCTCAATCCTAATTGGTTCAAGCTCCAACAAGTCTTGAATTACTTCTTTGTTGACAACGTGTTCAAGTGTGTCACTGGTCTCGTTGTCCCTTTCCGGTAAGCCGTACACTATTAGGTTTGATCTTCTACTATGGTTTTCGAGCCGATCAACCTGCTTTTCTAGTTGATGAATTACGGTGCTCATAGAAGCTATTTGAGTTTGGCAAGCAGCAATTTTGTTCTCTAAAATAGTCAAGGCGTCCAATTTTTTCTCTATATCGGTTAGTCGCTTTTCTTTTATGTCCTTTATGTCAGTAGCTATGCTCTCTAGTTGTTTAGCAATTTTAGCCAAATCAGGACCAGGATTGGTCTCAATGTCTCCGCCCAGAAGGAGCAGTTGTCGCAACAAGCCAGAAACATCATAAAACACACCAGAAGACCATGGGCACGGCAGCACAAGTAAGAACGGGTCGCCTGAGCGAAAGCATTTTCCGTAACGCCTGCTCACCTGTAGAAGGAAGAAAAACGGATTTTCAGACCACCGCATACTGGCTGTGCCGCCGTGCCCAGTGGCCGAGGAGTGAACAGGACACTCATATATAGCCGGAATCTGCAACGGCGCCACCTGGACGGATTCTGGTATCAGTGATGCCCACGTGGCTGATATCTGTAGAGGCAGGTGGTCCGGGTGTGCAGTTGATGACCGGCAAGGAAAGATGAGGCTGGTCGCAGGGTGTGGTGCATGCGCATCTCCCACTCGCAGATTGAAAGGTTCGGCAAAAAGGGGGCCCAGCAATCCAAGGAACTGTAGAAGGAAGAAAAACGGATTTTCAGACCACCGCATACTGGCTGTGCCGCCGTGCCCAGTGGCCGAGGAGTGAACAAGACGCTCATATATAGCCGGAATCTGCAACGGCGCCACCTGGACGGATTCTGGTAACAGTGATGCCCACGTGGCTGATATCTGTAGAGGCAGGTGGTCCGGGTGTGCAGTTGATGACCGGCAAGAAAAGATGAGGCTGGTCGCAGGGTGTGGCGCATGCGCATCTCCCACTCGCAGATCGAAAGGTTCGGCAAAAAGGGGGCCCAGCGATCCAAGGAACTGTAGAAGGAAGAAAAACGAATTTTCAGACCACCGCATACTGGCTGTGCCGCCGTGCCCAGTCAGGTGTACGTGTATTACACCTAATTGTGAAGTGCTTTGCATAAAAAATAAGAACAACCTGTACGTGGCGTGTTACTGCCCACCGTCCGGTCACCTTAGCACAATTTTTTAGTATTTCTTGGGGAAATCTTAAAATATTCAACGTTTGATTAGTACGACATTTTATTAGGCGGTGATCTTGACATAAACCTTATGAAAGATGATCTGACCACCCGGGAGTTCAATAACACAATGTCCGCTTGTGGTTTTATTAGCGTCATTACTACATCGACACGCATGACGACGACTTGCCAGTCGGTCTTAGACTTGTTCATTGTCAGCATGGACACAGAAGTACGCGCAGCTAGCACGATATGCGTAGAGGTGAGTTATCATTGTCCTGTTTTTATTGCATTTCGCAGAGCTTCTGCATAAGAAATGACTTGCAATGACAATATAAAGTACACATATATGTCTAACAAAAATATGAATTTATTCTGTAGGCTGAGTTTGAGAGAAAATTGGTCTTCTGTGTATGTTGAGAAGCCTAAATGAGAGCTGTCGTGAATTCGTTTATATATTCAGGAATCATTACGATACATATTTGACTTACATAAACGCTAAGCCTAACAGAAAAACAAACAAACGTTGGGTACGGCGAAAACACCACAAAATGATCAATAAAAACTCACCTATTCAAGAAATGTTTGTGTACAAAAGACACTGCGGACTTTGATGACTTTAAAGCCTACAGGATTAAACTAACTGTGTCATTAAAGAAGGCTAAATCCTCTTACTATGGCCACATGTTTTCAAAGATCTATCCATGTCGCCGCAACCAGGTTTGAAAAGCAATCAATCAGGCCCTGAACGGCAATGCTGTTTAGAATACTTCAACGGAAAAAATTGCCCGCTGCTTCCCTCGGGGGAACACTGAGGAGGATGCGGAGCATATAATTGGTTAACGGGGTGTTAAGGTGCGACTTACTTGGGTCGATGGCTAAATTGGTTAACGTGGTTGTGAAATGGGGTGTTAAATTGCGACTTACTTGGGTCGATGGCTAAATTGGTTAACGTGGTTGTAGGAGGGGGTGTTAAATGAGTGAACACGTACACACGTATGCGAAAGGGCGGCGCTGGTCGAAGGGACGTCGATCATTGTGTTTGTGGATTCGTTGGAATTTATTTCACCGCGACCTTGGACGTCGACGCGCCGTACAAACCAACCGACGAGCGGCAACTGAGCGAGCGAGCGCCGACCTTGAGTATATATACAGCGCGACGGCGCATGCACTGTCAGCTGTCGAATGTTCGAGAAGGGGGAGAAGCGCAACGGCGCATGCGCGCGCGTCAGCTGCCGATGTTGATTGATTTGTGGGGTTTAACGTCCCAAAACCACCATATGATTATGAGAGACGCCGTAGTGGAGGGCTCCGGAAATTTCGACCACCTGGGGTTCTTTAACGTGCGCCCAAATCTGAGCACACTGGCCTACAACATTTCCGCCTCCATCGGAAATGCAGCCGCCGCAGCCGGGATTTGATCCCGCGACCTGCGGGTCAGCAGCCGAGCACCTTAGCCACTAGACCACCGCGGCGGGGCTCAGCTGCCGATGTTCTCGAAGCGCGACGGCGCATGCGCGCGCGTCAGCTGCCGATGTTCTCGAAGCGTGACGGCGCATGCGCGCTACATTATACAGCTAGCGAATGTTCGTGAAGAGGAGAAGCGCACGCGGTGTGTAGAGGAGGAAGGGTGCACAGATGGTGGAGGAGTGAAGCGCGTGCGGTGTGTAGAGGAGGAAGGGATGCACAGATGGTGGAAGAAGGAGGAGGAAGCTTGCGGACGGCGCCGCACTACAAGCCTCGAGTATTAGATGCTCCGCATCTAAAAAACTGTAAACAGGTATAATCTATCCGGTGTACCTTTAGCCGAGCATTTCAGTGAGCACTTTGCTAATGCGGTACAACCACTGGGAAGCACTGCCCATACTCAGACTCCTTACCACAATTCTGACAAAATGTTTTTTGCACCCACAGATGAAGCAGAAATAGTGCGCACATTGTTATCTTTAAAAAACAACGAAGCTATTGATGCCGACAGATTTCAGGTTGACACGATTGAGCACGTAATTGATCTCCTTGCCCTTTGTTTAGCTTACGCGTTTAATCTAGTTCTCCAATCTGGATGCTTTCCGAATCTCATGAAAATGTCAAAAGTATCCGTTATATATTAAAAGGAAGATGTTAATGATGCTAATAATTACCGACTAATTTCAATATACATGTATATTCAAAAGCATTAGAGAAAATAATTTTCTGCTGGCTGAGTAGTTTTCTTAACAAGCACGACACACTTTCAAAAAACAGCATGGTTTTCAGCATGGCAAATCCACAAAGACTGCGCTGTTAACCCCAAAAAATTGATAATCGGAAAAATCGAAGAAGAAAAGCTTAGGCTGGGTGTATTCAGTGATTATAGCAAGGCATTTGATACTCTGAATTATCACTCTTTACTCGGCAAATTAGACGCGTATGGGGTACGTGGTGTAGCTGATTCCCAATTTCGTTCATAATTGTCCGAGAGAAAACCGCATGTTTCAATTGCTGTTTTTCTTCTTGTAAAACCATTTCTTGTGGTGTGCCTCAAGAAAGCATTTTAGAGCCAATACTCTTTAATATCTACATAAACTGATATTGTCGACGTAAAAAACAATGCTAAATTTTTTTACTGTACGTGTATGACACCAGTTTTTGTTTGTCGAGAAAAAATTCAGCTGAGATTACTGTCAAAGCGCAAGCGTATTATCAGATGTACTGCAGTGGTCTACTGCTATTGGCCTGCGAATAAATGCGAAAAAAACAAAAGCTGACTTTTTCAGATCTAGGGCCACGGAAACTAAACTTCACAAATCGCTAACCTTTGAGATAAACCCGTAGAAGTAGTGGAGAAACACGAAATTCTAGGTGTAACTTTTTTCGCACATATGACTTGGCCATATCATTTGGTATCATTGATCAAATCATTTTCGCGTGCTGCTGGAGTATTGTCACGAGGTTGGCACTTTCTTCCGAAAAAGTTAAAGTGCAAACCTACCATGCTTTGTTTTCCTCGCACATAAACTACTGTCTTCTTGTCTGGGGCACCACAACCTTAGGCAACGAAAAAAAACTATTCACTCAGTGCAAAAAAGGACGCTGCACTACATTGCAAATTTACCATGCAGTACTTCCACTGGTAATTTGTTTTACCACTACAAAATAATCAGAATGCAACACACGTGCAATTTTCGACTCATTAACTACAAATTCTTTGCGAAGGAACACTTCCGAACATTTCTTAAGGACTTATCAAACATAAGTCTTCAAGGAGAAGGAAAAAACCTTTATTGATGCTGGCTGTGTCAGATATTCCTTATCTTCACCGGGCTGGTTGACGTCCCTTGTCCGAGTCGTCGTTAGTTGAGGCTTTCACCCGAGCCCGCTGGACTAGAGTTCGCTGTTCCTCTAGTGTGGAGCTATTGAGTAGGGTCGTCTCCCAGTCCTCTTTGGTGGGGTTTGGAAAGGGGGTTAATTTTGGGTTTATTTTGCAGGCCCAGACCATATGGTAAGTGTTGGCCACTTCCCCACAGTACTGGCACTGCCCACTTATTTTTGGGTAGTAATATTTGAGTATGGCTGGACAGAGCAGCGTTTTTGTCTGTAGGCGCTGCAGGACGCACTCCTCCGTTTTTGAGAGTGCGGGAAGGGACAATGCTCAATGTAGTAAGCGGCAATGCGGGAAGCGGCAATGCTCAATGTAGTATTCTTTGATTTCTCGAAACCGTGGTAAAGGTGTGGGACATTCAGGTCTTTCAGGGAATTGGGGAGTTTCCCGGGAAGTAAGCACGCGGGCAGTGCATGTGCAGCCTAGTTACCCTGTAGACCCTGATGTCCCGGAGTCCATTTAAGACGTTTTGGGGTAGGATCGCGGTTCCTGATGCTGAATTTTAAAAGTCAATTAGCCAGTGGAGAGATTTCTTCTGCAAGATAGCTCTCGCAGGCTCTTCGAGAGTCTGTAATTATTTCTTTTGAGTTTGGATGAGATACTGCCAGTGCAATGGCCACCTCCTCCGCCTTACTTGATCTTGTGGTTTTGAAAGTGAGGCCGTCCACCTGCGTATATATATATATATATATATATATATATATATATATATATATATATATATATATATATATATATATATATAGATAATTAGACGTGCTCTCACATTACAACTTGTTAATTCAGCCGACGCTTCGACAGGGGCCCTGTTTTTTTCAAGGCGTAATACTATTTATACAACAACCTCGGCAAGGAGCAGCGCTTTGAGATAGGTAATAGTGCACTTGAAGTTGTAAAAGACTATGTCTACTTAGGGCAGGTAATAACCACAGAGCCGAACCACGAGATTGAAGTAACTAGAAGAATGAGAATGGGGTGGAGCACATTCGGCAGGCACTCTCAAATTATGACAGGTAGATTGCCACTATCCCTCTAGAGGAATGTATATAACAGCGGTATCTTGCCGGTACTTAATTACGGAGCAGAAACCTGGAGACTTACAAAGAGGGTTCAGCTTAAATTGAGGACGACGCAGCGAGCAATGGAGAGAAAAATGGTAGGTGTAACCTTAAGAGACAAGAAGAGAGCAGAGTGGATTAGGGAAAAAACGGGGGTTAAGGATATCATAGCTGAAATCAAGAAGAGATGGACATGGGCAGGGCATGTAGCGCGTAGATAGGATAACCGCTGGTCATTAAGGGTAACTGACTGAATTCCCAGAGAAGGGAAGCGGGTTAGGGGGAGACAGAAGGTTAGGTGGGCAGATGAGATTAAGAAGTTTGCGGGTATAAATTGGCAGCAGCAAGAACAGGACCGGGTTAACTGGCGGAACATGGGAGAGGCCTTTGTCCTGCAGTGGACGTAGTCAGGCTGATGATGATGATGATGATGATGATGACTATATACACATTCTCGTGCCTTCTTATAGCTTCTAGAGACAGGAGCGAAGGGGAGAGAAGAAAAGTATTAACGCCAATAACAACAAAAAAGGACAAATAAATGTTATAAAGAAGCAAGAGGGACATGGCGGCGTTAGGAAGTAACTGGAAATCAAAAAAGGCGAACGTAAACGAGCTATGCCATCTTTGTGAACGATACCTCCCGAGCACCAACCCTCCTCCAGGTGGAAATTTTGACCACCGTTTCTGTATTTCACCTTCCGGTGCAGTCTGCTGGCAACTAGCCCTCCTTTGAAGTTTACTACGAATCGATGGGGAGAGCATAAGCGCTTCAGGCGCATGTTTGTGGCGTTGGGAAACATGAAAAAGTTTGCAATTGTGGCGGCACTATCAATACTCATTATAGGCATTGCTTCCTGTCAGTGAAGAAAAAATAAAAAAAGGCAAAAAAAGAAAAGAAAGAAAATGAGAGGACTTGTAGGACATCCGGAACCACTTATCTGTGCATTCCGGTTGTTCTTGAAGTGGCAAACTATTTCTATATTCCCAGATGTATACGCTAAAAGCTTTGTTTGGGGGTCATACTATTGTTGTATTGGAGGCTAGGGGCAGAGTACTGATTAAAAAGGAACATTTGCGTCTTTTCGTTATCGTAACACTGACAGGGTGCCTGGGTGTTGATTTATTTTGTTTTTTATCGTGTTTAATTTCTAGGTAAAGTAAGATTTTCGTTGTTTTGGTTCTCTGATTGTTTGAAAATTGCTTTCCGATAATGTAACTCTGATGTCATCGAAGCTTTGGTCTTTTAATGTACTGTGCTTTAAAAGTTGAAGACCTGGCAATGAACGTACATGTTTCCGACCATTGTTGAATTTAATTCTAAATGATGCGTGTGTCTGGCCCACTTATTGCATGTACATAGCCCACACTTCAGTAGGTATATGGCGTTATCCTAGTCACAGTGCAGTTCACCTCTGATGCTGTGCTTAAAGTCCGAGTGGGTGCTTTCCGCCACTGTCGTTGTCTGCAGGTGTTTGCAGATTTCACATCTGCTTTTTCCGCAACGGCGACACCCTGTTTGAAGTTTCTCGCCCATTTTGGAATTCAATAAATGATCCTTTATTCCTTGCGGCCGCCTGTATACCACACAAGAAAAGAAGTGAAAATTTTGGATAGTCGCACGCTCTGTTCCAATATGTTAAAGTGTTTTCTTAGGACCTTGTTTATCTTATATAGTTTGCTCGTGAAAGTTATAGGAAATGTTTATTAAGGTTCTGTTCGGCATCTTTTTGGTGGTGTAGAAGCGTCTGGCGGTCCAGATTTTCTGCTTTTTTGATGGCGTCAACAATGATAGCTGACGGGTATTCTTGATGAAGTACTCATCAAGAATACCCGTCACGTTAGGAAGAGTGACACGGCCGGATTAGGAAGGAACAGGACCTCAACAAAGCCAAACGTAAACCAGCTATGCCAACTTTGTCAACAATACCTCTGCTGTTTGTGGAATGCAATCTGCAGTTTTTGTGGAAGTCCTTGGTGCGGGAGCAGATTTCCCGGAATCTGTGTGTTTGTAATATGTGTGCATACAGATTTCCGACTAATCTGCTGCCGCACCGAATAATTCCACAAAAAACGCACACATGAGCGTGAAGTACTCCTTTAATAAAAATACCCTTCAGCTATCATTGATGACACCATCAAAAAAGCAAAAATCTGGACACCAGAATCTTCTACACCACCAAAAAGATGCCGACCAGCACCGTAAAAAATTGCTATTAGCTTTCACGAGCAACCCACCTACATAAACAAGGTCCTATGAAGTCCTTTTACCAAAACAGAACGTGCGACTATCCAAACATTTTCCTTTTCCTCCTTGTGGGGTATACAGGCGGCCGAAAATTATAAGAGAACATTTGATAAATTTGAAAAATAGATGTGAAACCTAAAGCAGGGTGTCGCCCTTGTGGAAAAAAGCAGATGCAAAGTATGCAAACGCATGCAGACAACGACAGTGGTACAAAGCACCCACTCGAATCTTAAGCACAGGATTAGAGTTGCACTGGACTGTGACTCGGATACCGTCATATACCTTCTGAAATGTGGGCTATCTACCATGCACAACGTGGGCCAGCCAGACACACCGTTTAGAATTTGATTCAACAACGATCGGAATCATGTACGTTCCCTTCCAGGCCTTTCACTTATAAAACACAGTACACTAAAGGACTACAGCTTTGATTACATCAGTGTTGAACTATTAAAGAGCAACTTTCGTACAATCAAATAAGCGGGAACAACGAGAATCTCACTTTATCCACAAATTTAACACAAGTAAAAAAGGAATAAATCAACACCCAAGCACTCTGTCAGCGTTACGGTAACTAAAAGACGCAAACGCCCCTCTTTAATCAGTACTCTGCCCCTAGCCTCCCATTACAACAATAATATGACCTCCTAACAAAGCTTTTAGCGTATACATCTGAGAATAGAGAAATGGTTCGCCACTTCAAGCACAGCCGGAACGCACAGATAAGTGGTCTCGGGTGTCGTACAGGTTCCCCGCTTGTTGCCTTTTTTTCTTTTTTTCTTTGCCTTTTTTGATCTTTTCCTTCACCTACAGGAGCCAATTCATATAGTGAAGATTGATAGCAGTTCCACAATTACCGTCTCTTTCATATTTTTCAACGCCACCAACATGCACCTAAAGCGCTTAAGCTCTCCCTATCGATTTGTAGTAAACTCCAAAGGAGGGCAAGTTGCCAGCGGATCACAGCGGAGGATGAAATACCGAAAGGGTGGTCAAAATGTCCACATGAGGGAGGGTGAGTGCTCGGTAGGTATTGTTGACAAAGTCGGCATAGCTCGTTTACGTTCGCCTGAATATAGAAGTTATAATTAAGCGCAGCTACGTTTGTACTTATAACCTTGAGGCAACCTATATATATATATATATATATATATATATATATATATATGTATGTATATATATATATATATTTGTGTGTGTGTGTGTTTGTGCGTAGCCGCAGTGAAGTAGACGCACGCACGAAGTGGTTTATTGGCGTTTCGGCCCTGGATACAACCTTCATCAGACGCGTCTGATGAAGGCAGGACCCACGGCTGAAACGTCAATAAAAATAAAACCACTTCGTGCGTGCGTCTTCTTCACTGCAGATAAGTTTCCCGAACCCAGTATCACTACATATATATATATATATATATATATATATATATATATATATATATATTATGACGACTCGGTTGTAGCGAGGTTTATTGGCCGTGAACTCGGGAACGAACAAGCGCAACGGACCCGACAAAGAATCGCTCGTGCCAAGCAGATGATGATTGTCAGCCAGAACATATGATGATGATTGACTGCTGTTCAGATGAGGATGAAGCGCATAATAGATGCCTACACTGATTCCCCCCCCCCGTAGAAGCGGCCAGCCTGGCCGCTGCGGGCGGGTAGTCAAGGTGACGAGGAACGCCGTGTGAAAAGCTTCATGCGGGAAAAGTGTACAATTTCGGTGCTGCGGTAACGGCGGTCAGTTGGCACGACAAGAGGCGTCACACGGTAGTTGACAGGTGAAGTCTGCTCTAAAACAACATATGGGCCGATGAATCGAGGCTGGAACTTGTCGCAGAGACCAGGTGTGCGAATTGGTGTCAATAGCAGCACCTCGTCACCCGGTCGGAATGATACCACACGATGAGAGGTGTCGTAGACGGCCTTCCTTGCTTGTTGCGTAGCTTCCGTGTTCATACGAGCGCGCTGGCGGCACTGGGCAAGGCGAGAAATATATTCTTCGCAAGAAGATGGTGATGTAGGGCCATTGCTGGTGAAGAAGGAAACATCGATAAAGAAAGTAGGTGAACGGCCGTAAACGAGATAAAACGGTGAGTAGCCTGTTGTGCGCTGAACAGCGGTGTTGTAGGCGAAAATGAGGAACAGTAGAAGTTTATCCCAGTTTCTGTGATCCGGTTGAATGTATACGGCGATCATGTCGGCAAGGGTTCGATGAAATCTCTCGGTCAGACCATTTGTTTGAGGATGGTAGCTAGACGCCATCTAGTGTGTGGTACCAGAAACGCGAAGAACTTCACCTAAAAGCTGTGATAAGAACACCTTTCCACGGTCACTCAGAAGTACACGAGGTGCACCATGACGTAGTATTATGGCCTGAAGGACGAAGTCAGCAACTTCCGATGCTGAACCAGTAGCTACTGAAGTTGTCTCGGCGTAGCGTGTCATATGGTCTACGGCGGTGACTATCCATCTATTTCCAGCACCAGTAACAGGAAGGGGTCCATAAAGATCGACACCGACGACCTCGAAAGGTGTTGTAGGGCACGTCATTGGCTGTAACTGACCAGCTGGGGGAGATGTCGGAAGTTTGCGAAGTTGGCATGGAGAGCAGGAACCCACGTACTTTGCTACGCTGGTAGAAATCCCAGGCCAATAAAAGCGGCTTCGAATGCGGTCGTAGGTTTTGTGAAAGCCTAGGTGGCCAGCAGTCAAATCGTCATGAAAGGCGTTAAGTACATGATGTTGAAGAGCGCGTGGCAGAACAGGTACCCAGCGTGTGCCGTCAGGATGATATATGTGACGATACAGCACACCGTCCTGAAACTTGAAGTGCTCGAGTTGTCGACGAAGGCGTGCATTGGGTGGACGCGTAGCTCCTGAAAGGTGGTCTATAATGCGCCGACAATACGGGTCAGCCTGCTGGTGAGAACTGAAGGGTTGTTCATCGTCGATTGGCGGTTGGTACAGCGAGGCGAGCAAGGCAACAGAAGTGGGAGTCACGTCCGCACTGGTGTCGTTGGAGGTGGCAGCTGGAGTGTCGAACGACGCTGTAGGTAGTAGGCAACGAGAAAGAGCGTCGGCGTCTTGATGTTTTTTGCCCGATTTATAAATAATCTCAAACTGATACTCCTGTAGGCGTAAAATCTAACGACCCAAGCGTCCGGACAAGTTCTTCATTGTAGAAAGCCAGCATAAGGCGTGGTGGTCCGTTACGATGGTGAATTGACGGCCGTACAGATAAGGACGGAACTTTTGTATGGACCAAACCACAGCGAGGCACTCCTGCTCAGTGATGGTACAGTTTTTTTCGGTAGAAGTTAGCACTCGGCTAGCATATGCGATGACCCTTTCCCGTCCAGAGTTATCGCGTTGGAGGAGAACAGCACCTATACCAAAGCCGCTGGCGTCGGTATGCAGGAGTGTTGGGGCGGTGTCATCAAAATGGCAGAGTACAGGCTCTGACGTCAAAGCTTTCTTCAATAGGTGAAACGCCGACTGACATTCCTCGGACCACACAAAGGGTGCATTAGATGCAAGTAGTTTGTGCAGTGGCGCAGCTATTGAAGCGAAATTTTGTATGAAACGACGAAAATATGATGCGAGGCCAAGAAAACTTCGCAAATCCTTAAGTCTTGTGGGGCATGGAAATCGAAGGACGGCAGCGATCTTTTCGGGGTCAGGGCGAATACCGTCCTTGCTGACGACATGACCGAGAACCTTGATGGATTTGGTGGCGAAACGGCACTTCTTAGTGTTGAGCTGCAGACCCGCACCGGCGAGGCATGTTAGGACGTCATCCAAGCGGCTCAGGTGTTGAGAAAACGTTGATGAAAAGATGATAATGTCATCAAGGTAGCAGAGACACGTCTTCCATTTCAGACCACGCAGGACGGTGTCGATCATGCGTTCAAACGTCTCGGGCGCATTGCAGAGCCCGAAAGGCATCACGTTAAATTCGTATAGGCCATCGGGGGTTGCAAATGCCGTTTTTTTCTTTGTCGTCATCGTGCATGGGAATTTGCCAATATCCCGAACGCAAATCAAGGATTGAAAAGTATTCGGCGCCTTGCAGTGAATCAAGGGCGTCGTCGATGCGTGGCATGGGGTATACGTCCTTGCGTGTGATGTTGTTAAGTGCCCGGTAATCAACGCAAAAGCGCACGGAGCCATCTTTTTTCGGTACCAAAACAACAGGGGATGACCAAGGGCTAGTTGATGGACGAATTATTTCTCGTTGGAGCATGTCAGCGACGTTTTCCTCGATGATTTTTCGCTCAGCGAGAGACACGCGGTACGGGCGGCGATGTACAATAGATGTTCCCTCCGTCTGAATGCGATGCGCTGCAGTGGTAGTTCGGCCCAACGTTGAGGAGCAGGTGTCGAAAGAATCGGCGTGTTTCGTTAATAACGCAAGCAACTGCTGCGCCTGCGTAGCTGTTAAGTCATCACTGATAAGAGCTGTGAGGGGAGAGGATGAGGCAGGCTTACTCATAGAACGGTCGTTGGTAGAGGCAGGGTTAAGTGGCGTGACGCTGACAGGCTCAGCATCCACAACACAGGCTACTGCAGTGCCCTCTGGCAGGAGAACTTTCTCTGGCGTTTCATTCGTAGCAATGACGAGCGCGGAGCCATGGTGAAAGCGTACGACACCTGATGCAGGGGCTATGCCTTTTGCGAGGCAAGTCGACGAAGGGGACACCAAGACGTCACCGTGGTCGATGTCCTTAGAGATCAGGGTCACAATTCGTTCTTGATGTGGCGGTAGTTCGAGATCTTCGCGAGCGAACAGGCGTAGAGGCTTGTAGACGCCTTCGTCGAACATGGAGTCCGTATTAGTTAGGTGCAGAATCCGTTCACCACAACATATAGTGGCTGAAGAAGAAGATAGGAAGTCCCACCCTAGAATTAGCTGGTGAGAGCACCGGGTAAGCACAGTGAACTCGATGTAATGCAAAATGTCATCAATAAACACACGAGCAGTACAAAGAGCAAAAGGGCGGATAGCGTTCCTCTGGGCTTCGACTAGATTGGGTCCATTGTAAGGTGTCATTACTTTCATCAGGCGTTTGCACAAATCATACCTAATCACAGAAACTGTAGCACCGGTGTCCACCAAAGCGTCCACGAGAACTCCTTCCACCGTAACAGAAATCATATTGAACGGGCGTGCTGGAGGAATATGAGTCCTACTGTTACATGCAGTTTCTCCTCCGAAAACTGCATCATTTAGTTTTCCGACCGGTTATCAGTAGTAAAGGAGGCTGGCCGAAGAGGAGAGGAGGATCGACGGAAGGGCGAAGGTGATCGGCGTCGGCTTGAACGGTAAGTGTTCCGCGTCTGAGTCGACGCGGGCGGAGATGGAGACCGCTGCTGTCCAGATGAATAGCGCCGAGCGTAAGAATCCGCTCTGGAAAAGTCCCGTTCGCGCATGTCGTACCCGCGACGCTCGTCCTGCTGGCGTTTGCAGCAGAAGCGCGATATATGGCCACGATATCCACAGTAAAAGCATGTTGGGCGCGACGGGCACCAAGGCGGGTAGTAGAGGGCGTTCGGCACACCGGGAGATAGCGCACTCAAGTGGACTGACGGAGGGTCGGGTGGGATTGTCCGGAAGTGGACCGGCGGTGCAGCAGCAACCGGCGTGAATGATGGCAGCGGTGAAGTAGAGTTTACGTTGCGAGGAGGCGCGGCCGCAACTTGCGCGTACGTTGGAGGGCTAGACGGAGGTGGCTGGACGTAGGCTGGACCGGTGAATGATGTTAGTTCCTCCCTTACGATGTCACGGAGGGCCATGCTTGAAGGCTGTGTGACAGATTGAGAAGGTTGTGAGATGCCCATTGATTGAAGTTCTTCTCGTATGATCTCCCGTATCATGTCACGCAGGTCCCGGTCTGCGGTACGGTGTTCACAATTGCCCGACTGAAGGCGAACAGAATCGAGTTCGTCGAGACGCTGACACGTAGAGACAACGTCCGTGACAGTAGAAGGATTCTGGGCAACAAGGGCATTGTAGGCGATGCTTCCGATGCCCTTCAGGATGTGGCGCAGTTTGTCCGACTCGGACATCGAAGAATTGAAGCGCCGGCAAAGCGCAAGGACATTCTCGATATATATGTGTATGACTCGCCGGGATGTTGTTGGCGAGTATTTAGGACCCTCCTCGCTAGAGCGGATCGAACGGCTGGCGTGCCGAATACTTGGCGAAGCTGCTGCTTGAAGGCAGGCCAGTCGGTGAGGTCGATCTCATGGTTCAAGAACCATGTCTTGGCAACGCCCGTGAGATAAAGCGATACTCGGCGGAGCTTGTTAGAGTCGTCCCAGTGATTAGTTGCGCTTACCCGCTCGTAGTTATCGAGCCAGTCCTCCACATCTTCGCCGCGGAGACCAGCGAAGATCGGAGGGTCACGCTGGTGGTTTACGATGTAAAGAGGAGGGACTTGCGGCGCAGTGACGGCTTGCGGCGCAGAGATGGGAGCCGAAAGGGCATCCACCCACTCACTCTGAGACATGTTGGCGGACTGAGGGTCCAAGCGGCGGCCTGAACGGAGCTCCAGCGAGTGGGCGTTGTAAGTAGAGGTACTGGGAACGTCAATCCACCTCCACCACGTATGACGACTCGGTTGTAGCGAGGTTTATTGGCCGTGAACTCGGGAACGAACAAGCGCAATGGACCCGACAAAGAATCGCTCGTGCCAAGCAGATGATAATTGTCAGCCAGAACATATGATGATGATTGACTGCTGTTCAGATGAGGATGAAGCGCATAATAGATGCCTACAATATATATATATATATATATATATATATATATATATATATATATATATATATATATATATATCATTGACAGACGCTCCTAAGAGACTGAAGACAGCGACGGTTGACGATGATTGGTGGCTGTAGTTTCCACTCGTGTATGTGCGTGCCGGTAGCCAGACCTTCGCCAAGCTATGTCTGATGCTTTCTCAACACAGCACCCCTATTTTAAGTGGTGGAGATGTGGGATATTGCGGGTGCAGGCGCGAGTAATATAATGAAGAGACCGTTTATTGAATGAGCCTAAAAAGCAGTGGATGGTAGCTAGAAAAGTACACAGGTGGACCAAGTTGATGGTGCTCGATCGCCGATCTGGTGTCTTCGTTTCATAGTGATGATAGTTGAGCCTATCTTATTAATGTCTTCCTCACTTTATTAAAATTACTCCTTTCAAAAATGATGCAGCCGTCCTTTTAATTCAACTGGTAGGAGGAAGCGGGTTGAAATATGGCTTCAGGTGGCCTAGGTGAACATCATCACGTCCGTGCCGATGGCGGTCACTCAATAGTGCAAGAGGTTCAGTAACGTAGTTGCACTGGTGATGTACGCACGACCATGCGGTAGGGACCACGATAATAATAGAATAGCTTGCGTGATTAAGTAGAAGTGCAGGGTGATACATGCAGTCATACATGTGTGCCAGCAGCTAATCTTGCTCTCGAACGATAGTCATCGTCGCGGGCCTTCTTCTGGTGCGGGTGGTCAGCCGTAGTAAGCCGCTTGGCTTGCTATCCCGGTGCTTTTCTGCGCAACAGGCGGCTTCCGAGACAGGTGGGCACTCACAGGAATCTGTGGAGTGTGGCAGCGAAGTGTCGATGATGCGCGACGGTAGTCGAGCGTACAGCACAAACGAATGGGGGAAAACCCATAATTACTTACGTAACGGTTTTGCACATGTATATTGCAAATGGAAGAGTCAAGTCCCATTTTGATTGAACAGAAGCATAATGCGTCGGGACCATGTCACCCAGAGTGCGAATAAACCTGTCAGCCAAACCATTTGTCTGAGGGTGGTAGGCTTTGTTCCTTCTTTGTACAATACGGCACTGTTGAACTGCTTTGATAACATCTGAGTGTAATACACGCGAATGATCACTGAGGAGTTCGCCAAGAGAACTATGACGAAGCACAAAACGATTAATGATGAAAGATGCAATGTCTCGTGCTTTCGCTTCGAGAAGAGCAGTGGTTTGGTAGTACCTTGTAAGAAGGTCAACGGCCATAATAGCCCATCGGTTCCAGGCCATCGTCATTGGCAATGGTCCGTAGACGTCTATTTCAGCGTGGTTGATTGGACAGTCTGGGCATGGCAGTGACAGCAATATTCCCGTGGCAAAATGTTGCGATTTTTTCTGTTACTTACACTCGTGGCAGCCGTCAATGAACTGGTAGACCAACAGAAACATGTAACGCCAGTAATACTTTTTCCGTAGGCGTTCGTAGGTCATAAAAACTCCGGCGTGAGCACATTGCGGGTCGGAATGAAACAACGTGCAGTTTGTAGAGCGCTTCGTTCGGGGAATGTCTACTAGTCACTTCCTACCATCTGTTGATTTGTTGCACCGGTACAAAATACCATCCTCAATATATGAGGACGGAGCCTGGCGTCACTGTGTTCGAGTGATCGGAAGTGTTGGTGCCCCAGATAACGCGTCAAAAAGCAAAGCTATACATGAATTATTACTTCTGCAAATGGTCTGCAAACCGCTAGGTCCAAGGTGCCCTTCACCGACAGTTCAAGGTGTACATTGCATCGGTACAACCCGGAAGCTGCTCATAGTGCATCAGCGCGAGTACAACAGGAAGCAGTCGACAGTCGGTGAAACATTTGACAGTGATGACGGCTCTTAGGTGCAGCACTATTTGAACATATTTTCCTACTGCAGATTGCCATTGACTCACCACAAAAGGGCGCTAAGCACTTGGGTGTCGCTGGAAGCCTGAAAGCAGCGCGGCATTGAAGGCAGCCCGGCAGCTACTCGCAACGCAGCGTCGAAGGCAGCTCGGGAGATATCCACTGCGCCATTACCAGGAGACTTGCCGCAACAAACCGCTAGGTGCAAGGTGCCCTTCACTGACGGTTCAAGGTTGACAACGCATTGGCACAACCAGGAAGCTACCCATATAGTGAATCAGCGCGAGTGCAAAAGGAAGCGGTCGACACTCGGCGAGACATTTGGCAGTGGTGACCGCTCGTAGGTGCAGGAATAATTGAACGTGTTTTCGTGTTGCAGGTTGGTGCTTTTTCTTTTGTTTGTTATATATACGGTTTATACTCGGCTCACTGCTGCCAACTTGTTGTGTGCTTTCGTACTTACCGAATTACTTTTGTGCACTTGTGACATTCTTTAAATGTCACAGAAAGATTGAGATGTGCGCTCTCACATGCGTGTACTACGTGCCGAAATGAAACAAATGAAAGAGGGACTTGAATTCACAAAAAAACAATTTGAAGTAATGAAACAACAGTTAGAAGAAGGATGCGCCGAGAGATAAAGCTTAAGTAAGGAAAACGAAAGGCTAAAAGATAAATACGCTACAAATGAGTCAGTCATTGCCCAACTGCAGAAGCAGGTTGTTCAGTGTGAACAATACTCTCGCAGATCAAACATTCAAATAAAATGGCTCGTCAAAATGCAGAATGAAAACATCACTTATCTTGTAGGCAAGATTGGCGACATAGAACGTATTTCTGCTGGCAATATAGAGACGTGTCACCACGTAAGGACTCTTGAGAAAAGCAAATAAAACGTTGTTGTAAAATACAAAAGCAGGCAGAAACGAGAGCTTGTCATCGACAAAGCCCGCAAAAATCGCACAGAAATAGCAACGTAGGAATCTCGAGTAAAGAACAAATTTTTGTCAATGAGCATCTCTGTCCGTTACTAAGGCGGCTGCTTGCACAGGCACTCGCAAAGAAACGGGAGCATCACTGGCAGTATGTGTGGACGAAGAATGGAAGAATTCTCGCTCGCGAAACACAGTCGAGTCCAGTGGTGCACATTGAAACTGACGGTGACCTAGGCAAGATTGCCTAGGGTGTTTGTGGCCAAACTTTTTATTATTTTTTCTTTTGCACGCGGTGGAATATCAGGAATATTGTCTGCCATCTAAACTTAAACTTCCGGCGCAGTCGCCGAGCATGTTCACTGCTATTCACCTCAATGCACGTTCCGCGGCTCCTAAGATAGATAATTTAAGCTCATTTTTAGCAAATTCAACTTAATTTTCGTTGTGATTATGCTGACTGAAAGATAGTCTCAAGAGCAAAGTGAAATGCTGAATCTCATTAGTTATAATCACTACTGCATAAATCGAAGTACGCTTCGAGGTGGCGGAGTGGCAATTCACGAAAGAAAACACATGCTCTACGAAATAGTCCCGGGTTTTACGTGTATTACACCTGATTGTGAAGTGCTTTGCATAAAAAATAAGAACAACCTGTACGTGGCGTGTTACCGCCCACCGTCCGGTCACCTTAGCACATTTTTTTAGTATTTCTTGGGGAAATCTTAAAATATTCAACGTTTGATTTGTACGACATTTTATTAGGCGGTGATCTTGACATAAACCTTATGAAAGATGATCTGACCACCCGGGAGTTCAATAACACAATGTCCGCTTGTGGTTTTATTAGCGTCATTACTACATCGACACGCATACGACGACTTGCCAGTCGGTCTTAGACTTGTTCATTGTCAGCATAGACACGGAAGTACGCGCAGCTAGCACGATATGCGCAGAGGTGAGTTATCATTGTCCTGTTTTTATTGCATTTCGCAGAGCTTCTGCATAAGAAATGACTTGCATTGACAATATAAAGTACACATATATGTCTAACAAAAATATGAATTTATTCTGTAGGCTGAGTTTGAGAGAAAATTGGTCTTCTGTGTATGTTAAGAAGCCTAAATGAGAGCTGTCGTGAATTCGTTTATATATTCAGGAATCATTACGATACATATTTGACTTACATAAACGCTAAGCCTAACAGAAAAACAAACAAATGTTGGGTACGGGGAAAACACCACAAAATGATCAATAAAAACTCACCTATTCAAGAAATGTTTGTGTACAAAAGACACTGCGGACTTTGATGACTTTAAAGCCTACAGGATTAAACTAACTGTGTCATTAAAGAAGGCTAAATCCTCTTACTATGGCCACATGTTTTCAAAGATCTATCCATGGCGCCGCAACCAGGTTTGAAAAGCAATCAATCAGACCCTGAACGGCAATGCTGTTTAGAATACTTCAACGGAAAAAATTGCCCGCAGCTTCCCTCGGGGGAACACTGAGGAGGATGCGGAGCATATAATTGGTTAACGGGGTGTTAAAGTGCGACTTACTTGGGTCGATGGCTAAATTGGTTAACGTGGTTGTGAAATGGGTGTTAAAGTGCGACTTACTTGGGTCGATGGCTAAATTGGTTAACGTGGTTGTAGGAGGGGGTGTTAAATGAGTGAACACGTACACACGTATGCGAAAGGGCGGCGCTGGTCGAAGGGACGTCGATCATTGTGTTTGTGGATTCGTTGGAATTCATTTCACCGCGACCTTGGACGTCGACGCGCCGTACAAACCAACCGACGAGCGGCAACTGAGCGAGCGAGCGCCGACCTTGAGTATATATACAGCGCGACGGCGCATGCACTGTCAGCTGTCGAATGTTCGAGAAGGGGGAGAAGCGCAACGGCGCATGCGCGCGCGTCAGCTGCCGATGTTCTCGAAGCGCGACGGCGCATGCGCGCGCGTCAGCTGCCGATGTTCTCGAAGCGTGACGGCGCATGCGCGCTACATTATACAGCTAGCGAATGTTCGTGAAGAGGAGAAGCGCACGCGGTGTGTAGAGGAGGAAGGGTGCACAGATGGTGGAGGAGTGAAGCGCGCGCGGTGTGTAGAAGAGGAAGGGATGCACAGATGGTGGAAGAAGGAGGAGGAAGCTTGCGGACGGCGCCGCACTACAAGCCTCAAGTATTAGATGCTCCGCTTCTAAAAAACTGTAAACAGGTATAATCTATCCGGTGTACCTTTAGCCGAGCATTTCAGTGAGCACTTTGCTAATGCGGTACAACCACTGGGAAGCACTGCCCATACTCAGACTCCTTACCACAATTCTGACAAAATGTTTTTTGCACCCACAGATGAAGCAGAAATAGTGCGCACATTCTTATCTTTAAAAAACAACAAAGCTAGTGATGCCGACAGATTTCAGGTTGACACGATTGAGCACGTAATTGATCTCTTTGCCCTTTGTTTAGCTTACGCGTTTAATCTAGTTCTCCAATCTGGGTGCTTCCCGAATCTCATGAAAATGTCAAAAGTATCCGTTATATATTAAAAGGAAGATGTTAATGATGCTAATAATTACCGACTAATTTCAATATACATGTATATTCAAAAGCATTAGAGAAAATAATTTTCTGCTGGCTGAGTAGTTTTCTTAACAAGCATGACATACTTTCAAAAAACAGCATGGTTTTCAGCATGGCAAATCCACAAAGACTGCGCTGTTAACCCCAAAAAATTGATAATCGGAAAAATCGAAGAAGAAAAGCTTAGGCTGGGTGTATTCAGTGATTATAGCAAGGCATTTGATACCCTGAATTATCACTCTTTTCTCGGCAAGTTATACGCGTATGGGGTACGTGGTGTAGCTGATTCCCAATTTCGTTCATAATTGTCCGAGAGAAAACCGCATGTTTCAATTGCTGTTTTTCTTCTTGTAAAACCATTTCTTGTGGTGTGCCTCAAGAAAGCATTTTAGAGCCAATACTCTTTAATATCTACATAAATGATATTGTCGACGTAAAAAACAATGCTAAATTATTTTACTGTACGTGTATGACACCAGTTTTTGATTGTCGAGAAAAAATTCAGCTGAGATTACTGTCAAAGCGCAAGCGTATTATCAGATGCACTGCAGTGGTCTACTGCTATTGGCCTGCGAATAAATGCGAAAAAAAACAAAAGCTGACTTTTTCAGATCTAGGGCCACGGAAACTAAACTTCACAAATCGCTAACCTTTGAGATAAACCCGTAGAAGTAGTGGAGAAACACGAAATTCTAGGTGTAACTTTTTTCGCACATATGACTTGGCCATATCATTTGGAATCATTGATCAAATCATTTTCGCGTGCTGCTGAAGCATTGTCACGAGGTTGGCACTTTCTTCCGAAAAAGTTAAAGTGCAAACCTACCATGCTTTGTTTTCCTCGCACATAAACTACTGCCTTCTTGTCTGGGGCACCACAACCTTAGGCAACGAAAAAAACTATTCACTCAGTGCAAAAAAGAACGCTGCACTACATTGCAAATTTACCATGCAGTACTTCCACTGGTAATTTGTTTCACCACTACAAAATAATCAGAATGCAACACACGTGCAATTTTCGACTCATTAACTACAAATTCTTTGCGAAGGAACACTTCCGAACATTTCTTAAGGACTTATCAAACATAAGTCTTCAAGGAGAAGGAAAAAACCTTTATTGATGCTGGCTGTGTCAGATATTCCTTATCTTCACCGGGCTGGTTGACGTCCCTTGTCCGGGTCGTCGTTAGTTGAGGCTTTCACCCGAGCCCGCTGGACTAGAGTTCGCTGTTCTTCTAGTGTGGAGCTATTGAGTAGGGTCGTCTCCCAGTCCTCTTTGGTGGGGTTTGGAAAGGGGGTTAATTTTGGGTTTATTTGGCAGGCCCAGACCATATGGTAAGTGTTGGCCACTTCCCCACAGTACTGGCACTGCCCACTTATTTTTGGGTAGTAATATTTGAGTATGGCTGGACAGAGCAGCGTTTTTGTCTGTAGGCGCTGCAGGACGCACTCCTCCGTTTTTGAGAGTGCGGGAAGGGACAATGCTCAATGTAGTAAGCGGCAATGCGGGAAGCGGCAATGCTCAATGTAGTATTCTTTGATTTCTCGAAACCGTGGTAAAGGTGTGGGACATTCAGGTCTTTCAGGGAAATGGGGAGTTTCCCGGGAAGTAAGCACGCGGGCCGCTGCATGTGCAGCCTAGTTACCCTGTAGACCCTGATGTCCCGGAGTCCATTTAAGACGTTTTGGGCTAGGATCGCGGTTCCTGATGCTGAATTTTAAAAGTCTATTAGCCAGTGGAGAGATTTCTTCTGCAAGATAGCTCTCGCAGGCTCTTCGAGAGTCTGTAATTATTTCTTTTGAGTTTGGATGAGATACTGCCAGTGCAATGGCCACCTCCTCCGCCTTACTTGATCTTGTGGTTTTGAAAGTGAGGCCGTCCACCTGCGTTCCTTGATGTATTACCGCCGCCGTGTAGTATTCCCTAGGTGACGGCCCGGCCACAACGACGTAATAGACCCCATTACGGGAACCAAGCCGTTGTTCAAGTGCCTCAGCGCACGCTTGCCTTCTACCCTGGTGCGCCTCCATGGTCATATTTCGGGAAAGCGGGGACACCCAGAGTTTTGTTCTCCAAAGTTCAGTATTACGCTCCGCGTTTTCGATTTTGCATTCGTGCCGGATAAGGAGGCGGCAAGTAGGCGCCGCCCGGAGGCGTCTGCGTAAGACGCGTATATTGATTTATGAGGTGGGCTTCTTGGAGCTCTTGAATAGAGTTAAAGACTCCCAATGCAGAGGGTTTCTCATTTGAAGTGATGATGGGTAAATCAAGTGCGCGCCTCATTACTTTCTTAAAAATAGCATCGACTTTGTTCTCTTCGTTTTTAGGCATTTGTAAGTATGGTATTGAATATAGAATCCTGCTAGTTACAAAAGCATTGGTGAGCCGAATCGCGTCCCTTCCTCGTAGCCCCCCGCGCTTGTGCCCTACCTGTTCTCCAATTTTCCGTAGCTTGTCTAGCGTGGTGCTGTTTTTAGGGGCGAAGCTCCTTAGGGCGTGGGCTGTGCGTCCCCTGTAGCCTGTATGTAGCCACCTCTAGTTTAGTTCTTGCAGTGTTCACTAGATGGCGGTACCGTCCCCTGTATGTAGCCACCTCTAGTTTAGTTCTTGCAGTGTTCACTAGATGGCGGTACCGTCTCCTGTATGTAGCCACCTCTCGTTTAGTTCTTGTAGTGTTTACTAGATGGTGGTACTTGTAGCTGATGATGAAAAGGTGCAAGATGTTATAAACTAGAAAGCGGTACTTGTAGTTGATGAAAGACGCGAGATCTTATAAAATAGGAATGATGTCACATATGGCGCGTGTCATTGGTTGAAGGCAATCGTTCGATTTAGTGCGGCGACGTTCGCTAGGGGGAGCGGTGTAATAAAATCGAGTGGGCAAAATGTACAGAGGATTCATGGTTTACCAGGTTTACCTCCAGAGCTTCGCCCACTCATCATCATTCACTTCGTGGATATGGCGGAATTTTTTTTTTCTGCTGAGAATCAGAAGGCCAAGGATTCGTAGTTCTGAAACCTCTCGTATGGTTGATCCTGACACCATCAAGTTTTGGGTCGTCTTATTTTTAATATTTTCTCCAATATGCAGGAATTCAGATTTGGTTGGAGAACACTGCAACCCACACTGGGCCACATAGTCCTCCACAATAGACAGCCTGCTGCAGGCGGTCGTCAATTTCTCCTAAACTGCCCTAATTCGCCCAGATTGATATATCATCGGTGATATTGCATGATATTGTTACGTAAAAATGACACGAGGTGTGTCTATTTAAAATATATATTCAAAATGATGCGTATGGCGTCGACTAAGACTGAAGCAGCACGCACAACCGACAGATCACTTCCTCGTTGTCGTCTTGTGACCGCTGATACGTCATCTACGTAGCATTACCCCCCCTGGCGGTAAAAGCGCCATCTCGGTGCACATCATCTACGGTCTTCAGTAAGTAGGTGGTAAGGTTTAACCTGCTGACGTGCACAACATCACTGGGTGTGGTAGCAGGCTTGCTTGTGCTCTCAGATGCAGGAATGATCTCATAGGTGATGTTGGTTACCTGGCGGATGATACGGTAAGGACCCATGTAGCGAGACAATAACTTCTCTGGTAAGCCAACTCGACTAACTGGGCACCACAGGAGAACAAGAGAACCGGGTGAGAAGTGAACGTCAGCATGCCGGCTGTCATGAATGGCTTTCTGGGTGGTTTGCGAAACCGAAAGTCTAGTGCGGGCGACCTGACGTGCGTGGTCGGCACGAGCAATAGCGTCGCGTGCATATTCGGTTGACGGCGCTGTAGTGGTTAGAGGTAAGGTGACCAGTGGTAACGTCGGATCACGGCCATAAAGCAAATAAAAGGGTGAATAACCAGTGGTGTCGTGGCGCGAAGAATTGTACGCGAAGGTCAAGTGAGGTAGCGCCAGATCCCCGTCATGGTGGTCGGAGGACACATACATCGCGAGCATGTCCGTTATGGTTCGATTTAGCCGTTCGGTAAGGCTTTGCCTGGGGATGGTAGGAAGTGGTCAGCTTGTGGTGCGTCGAGAAAGAGCGCAGAAGATCGTCGATCACAGGGGACAAAATGCGCGGCCACGATTCGTGAGTACTTGGCCAGGAGCGCCAATGGTGTAGGATGACGTCGTGGAGCAAAAAGTCCGCAACGTCAGTAGCGGTGCTAGTGGGGAGCGCTCGAGTGATGGCATACCTAGTCACGTAGTCAATAGCAACAGCGACCCACTTGTTGCCCGATTTCGACTCGGGAAAAGGACCAAGAAGATCTATACCAACACGGAAGAAAGTTCGGTTGGGATGGAGATTGGTTGCAGAAGTCCAGCCGGGGGCGCAGTAGGTCGCTTCCTACGTTGGCATTTATCGCAGGAGCACACGTAACGGTGATCAGACCGGGCGAGACCACGCTAAAAGAAGCGGCAAAGCACGCGGTCGTACGTCCGAGATACACCCAGATGACCAGCAGTTGGTTCATAGTGAAGCTCGTGCATCACGGTTGAACGCAAATTTTTCGGCACGACAAGAAGGAGCTCAGTGCCTTCTCGCTGGAGGCTACGACGGTACAGCGTGCCATTCAGGAGGATGTACATGCGAAGTGACGTGTCGTTCAGAGCAGATTCGAGACGGTCAATAACTTGTCGCAGAGAAGCATCACGACGTTGTTCATGACCAATCTGAAGAAACTGGGACATTGACATAACGCGGAGGCTTGGCTTGATATCTCCCCGCAGGGGCGCCTGTGAAAGCAGGCGTTTGGTGTGTAGCGACACCACGGACCCGAGCTAACGGGGGAGTTTCTACTCCCTCCCACGCCTAGCCGTGCGTGGCATTGCCGTGTCCGGGGAAAAGGCGATCCTGGGGGTTGAGCCGACGCTGGGTGATTGGACCGTTAAGGCCCCCCGGCAGAGGCAACACACCCCTTTGGCCCCGGCTTCACGTAGATGGCACCCCTGGGCCGACCCACCCAGGGGAAATCGGCAGTCGCCTTTTCCTATCTCCCTCTCCCTACATCTTCGTCTTTATCTCTTACTATTTATGTGTCCTGTCTTCTACTCTCTTCCGTTTACTTCCAAACTTCCTGGCGGCTAGGGTTAACCCTGTGCAAATAGCCTACCTTGGTCTAGGTGCATTGGATTATAGTTGCGTTGTACGGCTGGCGTCTGCAGGTTTTAGCATCCACAAACTTGTAGCGTCCCCTCGTTGGGCTCCGTGGTGGGTAGCCGCCAACGCTTCTGAAGAAAATTGAACTGGCATGCATAGAGCATTTCCCTTATTAAGTGATCGTACCGCCTTAAAGCGTGTACGCACCGAAGACTTAGGCTTTTTCAACCGATCAAGTAAAAACTTCCCCCATTTTCATGTTATACATAGTGAGATAAGCAGCAAGCAAGCCAGAACTGTATCCCCCTTTGTAGTAGCCAGATGTCTCACAGAAACTCTTGGAGCCGGGTACAAAGTTACCAAAATGGCTAGCGAAGACCTCCTCCTTGAAGTTCGAGGAAAAGAACAGTTTGAAAAGCTACAGAATCTTTCAACTTTTGGTGACACTCCCTTCACTGTAACGCCACACAGATCCATGAACACAACCCGTGGAGTAGTATCTGATGCTGATTTGCTCAGCTTGACTGAAGAGGAACTTCTGGAGGGGTGGAAGAGTCAGAATGTGACCAATGTACAAAGGATCACCATTAGAAAAGACAACAAGGCAACACCAACAAAACACCTAATACTCACGTTCGCTTCCAGTAATCTGCCAGAAAGTATTCAAACAGGGTACACTAAGACGTCGATCAGACCATACATACCTAACCCACGTCGTTGTTTTAAATGCCAGAAGTATGGCCACGGCTCACAAAGCTGTCGTGGTCACCAAACTTGTGCACAATGTGGAGTGTCAGGCCACAATTCTGACAATTGCGAAGAACCATCACACTGTGTGAACTGTGGTGGAAATCATGCCGCATACTCACGGTCTTGCTCATTTTGGAAAAAAGAAAAGGAAATCATCACATTGAAAATTAAAGAAAATATCACATTCAAGGAAGCAAGACGAAGAGTGTCGCCATTTTATGGCGCTACATATGCTGATGCGGCGCGTCAGGGCGCAACGCCGCACCAGCCCTCGCCACTCCATCGGCCAGTGCAGAGCGAGCCGACGGCTGTGGCACCTGCCCCCAAGGCGGCAGTAGTTCAGTCTACTCCGCCTCCTAGCGAATTGAGGCCGGAGACTCCAGGGTCCTCTGGTCTCAAGGCCTCCCCTCACCAGGCGAGGCCTAAAATCCGAACCACGAGCTCGCATGTGCGGGCACCCAGTGTCTCTGAGGAGGCAATGAATACAACGGTACCCTTGGTACCAAAAGAGCGGGGCGCCTCCTTGGAGCGCGCCAAGAAAAATAAAAAAACAATAACGGGGCCGGACAACCGTCCTGCCACCTGAATTAACGAGCTCACTCCAACACAGGATATTCTTTGTACACACAGCAGCATCTCTCTTGTTAAAATATGCAGACAGAAATATTACAGTGCAACATCCGAGGCCTTCTTCGAAACCTCGATGACTTACAAGAACTCCTCCATGAACACAATACAAGAGTGCTGTGTGTACAAGAGACACACTTAAAACGGACTAACACAAACTTTTTACCTAACTACCTAATCTTCCGAAAGGATAGAGATAATGCCATGCTACCATCTGGTGGTGTAGCGGTTATAGTAAGTCAAGGTATAGCATGCACACAATTACCCCTTCAAACTTCCCTCGAGGCGGTGGCTGTCCGAGCAGTTATTCTAAACAAGCTTGTCACTGTCTGCTCTTTGTACATACCTACGCACCACCGCCTCAAAAAACTTCAATTCCAGTCTTTAATAGACGAACTACCTGAACCTTATTTGGTCCTTGGGGACCTGAACGCACATAATGGTCTGTGGGGTGACTCTCGCTGTGATGCACGAGGTCGTCTAATTGAACAATTCCTCATTTCATCGGGTGCGTGTCTGTTGAATAGGAAAGAGGCAACATACTATAACCTTGCCAACAAAACTTACTCTTCCATAGACCTCAGTATCGCTTCTCCTTCCCTTGTACCATTACTTCATTGGAAAGTCATAAATAATCCATACGGAAGTGACCATTTCCCTTTAGTTTTGAGTACACCAGTAATAAATGAATGTCCTCCACATGTTCCCTAATGGCTGGTAAACAAAGCCAACTGGGAACAATTTCAAAAGCTTACTCACCTGAATTGGACTGACATATGGAGGTTAGGCATAGATGAAGCTGTGCAGTATTTCACGGCTTTTCTTACTGACGCAGCAACCAAGTGCATTCCACAAACATCTGGACTGCCCGGCAAACGACACGTTCCGTGGTGGAACACTGAGTGTCAGAATGAACGAAAGGAACAGAACAGGGCATGGAGGTTGCTGCGGAACTCGCCGACAGCGGAAAACCTTGAGAGCTTTAAGAAAATAAAATCTCGAGGCAGGAGAACGCGTCAGCAGGCCAGAAAAGAAAGCTGGCACAAGTTTTTATCAGGAATAAATTCATATACACAAGAGGCTAAAGTCTCGAACATGGTTCGTAGGGTAGCAGGAAGACAAGTACACTCACTCCCACTCGTAAACACACAGGGTGATAGCCTGGAAGATCAAGCGAACTTCCTCGGTGCACACTACGAGCAGGTGTCTAGGTCGTCACACTACACTGAAGCTTTCCAAAGACACAAAGCAAAGATGGAAAAGCAGAAACTAGAATCCAAGTGCACACATTACGAGGAATACAACCAACCTTTCAACTTAGCTGAGCTACAAACATCACTAAACTCTGAAATAATTCCGCTCCAGGCAACGACCGTGTCATGTATAAAACGTTGAAAAACCTGCCGCTCAAAACGCGAAAAACTTTACTCTCTCTATACAATGCTATCTGGCTTTCAGGCACCATCCCTGCTTCTTGGAAAGAGGCTATTGTTATCCCTAATTTGAAACAGGGCAAGGACCCTTCCTCAGTTTCAAGTTATAGGCCCATTGCACTAACCAGTTGCCTTTGTAAACTTTTTGAAAAAATGATAAACCGCTGACTTTTACATTTTC
Source organism: Rhipicephalus annulatus (assembly GCA_013436015.1). Taxonomy (NCBI): domain Eukaryota; kingdom Metazoa; phylum Arthropoda; class Arachnida; order Ixodida; family Ixodidae; genus Rhipicephalus; species Rhipicephalus annulatus. The sequence continues at coordinate 263,186 of WOVY01010708.1, read as the reverse complement.
TTGAAACACACAATCTGCTCGACCAATTTCAGTGTGGGTTTCGGGAGGGTAGATCCACCACCGACCATCTGGTGCGTATCGAGGCACAGATCCGAGACGCTTTCGTCCACAAACAATACTTCCTCTCAGTGTTTCTCGATATCGAGAAGGCCTACGACACAACATGGCGTTTTGGCATAATAATGGACTTGTCTCAACTAGGTGTGCGTGGTAGAATGCTTTCCATAATCGAGAGTTACTTGTCCAATCGGAAATTCCGCGTCCGTGTGGGCAGTATTCTCTCGCAAACATTTGTGCAAGAAACGGGAGTACCGCAAAGTGGTGTACTTAGTTGTACACTTTTCATTATTAAAATGAATTCCTTGCACCTGTCCATCTCCCGCAACTTGTTCTATTCCACATATGTCGATGACGTCCAGCTTTGCTTCAAGTCATGCAACTTGGCAATGTGTGAGCTGCAGGTTCAGTTAGGTTTAAACAAGGTCTCCAAATGGGCAGAGGAAAACGGATTCCGGCTGAACCCAGAAAAAAGCACGTGTGTCTTGTTCTCCCGAAAGAGAAGCATGCACTCAGAACCCGACATTGAACTGAACGGCCAACGTCTGTCTGTGAATGCGGAGCATAAATTCCTAGGCTTAATCTTGGACAACAAGTTGACCTTCGTACCACACATAAAGTATTTAAAAACAAAATGTTTAAAAGCCATGATGTTATAAAAGTATTGTCACGTACTACGTGGGGTAGTGAGAGGAAATGCCTCATGAAACTGTATAGAAGCCTTATTCGCACCCGCTTAGATTATGGGGACATTGTTTATCAGAGTGCGACTCAAAGTGCCTTGAAGATGCTGGACCCCGTGCACCATTTGGGCATCCGCCTTTCTACGGGTGCTTTTCGCAGCAGCCCCGTAGAAAGTCTTTACGTTGAGTCAAATGAGTGGTCGCTTCATCTGCAAAGAACTTACATGTCCTTTGTATATTTCCTTAAGGTGAAAGCAGAGAAGAGGCACCCCTCGTACTCTACTATTAATGATTTGTCGAGCTCCATTCTGTTTCAAAACAGGCCTTCAATGAGGCAGCCCTTCTCAGTTCGTCTGAAGGGTCTAGCTGAGGACACTGGAGTGTCACTCGAACACAGTTTAATGGCTCCTGTAGCGTACCTGCCACCGTGGCAGTGGCAGACTATAGATTGCGATGTGTCTTTCCTAGAAGTTACTAAACATGCGCCTATTGCCCATATTCGAACATACTTTCTGGAACTTCAACACAAATACACACGTTCTGAGTTCTTTACAGATGCCTCTAAGTCTAACTCCTCTGTGTCCTACGCTGCTGTTGGCCCTTCCTTTTCGGATGCTGGCCCTCTACATCCAGGCACAAGTATCTTCACGGCGGAAGCTTACGCGATACTTGTGGCAGCTAAACACATCAAACAATTACAAATACAAAAAGCAGTAATTTATACAGACTCCCTTAGTGTGGTAACGGCTCTGCACAGCCTTAAAAAACAAAAAAAAGCCTGTCCTCATCTCACTTTACTCCATTTTATGCACACTTTACACACTCAACCAACATGTTGTAGTGTGCTGGGTGCCAGGGCATCGTGAGATTCAAGACAACGTGATGGCGGATCAGCTTGCTGCATCCGTCCACGAGGGCACCGCCACTACACCCATATTAATCCCGGCCCTTGATCTTAAGCCGTATCTCAAACGAAACATCAGGGACTACTGGCAGAGCAAGTGGGATACACACACACAAAACAAACTACACATTATTAAGCCACACCTTGGTCATTGGCTGCCAGTATCAAAATCGCGTTATACAGAGGTAATACTAACGAGACTCAGGATAGGACACACAAACGCAACACACACACATCTTTTGTCTGGTGACGATCCACCATTGTGTGACAAATGTGGTGAAACATTAACAGTCCTTCACATACTAATCCAGTGTAAACACTTAGAAACTCTAAGAAAACAACATTTTTCATTACACTACCGACAACATATACCTCTACACCCTGCAATGTTCGTTGGTAGGGAACCGCTTTTTAGTCATAAATCATTGTTAGCGTTTTTAAAAGAAATTCGTAATTTTCATATCATATACCCGGGCATCCCGTAGCACGACCTCTCCAGGGAGGTTGTTGCTGCGGTGGCTACACAGGAAAGCACTTGCCTCACGGCCCTTGCACGCAAGGGTATGAACGAGTGAGGTACTTGTGCTAATACCACACATGTCCGCCATCGTTTTTCATTATCACCAACTTTTGTCACCTATTCACACCACACACACCTTTCACGGCATGGTCATGATTTTATTACTTGTATGTTTTTACCCGCCTTACTGCGAGGAATTTTATGGCCCTTATACAGCCGCTAGTCACAATCATTGTCCACATTCTTTATCCCATGAACTGGCGCTCTTTGGCCATCAAATGGCCCTTGCGCCAAAAAACACCATATATCATCAGGCTTGATATCTGGTTCGGCGGGCTGATCAACACAGTAGCAGGATAAGCAATCGGCGTCCACATGGAGACGTCCAGATTTATAAGCAACCGAGTAGGAATACTCCTGTAGGCGTAATGCCCAACCACCAAGTCGTCCAGTGGGGTCCTTCAGCGAAGAAAGCCAACACAGAGCGTGATGATCTGTGATGACACGGAAAGGGTGGCCATACAAGTAAGGATGAAATTTCGAAACCGCCAAAACAAGAGCGAGACATTCCCGTTCTGTTATAGAATAATTGCGTTCAGACTTAGAAAGCACATGGCTTGCGTACGCGATTAAACGGTCATTGCCCCGCTGAATTTGCCCCAAAAGTGCACCAATTCCGTGACTACTCGCGTCTGTTCGCACTTCTGTGGGAGCATCGTGGTCAAAATGTCCAAGAATAGGAGGTGTCGTTAGAGCGGTGATAAGCTGAGAGAAGGCGTCAGCTTGAGAAGGGCCCTGTTATGCCTGCGAGTCCACAGCGAACGGCCGTGCCTCTGAAAAAGGCAATCTGTGTCAAGGCCGGCCCGTAGTCCGCCTGACGCGAACGACTCAACGGCGTAAACACGCGCGGCGCCTTTCTGGCGCGCGTGCGGTGAGTCAGTGCCAGTGAGCCCGTCGAGTAAACAACGGGCGTCTTCATGTCTGGGGGTCTTACGCGGCCCAGCAGCGACCCCATTGGAGGAGTCTGCCCTGACGACCAGCGGCGCTTCTGATTGGACATTTTGGTTGGACCCGGTGCATATAAAAGAAGCCCTGCGGCACGTCGCGATCGGCGGTCTTAGGTGAAAGCTGACATGTGTGTCAGAGGGGACCCGTTTGAGAGCAGACCTATGTGTTAGAGAGGAGAGCTCGGCTCTTCGAGTCTCTGTCGGCCCCAGTGCCGAATTTGTAACGCCTCTGTATATATGCTGTACATAAACCTTGTTTAACTCACCGTCGTCTCGTCCGCTCGTCTATCAGCTCTGCGCAGAAGCAGTCGCGAGCTGAGAAACTTACGCTACCGAAACGGCTGGTGTCCTTCCCGGCGGAGTTCGAAGCAGTGGCGCCTTCGGGACCGTGTTGGCGTCGCCGTCTTTCGAAACAGTGGTTGCAGCGGTGAGTATTCGAGGCGCCCTTCGTAACGTCTTCAGGAGGCGCGCTTCGCAACAGTGGAGGTCAGCAGTAGGATTTCGGAGGTGGCTTCGCTACAGTGGTTGGCAGCTGCGGAATCGGCCAGCGTCAGCGACATCGATGTTGTGAGTGCCTGATGTTTTCCCCTCAGTTCACCAGACTACTCTAGCTCAGGTTGTAGTAGTTTAGAGAAGGGCTGTAGAAGCATAGAAGTGAGCTTTGATCGTTTCAAGCAAAGTCTAAGTGCTTTGAAACCAAAGGTAATGCGGAGGGGGTAAACACGGCAGTGTGAAAAATTGCTTGCGCGTCTTGCTAGTAGGCTTATAGTGGGTACGGCAAGTAGATTCTTAACAGGGGCAAACAGCAAGAGGCTAGTGTGAACGATGGAGAACCTTAAAGTGAAAGAACTGATCGAAATTTGTGAGGAACTCGGCATTACTTTGGGCCGTGCGAAACGAAAACAAGCGATCCTTGAGGTCATGAAGGATGAGGGAGTGTCGGCTGAGGAAGTCGATGAGGCCTGGGTGGATATCAAAGCACGCCGCGAGGAGGCCGAAAGGCGAGAAGTTCGTGAACGTGAGGTAGGCCGAGAGACAGGAGCGCCTCGAGTTGAAACGACTAGAATTGGCAATCCTACAGTGTTCGCAGGCGCCTAGCGGAGCTTCTCCGACGATTTGGGTCAGCGGTTTTAGAATTCGGGACCAACTGCCACCGTTCGTAGTAGGCGAGGACATGGCGAAGTATCTCGTCAAGTTTGAACACGTCTGTGAGCGAAACGCTTCGGAGCAGGTCTCTTTGGGCGCAGAACCTGTTAGCTCTTCTTCCCGGCGAAGTGTCCGACGCGATAACTTGCTTGTCAAGGGAAGCGTTTGAGAGCTATGACGAGGTTAAGGAAGTGCTCTTGAGCCGTTATAAGTTGTCACCCGAGGCTTTCAGGCAAAGGTTCCGGTATGCTAAAAAGGGGAATGAGTCACACGTTGACTTCGCGTTTCGTCTTAAAGCCGATTTATTTGAATGGCTCAAGGGCGAAGGTGCTTATGACGACCGCGATAAAGTGGTGGAATGCGTTGCATTGGAGCAATTCTACCGCTGTATCGAGGAGGATGTCAAACTTTGGCTACAGGACAGACTTGGTGAAGCACAACTAAACAAGGCAGCAGAGTTAGCTGAGGAGTATTATACTCGCCGAAAGTTGCATAGCAGGGCAGTGCGCGTTGAAAAGGATAGAAGGAAAGAGAGCTTTTCAAAGAAACCTGATCAACGAAAACCCGCTCCGTACCGTAATTTCAAGGACTCCTCTCTTACGAAGGACAGTGTAGCGGAAGGGCAAACAGAAGCGGAGAAATCGAGTGAGGTTCCAAAACAACGCACTGATACCACACGGGCATTTGAATCACGGAAGCCGCTAATCTGCTACAACTGCAAAAAGGAAGGGCACATCGCGAGAAACTGTCAGGAAAAGTTTGCCTTCGCAACAATTCGAGAATCAGAAAAAAAACATGCGGTTGTTGGAGCCGTATCTCCAAGAAAATAGGGTGATTGAGAAAACGTGCCGAGCACTTAGAGACTCAGCGGCAACCATGGACGTTGTCCATCCTTCATTGGTGTCTCCGGATGACTTTACAGGAGAATGCGCGTGGATCATGCAAGTCGCCGAGGAGCAGAGTGTTTCCTTACCAATCGCCACGGTTGTCATTGAAGGCCCGTTCGGTAAGCTTCGCACCGAAGCGGCTGTGTCTGCCGCGCTAAATGATCGTTTTCGTTATCTTTTCTCCAACAACTCAGAGCAGCTTCTCAAGAGCAGGGCAAATCGTTCTTCCCCAACTTAGCGTGCATGGCCCTCACGCGATCGCAAGCGCGGAAGCTTGACCTTGTTCAAAGCGGTGAACTCTCAAGTGACCTTGTCGGCGGGTCGACGGAACCCCAGAAAGGAAATTTTCCGCGTGAGTCATGTGAGCAGTCACGCGAGCGGCCCGTCGCGGAAGCGACCGGCGCGGTATGCTTAGGGGGAGACGACATGGCGCCATTGAGTCAGAGCGAGAGGGTTGCAACGCTCTCGCCTGTAGCGGAAAGTTGGAGCGAGCTGCCGTGAGTTGGTCGAGAGACGCTCATTCGAGAGCAGCGTGAGGACCTCTCGATTGAAGCGCTAGTGGAAAGCCACAAAAACGCGGCCCAGGTGCTGTCGAAGGAGCACTGCGAGAAATTGGTGAAGAAGCACGCTTTTGAAGTTGATAATCAGGTAATGCTGCTGCAGCCGTCCAAAAGGAACAAGCTTGAGATTCATTGGGAAGGGCCCGCCAAAGTGATATCGAAGCTTCCCGATACGAATTATGAAGTGAAATTAGAAAGGCGGAGTAACAAAATTTATCACAGTAACTTTAAAGCAGTCGTAAATTTACTTTTAAGTGCTTCAGAGGAAGAGGGAGCGGAAGTTTTGAGTACTAGTGAGGTAATCGAAGGGGGATCGAAAGTAATCTGGGAGCAGATAAACCTAGAGCCTAGGTTAAGTGAAGTCCGGAAGGAAGACCTGAGAAAGATTGTTTCCGAGTTTGGAGACGTGTTTTCGGACTGCTCCGGAAACACGAGGGTGATCGAACACGATATCGAGCTAAGCGGTGAGGAGTCAATTCGTAGCAAGCCATATCGTTGTTCCCCTGTGCAACGTCGCAAGTATGAGCAGCTCTTGGTACCGCATAGGTATCGTCGCCTAAAAGTGGCCGGTTACTAAGGTGGAGCATGATGCTCCAATAGCACAACATTGACGTTCGCTAAAAAAGGGGACGGGGGAGCCTAATGCTAATGCAGGTGCATTGAGCCATGCGTTCTAACTAGTACCTACTCTACCTTTCGGTTTCTCGCTGGCGATTCGGGGCAAAATTTTGACCTCATCTTGACCTGAGCTGAGCGCTCTCATGCAGAGTGAGCTCAAGGAGCCAACTTTATGTTGTATTCTAATTCGTTACGTTGTTGTACGTGGGAAAAAATTGAGTTGTCAATTTAAGAGTCTTGTGTCCCACATGTGCCTCTTGATGTAGAGGGAACGAAATTCGGATAGACACGTAGCTAGGTATATGTTGAACTATACTTTTCTGGTGTTCTGTCGGGTGACCGAGGGCACTTGCTTGTGTCGTGTGTTGTCTGTTGTCGAACCGTTCTTGCCAAGTTGCAGAACCATCGACAAATGCTGAAACAAAGGATCGTCAGAGACGAGCGAAGCTGGTCGGCAAGTTGTGGCGACAAGCCAGTGGAGCTGGGATCCGTCGTCAAGAATGGAATGTGTTCCCGGGACGGAGTCTGGAGCTGCATTCTCCCCATGGCCCTGGAGGCGAACCTGGAGGGACCTGGTGAACGAGCGCACCTGACATCCGAGCCCCGTGGAAGCAGCTCGCCTTTCCGGTGCATTGTCTGGCGGCGGGGGTGCTGCTTTGCCTGCGAGTCCACAGCGAACGGCCGTGCCTCTGAAAAAGGCAATCTGTGTCAAGGCCGGCCCGCAGTCCGCCTGACGCGAACGACACAAAGGCGTAAACACGAGCGGCGCCTTTCTGGCGCGCACGTGCGGTGAGTCAGCGCCAGCAAGCCCGTCGAGTAAACAACGGGCGTCTTCATGTCTGGGGGTCTGACGCGGCCCAGCGGCGACCCCATTGGAGGAGTCTGCCCTGACGACCAGCGGTGCTTCTGATTGGACATTTTGGTTGGACCCGGTGCATATAAAAGAAGCCCTGCGGCTTGTCGCGATCGGCGGTCCTAGGAGAAAGCTTACATGTGTGTCAGAGGGGACCCGTTTGAGAGCAGACCTATGTGTTAGAGAGGAGAGCTCGGCTCTTCGAGTCTCTGTCGGCCCCAGTGCCGAATTTGTAACGCCTCTGTATATATGCTGTACATAAACCTTGTTTACCTCACCGTCGTCTCGTCCGCTCGTCTATCAGCTCTGCGCAGAAGCAGTCGCGAGCTGAGAAACCTACGCTACCAAAACGGCTGGTGACCTTCCCGACGGAGTTCGAAGCAGTGGCGCCTTCGGGACCGTGTTGGCGTCGCCGTCTTTCGGAACAGTGGTTGCAGCGGTGAGATTTCGAGGTGCCCTTCGTAACGTCGTCGGAGGTGCGCTTCGCAATAGCCCCGAGAAAATGGGACGTCTTGTTTGAAAAGGTCTGTGAGTGGCCGTGCGAGTGCCGCAAAGTTTTTCACGAACCGGCGAAAGTAGGAGCAGAGGCCCACAAAATTGCGAACGTCTAGACAGAGCGTGGGACTGGGAAGTTTGTTACAGCGCGTATTTTCGCCGAGTTTGGCCGTACGCTGGCAGCGTCAACAAAGTGACCCAATACGATAATCTGACGAAGACCGAAGTGGCACTTGAAAGAATTGAGCTGCAGGCCGGCCCGTCGAAGTATGAATAGAATGGTTGGAAAGCGTTCAAGGTGGGTTGCAAAGGTAGGTGAGAAATTGATCACGTCGTCCAGGTAACATAAACATGTCGACCATTTATATTCTTGTAGGAGCGTGTCCATCATTTTCTCGAAGGTCGCTGGAGCGTTGCAGAGCACGAATGGCATGACGTTGACTTGGTAAAGACCGTTAGGGGTAAAGAAGGTGGTCTTTTCTTGGTCCATGTCATCTACAGCAATTCGCCAGTAGCCAGTTCGAAGGTCGAGAGATGAAAAGAAGGTGGCGCCAGGGAGGCAATAAAGGGTATCGTCAATGCGTGGTAGAGGGTACACGTTTTTTTGGTAATTTTGTTGAGGTGACGATAATCAACGCAGAAACGCCATGAGCCGTTTTTCTTTTTTACTAATACCACGGGAGATGCCCAAGGGCTCATTGATGGTTCGATTACGTTTTTCGTAAGAATTTTGGCCACTTCTTTCTGAATCACTTCTCGCTCAGACGCTGACACGCAGTACGGCCGACGGTGAATAAGCGCAGAGTCACCAGTGTTGATTCGGTGATTGATGATTTTAGTCTGGCCCAAGGGTAGATCGTCGGTGTCGAAAATGTCACAGTATGAGGCCAAACCTTGGCAGAGAGCGTCGGCCTGGTGAGGCGACAGCTCCGATTCAATCATGTTTCGAAACATACCATCGTTTGAGCTGGGTGACCTTGAGACTGCGCCTCGATCAAGAGCAGATACAGCGACAGCACTGACATCGTCCTCTGTTGTGGCAGTTAGCTGGGCTAGAGACATCTGGCAGGGCAACACTTGAGGGGTGAAACCAAAGTTAAGGAGCGGAAGTAACACACAGTTATCCGCTATTGTCGCGATGGTATATGGCACAGTAACACTGCGCGTCAGTAATTGGCGTAACGATATAATCACCGTAAGGAACAGGAGGGGTCGATGACAAAGACACGTACATGACCGCTCGAGGTGGCAGACGAACTAAAGTGGTTGGGCTCAAGCAGCTGATGGGCTTTGCAGAGTAGTCGGCAAAGATTGGTAGATCAAGGCTGAGGGTACCAGACGAACAATCACTTAAGGCCGAGAGTGCCGAAAGGAAATCAAGGCCAAGTATGAGGTCATGAGGACAGCACGCCAGCACGGCAAAAAGGACCACGGCGTGACGACCGGCAATGCTGACACGAGCAGTGCACATTCCGAATACTGGTACAGTACCGCCATCGGCAACACGTATTGCCTGCGTTGTAGATGGCGTCATAATCTTTTGTAAGTGGCAGTGTAGAGAAGCGCTCATAATAGACAGGTGTGCACTTGTGTCAATGAGGGTAGTCACAGGAACATGGTCGACTTGTACTTCAAGCAGGCTATGGTGCGTGGGAAGCGTCAGTTGAGGATTTTCGGCCGTCGTTGGTATTGCAGCTTCACCTCTATAAGCTGCAATATCTAGTTTTCCTGCTGCGGTCGTCCAGAGAAGCTCGGCGAGGAAAAGTGCCGAGGTGGCGGAGAGCGGGATTGGCGACGTAGCGGCGACGGGGAGCGAGAGCTGCAGTGACCGGACGAAGGAGCGTCAGGGTAGCGGCGACCAGCCAAAGGGGCGTCAGTGGAAGGCTCGTAAGATGACGACGAATATAAATCGAAGGGTGCGGCACCTGAACGTCGAGGGGTCGTTGGATGCATGAGCGCCGAAGTAGAGAAAGTCTGACGTGGTTGGTTTGATTAATGGCGGCGGCAATAGCGAGAAACGTGCCCAGGCTGTTGGTAAGAAAAACAAATAGGCCGGTCGTCGGGTGTTCGCCATTCCGAAGGGTTACTGAAGGGCATTGTAGGAGGTGAATGGCGAGCGTGTCCTCGGGAGTAGGACGGGACTTCAGGGCGAGTCAAGCGACATGCTGATGGAAGTTCGAGGTTCACAAACTCCTGCCTCACAACAGCTTGTATTAACGCCACTGACGGCTATTGTTGGTCAGAGGCGAGCGTTGCGAAAACAGGTGGCTGAAGAGGAGCCGGAGCCGGACAGGCGGCTTCGATTTCCCGACGAACAATGCGTGTGACGTTGTCATACGTGGGGGACTGGCGGGCGGCTTCACACGATGAGGTCGCGGCCGTGTTGAGCAGCCGGGTGAATCGCTGAATAATACGGCGGCTCTTGGCTTCTTCGAACCGCCGGCACTTTTTAATGATGGCATCGACGGTGGCAACGTTGTAAACTAAAAGATTAAATGCGTCGTCTGCTATGCCTTTCAGCACATAGGCCATTTTCTCCGACTCACTCATGTGCTCGTCAATCTGGCGGATGACGTCGTGAATGTACGCGACGTACGACTCCGTCGACGTCTGTGCACGAGCCGGCAGTTGATTCCACGCTGCGATCTGCCGCCCAACAGTGTCGCCAAAAAGGTCGCAGATCTTCTTAATTAAGGAGTCTCAGCTCGTAATCTCCGCTTCGTGCGTCTCGAACCACACTCGCGGTGGGCCATCGAGGTAAAAAAGCACATTGGCAAGCATGAGAGTCGGGTCCCACCTATAGCTTGCGCTGACCCGTTCGTACCGGTTGATCCATTTGTCGACGTCAATGCCATCCTGACCGGAAAATACACCGGGATCGCGAGCAGGAGGTAGAATGACGTATGTAGAAGTCACGGTAGGGGCAGGTGGCGAAGATGATGGTTGTTCAACCTGTGACATGGTTGGACCTATGATGATGCGGCCGTTGCGGAGCTTCTTGATGAAGACGGGGAAGTACCCAGCACGTTCACCACAAAGATGTTACGTAAAATTGACACGAGGTGTGTCTATTTAAAATCTATATTCAAAATGATGTGTATGGCGTCGACTAAGATGTAAGCAGCACGCACAACCGACAGACCACTTCCTCCTCATTGTCGTCTTCTGATCGCTGATACGTCAGCTACGTAGCAATATATTCCTTCCAATACTGCGAAGGCTTGCGAGAGCGTCATCATGGCAATGTTGAATAGCAGCGGAGATAGGACAGCTCCTTGCGGGGTTTCCCGCGTCCCCATTTTGAATGGCCCTTGTTTCTCGTTATCTATGCGAATGAACGCCAATCTCTGAGTGAGGAAGTCTCTGATGTAGGCAAATATTTTCCTACCGCAATGGAGACTACTACAGTTCTTTAGGATGCTTTCTTGTTTAACGTTGTCCAATGCGCATTTAAGGTCGAGTTCAAGGATTGCTCTGTTGTTGTGCGTCGAGGAAATGGGTTGGATAATGTCTCGTTTTAGTTGCAAGATGATATCTTGCGCAGACAGGTGTGGCCTGAAGCCAAACATGGAATCTGCGAAATGCCCCTTGTTCTCGAGGTACGTGGAGAGACGGTCTGTAACCATTATTTCCATTTATATGCCGGCACATGAAGGTAATGATATAGGTCTGAGGTTGTCCGTGCTGAGTTGCTTGCCTGGTTTGGGGACGAATGTCACAACAGCTGTTTTTCATTCAGTTGGCAGTGCTTGGCCATCCCAGATCGCGTTAATGTACTGCAATAGATGTCGATAAGAATCGTCAGACAGATTTGCTAACAGTTTTACCGTGATCAGGTCTCGGCCCGGGGCAGTGCCCCTGCGCATTTTTTCAGGGCTGCTTTCAGATCGCACATTTCAAAAGGGGCATCGATCTGACTGTTTTCTCTACCTTCGTATTCATATGCGTTCCTGTTGGGATCCGTGGTGCGACATAGGTATCTAGCACACAAAGCATCAGCCAGCTGGGAGTTGGTTCCCTGAAAACTGTGCAGGGCTAGACGGAGCTGCTTTTGCGCTTCTCTTCCGGTTTCGGCGATGTCCACGAGAGTTCAAAAAAGGCACAATGCTTCCCTTGTATTTATTTCTTTAGCTAAATTATTGCACCGTTCTATCCAATTGGATTTGTTAAGTTGTGCAGAATATTCCTCCGCTTGCCTACTCAACTCGGCTATTCCAAGTTTAGGCTTGCGGTTGAATTTGTTTTTCCGCCATCGTTTAGTTAAGCTTCTGCGAACATCCCAAAGGTGGAGCAGGTACTTATCGATGGCGGGGGTGTCTTCTATTGTCTTTATAGTTTTAAGACACTTGGAATTGGCTGCAAGGAGCTGTTTTGCCCATTTCGTATATTCTCCCGCCCCTGGCACAGAGGGGATTACCTGTGAGCGGAAGGCTGTCCAATCTGTCAGCTTAGCTTGCCTCCATGTTCTACGGCCTATGTTGGCGGAGAGAGTGATTCTGAGGAGACAGTGATCACTGCCGAGCGTTTCTTCTAGGTTTTCCCATGTTGCCTAGGAAATGTTCTTAGTCAGTGATAGATCCGGGCAAGTATCTCGGTTTACAGAATTCCCAATTCTAGTGGGTTTCGTCGGATTTGTGACAAGCGATAGACGAAGAGTGGATATGGGTTCTGGCAATTTCCGTCACTTGGGAACTTCGCGGGTGTAAACCCAGTGGTAGCTGGGGGCGTTAAAGTCACCCAAAATCACCGGTGGGTGCTTATCTGCTTCCTTAATCGCTTTATAAAACATTTCGATGAGAACACATTGCCTAGATTTTGGAGAAATGTATACATTTAGAATGTACAAGTTAGGATCTCGTCTTTTATTGGGAAGGATTTTGGCCATTGTGTATTCATGCGCCTCTGACAGATCAAGGTCTATCTGACGAGTGGTGTGCTCCTTGTGTACGAGAACACAGGTGGACGCACTTCCCTGAAATGAATTGTAACCACGGTGTAAGAATTGTTTAGGTGAGAGAACGCCCTCGCTCTTCGCTTCGCGACAACGCTCTGCTTCTCAGCTCCCTCAACAGATGGCGCTAGCAACTAATGCCCTTTCGGCGCAGAAAAGCAGGCACAGCTCGGATCCACTTTAGCTGAGGATCGGTATGTAAGAAGCAGTTTCGCTTGGCTATGGCCCGAACGCGGCTTTTATAAAGCAGATCATTCAATTAAATATGTTCTTTGACCTTTCTGCCTTATAACATCATATGATTGAATTCATCAAGCATGCAGCATTTAGGTTTATGTAGCCGGTTCAAGCAGCGCGTCTTTGGCAATAATCCAATCGTCTGACCGATATTAATAATTGCGGAGGTGGCCAGAGGTTTCTGCAACACCAAATATGACGTCAAAGAACGTTCGCAATATTTACGCTTGCCCTGTTCACGGTTGTAGGCAGTCAAGAGTACGTGAAGTTACATTCAGATTTGATTTTCCGCCTCTCACGAGGGTTTCATTATGCGATAACATGAGCGTTGGCGATAAGCGCGAGAGAAATTTAATGAGTTAAAGGAATAGACATAAAGCGCTAACTACATCTTGGCCAAAAAGCGGCTTATGAATTGTCACATCCCATTCAACATTTTCTTGTTCTGTGTAACATGCATGTCTTCGACAATCAAAATTCGACGCTTTCCCATGTATATACATTTTAATATTCTTTATGACTCCTATACTTCACGACACGGATGCACATATTTGTGTGGGTGGCAATCCTGAATTTCATTTATTTGGAATGGAGCAGTAGTACATCTATAATTGAAACTCTTTACATACACACAAAAATGGTTACATCACAGCACACCCTTATCACAGTATACATAAGCATTATTGCACACATAACATATTACACATACACATCTCTCTTCTCCTGAAGCAAAGAATTATACAAGTTTCGACAACTTACGCAAGCCTTGGTTCTTTTTTACATGCTTATTCTTTAGCTGTCTGCAGTACTGCGGCATGCGTAGGCACACATAATAGTGCAACAGCTTGGCAAGAACATCTTCTTTATGAGCAGCACATGGTAACGTGAAGGTGAAATTTTCAAGCACTGCATCTGTCGTGTGATCATATACATCTCTCTCACCAGCGTGTTTTGCGAAGTGCTCCTCAGCCTCTTTGAAAAGAAGGAACAGATGCACATTCGGATGTGTGAGCCCCCCTCTCGTTTTGCAATTTACCAAGTCGGCTTCTGGTAGCTTTGAAATACCTTTCTGCCCAACCAAAGCATCCTTACAAATTGTACAGGAAGTTTGAGTGGCAAGCTTTTGTGACACAAATCCAGTGACATAATATACAATGCAGTCTACGACGGCAGCATCTGAATAATCATGCTCAAACACCTCATCGCATTCCCACGTTTCCTCACTGATGAGGCCATCTAGTTTTTCCTTCAGTTCATGCATTTTATCAGTGTGCTAGAAAGGTGCAGATTGGAACACTTCTCTGAAATCACTCAGGGTCAGAAAAGAAGACTGGTTTTTTTCAGAAACTACACAGTTACCAAACTGTGGTGGCTTAAGCAAAGAATACAAGGAAAGCATACGGTACAGTTGCAAAAATGTCGGAAATGTTGGATGCTCATTTTGGCCCCCTGCTTGTCTTATGATACCAAAAAAGCATTCCAACGGATCCTGGTTCATTTTGGCTGTCAGGACATACTTGAACTCGCACTCTTTCAAAAGAAATGGTGACAGTTCCTGAACAGACTTAAGTGTAACACGCAGGCCTTCAGCAGTAGACTGCGTTAAAAAAAGATCTTTGTGAATTTCACCCCTCACAACTTCCTGCTCCCAGCTATCAAGCCACTTAGATGCTGACTGTAGAACATGAAAGTCTTTGCTTTCAAGGGTGAGGCCTTCTGCAGCAAAGCGACGATTGAGGGCATCAAAAAGATCATTCATTAGGAGCGTAAACTATACAGCTGCTTCGACATTCTCAAGCCGTGGTGCGCCTCTCCGTGCATAAAAGGAAATGCCCTTAGCAACTGAGTTGCTAAAAATTTGCGTGGCCAGCTTCACTCGCATTTTCAGCATATGTGATGGATTGACATGACAGAAACTCAATTTTGGGCACACCCAAAGCTCTGCTGCATTTTTGGTGTCAGCAACAAAAAGTGCATCATAGCACGACCACTTAATAATTTTCCCCTTTATTTTCAAAATTTTCTTGTCATAAAGACGATTTCTAATACACTTGAACAAGTGTGGGGTATCTGCCACGGCATACACTTTTCTGGATGGATCTAGTGGATGCTCGAAAGCATTCACGACATGTCCTAGAGCACCACTTACGCCAAGCTGCTTCCACATGGCCCTATTAGTAGATGCACCGTCACAGACCACACCATCAACAAAAACTCCTGCCTGCTCTAAATGCACAATGCACTGAAGCAACAGCTGGGCAAGGAGTGTACCCTTAGTTGCTCCTTTTGATGCGAATACTGCCACCGGTTCTAAATAGCTGTCAGCAAAAGGAGCAAAAGCAAACACTAGACCATGGTCGGCCAGCTCATTGCTTTGTCCACCTTGGTCTCCATAGTCAACAAGTCCAGCATATGTCATGTTCTTCGAGTTTACAGTCATCTCTTTCCTGACTTGTATCTCATCTAGAATGAGCATACCTCTGCGTTGAGAGGGAGTCTTCTTTGCCAATTTAATTTTGAGAGCTTTAAAAAAGTGCTCATCAAAACCACATTTGAGCCCCACCATGCTTATATATCTTCTAATGGTGGATGTGCATGGCATTGGCAATATGTTATTGCTTCGTAAAAATGCGTAAGTAGAGGGGCTCCTGATGTTCAGCAAGAGGCATAGCAGCAGCCAGTCATCTGTATAGCGCCTATTATTTTTTGTAGTACACTTAGCTGCAGATATACATTCTTGCACAAGAAGAAGCTGCATTGGTGGGATATCGAGAGATTGGAGTTTCTTTGTGATATCCTCCTCTTGCAATTTAAACATTTCAGCTCTACTCTCCTTCAATTCTTTAGTGATTAGATGGTTGCGCTTCAGCAGCCGTGCTTGGGCTTTCTGCAAAAGAGACCTTGCATGACGCAAGGAATCAACTTTGTGTTTCTTGGTAGGTGAGACAGACAGCCTGATGCGCTTCAGTGGTTGCTTCTGTATCACTCGAGCAGCTTGCCGCTCTGCATGGATTCTGAGGGTATCAAACAGACTGCTGCATGCACCACACATACCTCCCTCCGGTAACAACATTTGGCACCTTTTATGCCTCCATTTGCTTTGGCAGTCAACGAAAGCAGACTCAGGCTCCACAGAAGGAAAGTCCTTCAAACTGGTTCCCCCACCACAGACACGTACACTGTCAACAGTTTTCAAGAGATGTTCAACTTGTGATGTCGATTCAGCAACATTATTTACACCCACTGCACTACAATCAACCGGCTTGCCAAATATATACACTTGCACAGCCATGTCACTATTTACATGCACAGTTTTTCTGTTAAAAAGCACACATGCCCCATCACTTGCGCGCAGCAGAGGGGCGTCGTGGAAAACGAGGTCACGATACCCTTCCAAGTCAATGCGATGTACACCCCACGATGGCGTCGGAAGGCACAAAGTAGACGCTGCGCAGAACATTTCATCAAAAGCTGAAGCGCCGGGGTCACTTGCCGCGACGACATCGCTGTTTTTGTTGACTTCATCTGAATTTTGGGCTGTTGCTGCTTGTTGCTGGGTTTGAAACCCAATGCTGGTACCGCTGCTGGTCCCGCCTGTGCACGTAGAGCAAACTGTACGGCAAGCATGCCGCCTTGACTGTTTTCGAGGAGTCTTCATCTTCTTTGACAAATAACTAGGCGCTCGTTCAAAAGTAGTTGGCAGGGCGTCCTTTGAAGGTCATGCTCTTCTGTTGCCAGACATCAGAACGTGGTCATTCAGTTTTGCAGACCACGTTTTCAAAATAAAATGTGGAGCGAAATGTTTTTCGCACACACGGTCTGTCCGTTGAAGCACGCGGTCTTTGCGAGGGATCGCCCGCCTCCATGCTTCAAGCCGGGCTTGGTCGTGCGGTGGCGTAAAAAGTGAAAACTTTTCTTTACACGACTTATAGCCGGTATTGCAGTAAGGTACAAAGCACTTACCCATCGCGAAGCACACTAAATCACGCGACCACGTTCACAAACACAAGTCACATTAGCGACGTGAAGCAGCGTTGAGTGACGGGACAGCAAGGGGCGCGCGGCGGGGGAGCAAGCAAGAGGTAGGTGGCTAGTTTGGCGCGCCCTCTCTGGAGGAGCTTCCTAACCAGAACAGCATGGGCCTCTCCTCGCGAAGCCGCCGCTATGCGCCGTTCTCTCACCTAAACTACTCTTACACCGTGGTTGTAACCAGGCAATTTCGTCTGTAAGCCGGTTTCTTGTAGCACCAAAACTGCAGGGGTAAAATGTTGACTCTTCTGGAAAAGGTTAAGACAGGCCCTCTTTTTCCTATGTTTAAACCCCGTGCAGTTCCACTAGAAAGTATCGACTTGCTGTTGTTTGGACCTTTTATTCTTATGTTTATAACTGCCTGCCATCAATGAATTACTATTCAGGAGGTGTCATTTTCGCCACTGCAGTCAGTGTGGAAGCCTGGAGAGGCGTGGGGGACTCGATTTGGTTTGTTAACGGCTGCGCTATGTTGCTCTCAGATTTATAATTTGCCAGGTTACGATGAACAATTTTGCGTCGGGGTTGTTCTGTTGTCTTAATGCTAGGTAGTTTTGAGTTGGTCCTATTGTGGTGTGAACTAATTTTGAATGGTTTGTAGTACACTGGCTGCATAGCCGCTTAGACTGATAGGTTATGCTGCTGTGGAATAATGTCTTGTAGTGTAGGCTTGGTTTGTTTTAGGATTATTTTGCTCTGCTCCTCAAGCTTAGTCTCTAGTCTGCTTTGTCGACCTTCTATGTCGCTCTAAGCACCTACTACAGTTTTAGACACACTAGTGTTACCTGATACGTCTTACTGAGTGTCCTGCTCATCGTCCGAGCAGTAGGAGGTGTGCATAGCCACCTGTTCCGACGGTGGCGGAGGAGTAGTAGCGTGCGACGCCTTCAGCGCCCGATTTTCGCGTTCCAGAGTTTCAATGCGTTTCTTCATGGCTTCCAATTGTTTTAAAAATTCAGGATTGGAGGGGGAGGCAGTGATGGTGGTGGGAGACTGAGAGGAGACCCCTACTTAATTGCTCACCTGTTTGGGCGGGTTTGCCACTGACGGGAAATCCTCGGCGCCGAAGGTAGGCGGCCTCGACTTCTGTCTGGCTGGGGCTTTGATCGGCTTGGGCTTGGTATGCATGGGCTTCGCTTTTTCATCAGACTTGAGAGGCGCTGAGGGCTGTTCTTGCTTGTTTTTTAGTTCACGTTGCCGCTGTGGTAGAGCGGGCTTCTATGCCTTACGGAATTTGCCGACGCATTGCGCAGAGCCGGTGAAATGATTTTCACCGCATATAAGGCACTCATATTGACAGTTGTGCTTCGCTGGGCCCTCCAGAGTGAGTTCCACCTTCGCACCACAGTGAATGCACCGCTGATTGTCCGGAATTGGGCACGTATCCGGTCTGTGGCCCACTGTTCCACACCGGCAACATGCTGGAATCATTTTCTTGTAGTAGCGCACTGGCACGTTTTCAAAGCAGTAGTGAATGAATCTTGGAACGCGGCGTCCTTCTAAGGTAACCACTGCAACGTTGGATATTCTGAGTTTCCGCACATACAAAGCTTCGCCGTCGATACACTCGAGCTCTCGTCGAAGGGATCGCGAAGTTTCATTGTCTGCGACGGTGACGACACCTTTGCAGGTTTCTCCGGCTAATTTCAAATGCCCTTGAAACGGTACTTGGCAGTCCCTGATTGTCAGCGTGATGTGCCCGATGAGCTTCTAGGCCAGGCTTTCCGTTTTCACACCTACAACAACGATGTTTTGATCCCACATCGGCCACACGGAGATACCAGCGATTGTGGTGCTACCGGTGAAGCGTTGCACTGCTGTACCAATCCCTCCTGGGCCGAACGCAGCGTGCAGATCCATTGTTATTTTTGGTTTAGGCACAATAACCAACTCGTCCGACCAGATTTGAGGCGTGTGTGTTGGCTTCCACGTCGCCAGCTGCCGCGGGACTCAACGCAAGCTGCGGGTTTTGATCCTGTTTTGCGAGCCTGTGGCTGGGCGGCGGCCGTCGAGCCTCGGGGCTTCATTTTAGCGAGCTTCCTTTGCAGTTGGCGAACCATAATTCGAAGATATTCGCCTTCACCTGGTATGGGGTCTTCCCGTGTTTCTGCCACCTCGATGTCAACCCACTGCAACGTGCCTGGGTCGTAGCCTGTCTTCGTGGACGCTGCCATGGCTGGGGAGCCCGGGCGTAAGCCTCGTCAGCGTTGGGCTCAGCCGGGCTCGCGCGTCGCGTGATGCTGAACCAGTCGTACATTGCCGGAAAATGGGCCTACCTGGATAAAATAGGTATCCAAAGGTTCCTGATGACTTCGCCGAAACGCTGAAATCAGTTTCTAGTAGATGTTTGCGAAAAGTACACAACATTCGTCGATTTCCGATGGAGCTGACGTGACATGCGTCTCACGGGCGCGCTGCAAACGCCGCCTCTCACAAGTCTTCAGCACACGGATTCATGAACCCGAAGCATATACAGGTGGTTCTTTCCTCGTTCTCGCACGTATTGTTTTCTAGATTCCCTTAAATATACATTATCATCCCGACTCATTAAATGATTCAATGATGAGCTCAAGTTTTCAATGTTCACAAAAAGAGAAATGCGAGAATATTTCTTACCGTGGCCTTGTATCTTTTTTTATCATGCTATGTTATCATTACTCGATGTATCGCATTTTTGTCTCAGTCTCTGTCATGTTTATTTTGATACTGTTCACTGTATTAATGAGTGAAGACACATAGTTATTAGTTTGGCTTGTGTCTACTTGTTCTACTGTTGTATTTGTAGAATATTCGTATAATTTTTGTTCTAATTGCCTACTTACATTACAGCGAAATTTTGAAGAGCTTTCATTTAAAAACTGCTGCCATGTACGTGGGGCCTCAGGCACTCTCAAGTGGTTTTTTCAACCGCTTTTTGCCTGGGTAACCCCCCAGTTGGTTGTAAAAGGCTTCTTGCAAATAAAGGATAAAGTGGGCACCGTGACATTGCATTGGCATGCTTGTGGCCGGAACAGAATATAACGTGGATGTAATATTCTGAAAGCCGAAGCACCCAACGGGCAACACGACCCAATGGATTTTTCACCAAAGACAACCAGCATATTGCGTAGTGGTCCGTAACTACATGAAAAGTACGCCCATAAATGCATCGGTGGAACTTTACAAGAACCCAGACGGTCGTCAAGCATTCTTGCTCGGTAACGCTATAGTTCGACTTAGCTGTCGTCTGCGATTACATACTTCGCGAACCCAGGCCTTCGTGGCCCGAGAACCACACCATGGCCGGCCCTTCTGGCTTCGGTGTGGACCTCAGTTGACGCCGTTAGGTAGTAGTGGCGCAATATTGATGGTGAAGTGAGGAGACGACGAAGAGTGGAGAAGGCATGTGCACACTCGGAAGACGGTGGCGAAGTATTGGTAGCGCTGCCTAAAAGTTTGGTAGAAGGTGCAATAATGAAGGCAAAGTTGCGAAGCGAACCAGCGAAAGCAGGAGTATAACCATATGGAGCTTTGTAAGTGGTTCACAGTTGTTGGTTCGGAGGAGCCGGCGACAGCACGTAATTTAGCCTAGTCGGGAAGTATAGCGTTCTGGAATACGACGTGACCGAGAATCAATCAATCACTCAACCAAAGAACTTTATTTTCACCAAAAACAAAAACATTTACGATGAAAAAGGTGGCCGGAGAAAAAAGCTGTCCAATGACAGCTTGACAAAGCCCCAGCCACCCATCGGTGGCGAAACGACAGGGTACCGCACCTGATAAAAGCGGGGAAAAATGCATAATAATAGTCGCTAAACAGTTTCAAATTGATATCATAGTCCATTCACTGCGGGTGCAGGTGCACTACAAGGTCGAATGTACCTAATTATACAATCTCTAAAGAAAAATAACGAGGCGAAAAGAATAAAAGACGAAAAAAACAAGGACAAGAACAAAACAAAAAGTAAAACAAAGCCAGAGAAGAAGAAAAAACAAAAAAATGGAATGAAATATATTAGGCAATTCAAGTACAATTAAAATGTACAATGCGCAGTTATGTACCGATATGCATGCTCATATGATTCATATATATATATATATATATATATATATATATATATATATATATATATATATATAATAAAAAAGGAAAACCTAATAACTTGCGAAACATGTGTATACTCCAATATTGGAAAAGGCAAGTTTGTTATGTGAACATACTTATAATTGTTTGTGTGGAATAAAACATCTGTTCCTTGCATTTCGATATAGTTTAATGTTGTTGGGAGGAAGTGTCGTGTGCGTTGTGTTTTACAGTGTGTGTGTGTGAGTATGGAACGTGCCAAGGCGGTTGATATCGGACATGATAAGAAATTGCGTTTTGTGTAAGGTTCGCCGAGTTTAAGAAGTGTGTCAGATTGCCCGAGTTCAGCCTTTTTGTAGCAGCAAAGCGATTTGTAAGTATATAGATATCATATTTTCACAATTTGATGCTGTTTGAAAAGAGGGGCGGTGTGTTCTAGAAAGGGAGCATTTCAAATAAGTCGAACCATTTTCTTTTGTAACACGCTCAGTTTTGACGTATTAAGGGCTGTAGTTTCACCCCATACCAGGAAGCAGTAACATAGGTGGGATATAAAAAGCGCATCGTAAAGTAATCTCTTTATTTTAGCTGGTGGTATGTGTCGATGACGGCTAATTACTCCTACAGACTTAGCCAATTTCTGCGTAACCGCGTTTACCTGCTCACGAGTTTTGAAGATTGGGCGAGTTTGTTTGTCGTACTTGAACTTGTATAGCGCATTACGGGAAAGAAGAAACGGCCGAGCAGACCTGACACAAGAGGACAGAGCGCTAACTTCCAACTGTTGTTCAGTTGGAAGTTAGCGTTCTCTCTTCTTGTGTCGGCCTGCTCGGCCTGTTTCTACTTCCCCGTAATGCCCTATACCAGTTCAATTTTACCTGCTCATTCCATGACATGTGCTCGCTGAAGATGATGCCAAGTATTTTAACGCATTTTTCAATGCGAGCAATGAACGGACCTAGGACAAGCTCTTGAGGTACTACAGCTAGCGCGCCGCGAGCGCGATATATAACACACTTAGTTTTGGCTTCATTCAATACAAGGCTGTTCTCCTTGCACCTGTCATTCAGCTTCGAACAGAACGCACTTGCTTCAGCTTGAATGCTACATAATTCCTGGCCTTTAAAAAAGACAGTGCAATCATCGGCGTAAATGATGAACTGACAAGTGGTGTTTAATTGTATTACATCATTTATGTAAAACAGGAAAAGCATTGGCCGTAAAATACTGCCTTGTGGTACTCCACAAGGGATACGCCTGAGACGTGATCTGTGAGTGCCTATTTCGGTAAATTGAAGTCTTTCGTCTAGGTAGGAGCGAAGAAGTTGTGGTGCAACTCCCCGAAATCCATAGCATTTCATTTTCTGTAAGAGAATATGATGATTGACACGATCGAAGGCTTTGCTAAAATCGAGGTATAGTCCTACTGTGAATGTTTGGTTTTCTATGTTTTCTTATATGAGCTCTTTTTGGAGCAAGAGTTCGTCCTCTGAGGAACAATTTTTTTCTAAATCTGAATCGATAGGTAGTTAAGAGAATAAATCTTCTACTAAAGCTCTCGATGCGGGTATTATAACCTTTCTCAAGGCCTTTCGAAAAAACTGGCAATATCGATACTGGACGGTAGTTGGAGAAGCTATTTTTGTCACCTCCTTTAAAAATTACTGACACTCCAGCAACTCGCATGCTACTTGGAAGAACGCCACATGAGATAGCTTTGTTAAATATGTGTGCGATGACAGGAGCGATCAAATCTTGTACGTACTTAACGGGTTTAATTAATAATCCGTCTGCATAAGGGCTACGTATGTTCCGAAGGCCGGAAAAAAAGAGTAATCACCTCAGAAACAGAAGTAGGCTGAAAAAAGAAAGACCGTGATAACCATGAAACATCTACAGAAGTAACCGGGGAATTATCCGTGTTTCCTGTCTGGACAAAAAAGCCATTGAAACTGTTCGCGAGTGTTTCACCGCTTAGTAACACATTATCAACCACCATAGAGTCAACGGCGTCTGATACTGGCTTCCTGTTCAAGAGATTATTTATTTTTTTCCAGACTACGTCACTCTTTCCTAGATAGTCATTGTCGAAAATTGTTCTTAAATATTCTTTCTTTGCTTTCGAAACGGCTTTGTTCAATTTGTTTCTGAAACATTTAAATTCCTGCAGCATTTCGCTGTTGCGTGTCTTAAGGAAAGCGTCAAACATCCTGTTTTTCACGTTGATTAATTTTAGCAAGTCTCGAGTAACCGACGGTTTGCGAGCCCTCTTGCACCCGTAATATGCTTTAACTGGGAAAGAAGCGTAATAACACTGTTTAAATATAGGTAGAAACTTATCGTACGCATTATTCACATCTGTAAGGGCCGTTATCTCACTCCAAATAATGAGCAAAAGTCTATCCTTAAAATCCTCAAGTGTACGTGGTAATATGTCTCGGAATGTTTTCTATTCATTTTGTTTTTAGGCGTTTGTGTTCAAGTATTAGCATGATAGGCAGATGATCGCTCAAATAGGAGATTATGACAAGGGAAATTACGTTTTCAGCAACTGTGTTTGTGATGAACAGGTCAAGCAAATACGTGGATGTAGTGGTAACACGAGTTGCGTAGTGATTTCATCGCGAAACCCATTACATTGCAGTGTGATTAACAAGTCAACAGCAGGCGCTGAATCTTTCAATACATCAATATTCAAATCACCACCTATAGTTGGGGTATATGCATTGTTGCTCGCAAATGAGAGCAGTTTATCGAAAAAACCAAGAAACCCGCGTATGCTACCATGTGGTGGTCGATAAATAACCCCAAACATTTGGGAGTCATTCTTAACGCACAAAATCTCATAGTCTTCCGTGGCAACAGTGCAGTCATCAATCAACCGAAATCCAGAAAAATTAGTTTGCAAGGCCACACCACCTCCTCTACTATTTTACGATTCAGGAAGAAGTGGTTGTACCCGGGCATCACAAGATGCTCATTGTCATCATCGTACCATGTTTTGGTAAACATAAGTACACATAACGCCGTATTACAAGAATAGATAAATGTAATTATGTCATCAATTTTTTATCTAATTGCTCTAGCGTTGATATGCAGAAGTTCAACCGATTTACTGTTTTTTTATCTCTGCTGTAATTTGCGCAACGTGCGCTGGGAGAATTGCGCCGTTCGCCATTGTTCGGACGCAGCAGTGAAGGCTAGAAACGTCATGGGATTTTCCGCGGTGATCTTGTCAACATCGCTTTCGCGCAGAACTAGCAGGACAGGTGATGTGTCAGTTCGACGAGCGTAAATGAATCCGTTTTTCAACCATGCGTATTTCCACCCACATTCGCGCCTGCGCGCAGTCGTCATTCCCAAGAGTTTCTTGAGATGTGGGCAGACGTGCTGAATAATGTAAATTGGTGGGTCTTCCTGGGATTGTTCTGATGATGTCAGACCAAGAGGCATATTTGTTAATTGTTTCTTTCGCGCTTTTTCTAGCACTTGGTCACGCTTGCTCTGCCTTTGAAATTGTACAATAATGTTACTGTTCTTTTTGTCTCTGGTGTTTACTTCGCTTCCTTTGTTTACATCGCTTTCTTTGTTTTAGCGGACCCGGCGGAAATCCCCATGGCTTCACAAAGTTCAAGGAGGTCCTGCACCAGGTACTGCTCGATCGCGATCTCGTCCCTCGTGATGCTCCACTACTGATATTCTAAAACTAATCTTGTGGTTTAAAGTAGGTGAATATTAAATATAACCACCAAAACAAAACAAAACAAATCAAAACACTCTCCTAACATCTGCCTGTGCTAGAGTGCTCTGGCGAAATGAACAGTAAACGTCGGGCACTCACCCAACCAAAGTAGCCGATGATAGTGCCACTAGTGGCTGCCATCGAACAGTGTCAGGCCTTCAGGGATCCGGTCCAACTTGCCAATGTTGAGATCCGGGGTTGCTTGTCCCAGCTTGGCGAACGATGAGAACAGGGTAGCAAAACGATATCACGGTGGTCGTCCTCGTGCTCAGAGATCCGATATGACTTTCCAGCCGTTGATATCGGGGTAGCGGGTCCCAGAGCAGCAAAACGAGCACATGTAGCGTATCCCAGCGTATTCAAACGCTAATATCAGGTCGGTCGTGCTCGAGCTTCCAGGGGTCCGATCCGGCGTGCCAAACGTAAGGTAGCGTATCACAGCGTAGCCAAACGCTATCACGGCGGTCGTCCTCGTGCTCAGAGATCCGATCAGACTTGCCAAACGTAGGATATCGTATCCTGTAGCTGCCAACCACTGTTAGGAATTCGCTGAGTCGCGAGGGTAGCGCAGGCGAAGAGCAGCGAGCTGTCGAGCGGACTTCGCTGAAGCCTTTGCCAGAAGGCGAAGCAAGGACGCAATCGTTTTGAAAACAGCAACAAGAAGGAGCATTTACTGTAGCAGGTTGTCGTTTTTTTACAGAGCCGGCCAGCACGACAACGTCGGCTGGGGCAAATCCTCTAAACTCGGGGCCGGCACATCCTTAAATAACGTTTTTGTCTTTTCTGCGAGACCAGTTCCCTGGAACGGCACAGTGGCTCGGCTGAGGAGACGCAGCTATACCCGGAACTACAAAATGGTTCAGCGGAGGAAGCGATGTTATCCCCGGAACTGTATGCTTCTCCTGCACAGAAGGCGGCGCTAGGAGGGGGGAGACGGTTTGTCGGAACAGTGCTCGATCTCGTGAGACGTGCTCCCGAACGAGGAAAATGTCTGTGGCATAACACTGTGGAGCTACGTAGCAGCGGCTTCTTCAAAGCTCTCGCGGGGTGGATAATGACCCCCACCCTTTCTGCATCTCGCGTTGACGTGAAGCGCAGTTCATGTGTATACACTGGGGGAATGGTCCTGAGAGAGCCGTTGATATTATGGGCTGTCCTCTGTATGTGCCACGACTCGAGTAATAACCTTCTCCTCCAGTAAAGCTCGCTTTCAAAGATGGCTGTCGCTTTGAAATTTATTCGGTGATCCAATGTGTCAGCGTGTTCAGCGACTGCGCTGCCCTCTTTGTAGAGATTCCGCACATCGTTCGTGTGTTGCTTCAGTCGTTCCGGTAGGTTTTTTGTCTCGCCAATATACGAACAGGGACAGTCGGCGCAGAGACTTTCGTAAACGACTTCGGGAGTCCTGCTCAACGTTGGCTGGTCTTTCGGGCGGGTGAGGAGGCGGCCCGGCGAACACGAAGGCATGCGCGATATGCAAACCCCTCCCTTCTTAAAGATCTGCGCCAACGCCTCGCTGGTTCTCTAAACGTATGAGACCTGTAGGCGTTTTGGGGGCTGCAAATTAGTGTTGATTGGGGATTCACGTATCCTCTGTTGATCTGCGTTGCGGGTGGCGGCTCGAATGAAGTTTTTGGTGTATCCGCTTTTTTCTGAGGTCCGCAATTACGCGGGCCTTTTCTTTCAGTCGCTGCGTGTCGTTGGAGCATAAGTTCTTAACTCTCTGGAGTAGCGTGGTTACAACCGAGGCCTTGTGGCAGGCGGGGTGGGAAGAATCAAAATGAGGGTAGCAGCCAGTGTGCGTTGGCTTCCTGTGGCTGGGTGCACGTAAATTCCGTGTTCGGCGCGCAACTTCGACACGGCAGGGTGACCGTGACAGACGCTAATGCCGTCTTGAAAGCGGGTCAGATTTCCAACTCAGATTTGTGGTTTGTATATTACTAGAGCTTGGTCACATTACACAGATAAATGTTGAGAGTACCCAATTTAGCAGCGTTACCCCGCTAGTTGTGCTCACTAACTTTTACAGTAGGATGAAAGCCAGTTATTGACATTCTGACCTTCTATTCCCGCAAACATCGGGGTTCTCGCTGATGAAGTGGGCAAGGGCGGTGGCGAGAGGGACGTTGACTTGCATGGTTGGTGACAGTAGTTCGAGAGCGGCGATGGTGAGATAGCAGCCCTTCCGTCAATTATAAAGAGGACCATTGATTGAGCCGAGCAAGCGGGCGGTTTGGAAGTACCCAGATTGGAAAATATTAACAAATCGAAGGAAACTGCTTACACTACGCATCTGGGAAACTTATATTTTGAAATCGACAAATTGTATATATTGTTGCAGAAATTGCTAGCTTGTATAGCGACCAATTTCGGATCCACACTTCAAAACGAAAATGAAATCCGATGTTGCACAAGATGCGACGCATATCTAATAAGTATTACGGGGCACGGCAAAATGCATGCCAAACACTTTCAAAAGCAGTCACATTCAGGGATATTCTGTGCAGGGCACGTGTTTAGAACTATTGCAATCGACATCTCACTGACAATAAAAAAATTCCGCCATATCCACGAAGTGAATGATGATGAGTGGGCGAAGCTCCGGAGGTAAACCTGGTAAACCATGAATCCTCTGTACATTTTGCCCACTCGATTTTATTACATCGCTCCCCCTAGCGTACGTCGCCGCACTAAATCGAACGATTGCCTTCAACCAATGACACGCGCCATATGTGACATCATTCCTATTTAATAAGATCTCGCGTCTTTCATCAACTACAAGTACCGCTTTCTAGTTTATAACATCTTGCATCTTTTCATCATCAGCTACAAGTACCACCATCTAGTAAAGACTACAAGAACTAAACGAGAGGTGGCTACATACAGGAGACGGTACCGCCATCTAGTGAATGCTGCAAGAACTAAACTAGAGGTGGCTAGATACAGGGGACGGCACCGCCATCTAGTGAACACTGCAAGAACTAAACTAGAGGTGGCTACATACAGGCTACAGGGGACGCACAGCCCACGCCCTAAGGAGCTTCGCCCCTAAAATTTTTCGTCAGAAACTCTTCGATAGATCAGTGGACAGCCAAGGCACACGAGGAGCAAGGGCCTGCAGAACTCTGCAGAACCCAGTGCCTATACTACCAATAGAAAACATTTTAAATGAAGTATAGTTTTTAATGCGCTGTCGAATAGAAAACACCCCACAGGAAAAACAGGGCGTGGCATCGCATAACTCGGCCCACGCGTTGCTAGTCGTTGAGAACCTGCGCATAATACCACCGTTGCGAATTCCACTAAGTACTCGGAGAAAACAACGCCCTGCCGCCAGACAGATGCGAAAGCCGAAAATACCACTTTGTACCCTCTTCGAAAGAAATACTCGGAAGTTTTAAAGAGAAATTTTAATAAAAGACTGCAGCGTTCGTTGTCAAATGATGCGCCTTCAGAGTTAGCTGAATAATTTCAAAGAGTTAGAAAATTTGTAGAGAAGCATGTATGATATGACCCACTCGTGTCTACTCTAAAAGCGTGTTTAGCGGTGTCTATTTCACCTAGGGATTATCCGAGTGCGGCGCAATGAAGTGGCCGAGTGCTACACTTGTACCTTTCACTGTCTTGTCTGAGTGTTACACTTGTACCTTTCAGTAGTTTCCTCGTTCCAGGCTTGAGGACATCATTAGTTTATGAAACACTCGCTTAACCATGCAACCTTGTTTTCTCTCCTCAGTGAGGAGTTTGTGTCGGGCATGGTCGCATTTTTTTGCTCCTCCCGTGCGTTGATTTTCGACGCCCGCTTCATGCCTTTGGGAGCACACCCTTTCTGAGGGCTATCCCCAGTCATGGGCCCTCCTGTACTTCGGTGCCAGGCTCGGGCCAACCAAAACCTGAAGTCGGACTTCCACCCGAAACAGGAGGAGTTTCAGGATGCGTCTCATAAAACAACGCTTCGCGACAGATGGCCATGGTCCTCTGCCTAAACTGTGCAAAGCTCGCCTTCGGGCGCGCGCAAAGAAGAGCGCTCCATCAAGGACTCGCCAACTCGGGCGGAACTCTCGGAGACGGACAGGAACTCATGGGAACATCAGACACCATTGTCGTCGTCCCCTCATAGCCAGGACACAAAGTGGGAGTAAACTGGCGCCCCCAGATACCTATTCAACACACCAACTCGCCTCCCAGCTCAACCAGACGCTGACCCACAATCGGAGCCCGTGACACAGCCCCCGGCCTTTACCGCAGCAGTGGGAGAGCACGGCGGCACCATCCTGTACCGCCCAGTAGGCAAGAAGACCAACTATTTCGCCACGACCTGTGAAGCCGTCGGGGCCTTCCTTTCCGATTTCTCGACCACTCGGCGCGTCCGCGTCAATTTTCGTCGCAACGTTGTCGCTGTGGATATCCATCCCCTCATAGATCCCGCAACCCTGCTCCACGTCAGCCGGATCGGCGACACCTACGTGAGGAGGAAGCTCCTTGTGTAAAACAGCTGCGTGGGCACCGCGTACAGCGTCGACGCAACCCTTCACTTGGACGACATCAAGGCCAACCTCGACACAGCCGTCCCGGTCATCTTTTGCGTCCGACGAGGCAAGTGCCTCACGCTCACATTTCAGGGCACCACGGTGCCGCCGATGGTAGCCCTCTTCAAGCTTCAGAGGCTGTTTCACTCTCGACTGCCGCTGCCCATTGAGTGCACCCACTTCGGCCACTTCGTACACACTACCGCCACCTTTTTGCGCGACCAACGCTGCCTCCGCTGCGGCGGCAGCAACGCGCAAGCAACGTGCCCTGCGGAGCGCCCTCGCTGCATTAACTGCAGTGGCACGCACCCGGCTAACGAGCCACGCTGCCCTTTCTGGCAAATTCAGTGCAAGGCCACCATCATCATCACCTCTTCGGACAGCCCCGTGACGTTCTGCCAAGCACCGGAGAAGGCCAAGACCACTGTCAACAACATCGACAAGCCAGGCAGTGCTGCAATTGTGCATGACCGCTCCTTTCGGGACGCTGTTGCCTCTGGTGGTTGATCGGCATTGGCACCTCCCCCTCGCCCTCCTACCAGTGCGCCTCCTGCTTCAGCAAGCACGAGTGCCCTACGCCCCTTCCTCGGTATAATCGCGTCTGCGAGGTTCATCTGAAGGATTACTGCACGTGTTGCTGCAATCCGCGCTGTGATTGTGTTGCTGCCGCCAAATTCTCTGGTTCGTGGTGTGTGTGTAGCGGCTTTCACTTCGCATGAAGCAATCGTCCCGGCGAATTACCGCGACTGGATCACGACATCGAATTCATCGGGACTTTCTTCTGTGTTTTCAGCTAAACTTTCTTTCTAATTTTTCTACTAACTTTAGCCTGAACTGAATTTTTTTGTCTCTTCTTTTCTTTCCCCATGCTTGGGCTGGGTGCCCTGGCCAGTGCTCTGTGCACCCACTGAAACCCTTCATCGACGCTAACAGAAAACTAAGCTGTGAGTTCAGACAGACAGACAGACAGACACAGAACTTCATTGAGGTCCTGTGATATACTACCTCGAGGAGGTAGAGCAGCGGGCCACTCCCACGTCGGAACGGGTGGGCCGAGCCTCACCCCCGAGTCCTGAACCGTCTAGACAGCCCAGAGTGGATGTGTAAGCTCAGAGCTTCTGAATGCAGAGCTCCATTCCTCTTCGGTCGTGTGCCGAGAATCGCGTGATGAGGGGCACTGCAGAGCACGTGTTTTAACGTATATACGGCGCCATAATCTGGGCATGCTGGATCAAAGCTTTCGATAAACTGGCTGCGCAAACAAAGACTGAGGTGCGACTTGATTTGAACCATGTAGAAGGTAGATGCCTGGACCCTACAAAGTTGCATATAAAGAAGGGGGACAATCCTTCTATCCAGCTGTTAATGTTTGGTCACCTTGTTGAAAGTGAGGAGCACATTCCTAAAAAACCATCAGGTTGGAGTCTGAAGGTCCCACAGGCGGCCAAGCATGGTGAGCATGTTCGCGTGCTCTGGCGTGGGCGATCTCGTTTAGGTTTGCCATGGATGCCAGATATGATGTGAGGTGATCCAGAAACAGAATTATGGCGTGTTATGAAATATCCCTATTACCTAAAATGCGAGCTACTTCAGCTGATATCGATCCAGATGCAAAGCCTCGCACTGCCGCTTGTGAGTCTGTATAGATGGGTTGCCGGGAGTTGTCAAGGAGATCTAGAGCTAAGGCTGTCCTGTTCAGCTTTAGCGGGAGTTGTGTTCCTGGTAGACGCAGAGGGAATAATACAACCTGCGTGGTCAACTGCAACTACCGAGAAGTTGGCTATTCGACCGCATTGCGCCGCGTCTACGAAGCATGCAGACTCTGGGTTCGCACGAACACTCTTAAGCAGTGCTTCACCCCAGACCTTCTGCCTGTTCGCATTGTGCTGCTGATGTACGCTGAGGGGGAACGTAGTGACCATATTGTTGGCCCTTTGCTTCTTAGTGAGAGACTGAATACGTTTCTCCTTAGGCAGCACAGAATGTTGGCCCAACGTTGGGGATGGATTGGCAGTTCATGGCCCAAAAATTGCCCAGGTATGACAACATACGGCCAAGAACGGCTGTTCCAGCCGAACAGAACGGCGATGTTGGACCAGCATTGACAACGTACCACCAATATAGTCTGTGCCAGCCAAAGAGAACGGCGATGTTGGACCAGCATTGACAACGTTCCACCAATAATGGCGTTGCCAGCCGATTCGAACGGAGATGTGGGACCAGCATTCAGAACTGTCCGCCAATATTGGCCGTACCAGCGTATTAGAACGGCCACATTGGACTGAGTTGTACAACCAACAGTCAACATGGGTGGAGCCATGCAATTAGGTTGGTAATATTAGCCCGTCCTTTAACATCATTGCCGTCGTCGGCTGAAGAGTCAACTTCGTTGGCATAACATTGGATAGGTATGAGCTAATTTCTGTGTCTGCTGCTTTTGGCGCTGTCTTGGTACCACTAAGGTGTCAATTTTTTCAAGTTTGAGAGAGTAATATACCGGGCGCATTAGTAATGTATTTTTGTCATCAAATCATGCGCACCTATTTGATATGCATGAATGTACTTGAAGTTGTGCAAGATAGAGTATTTTACTGGTAAACATTTATTGACTTTGTCATCTGTCACACGTCTGATGCGGTGCTTTCCCAGATGAAAATCGTGCAGATCTGCGCGATGAAACAACCACGGTTGCCACTGCCGTACGCAACCTACATCGACGTGACCCGTTTGTTTTGTCGCATCACGCCGGCGTTAACACGCCAAGCGCTTTGAACTTCACGGATATCGGACGCAAAGCGTATCTGTCGTGAAAAACATTGCCCTGGAGATTGTGCGTGGTGCTTTGATGTGAAATATCAGTGTGCGGGGCCGATTCATTTGTGATCGGTGTGCGCGGCCGATTTAGTACTTTAGGATACGCGGGAATCACTATGATGATGATAGTGGTGAAACGATAAAGCGCGCCTATGCACGTGCTCGTGCGCGTACCTCATGAAAAACACCCGAGCCACGGGGGCAGCTCGGCTACCCTCAGAGAGCAAAGCGCAAGGACAAGTTGGGGCCACGCCCCGACGTCACGTTCTGACCTTCCGTGTCCGGACCTCGTCTCGGTGTTGAAGTCCTCGTGTGCGTTCTGGACTAGGCATCGCCCCATCTCACGCCCGCGTTGGTCCGAAACAACGTTCTTCACGGCCAGCCGCTGTTCTGGTCTCGGAGTGAGATGCTGTCCCAGGTCTGTTCGCGGCAGACGGGCGGTACGCTCTTCTGTGTACAGGCAAGCCCAGGCGTTAACCACCGTACTGGCGTGCCCCTGGCGGTATCTTCTAGGCCAGGTCCTGCCTCGGTACGAACTCCGCAAGCACAAGGCACAACGCCACCTGACTACGAGAGAGCTCAATGCCAAGCGCAACGTTCACGCTCCAAGAGTAGAACGTGAGTGAACGAACAAGAACATTAACTTCCCTTCTGCGTAGGACCGTGAACGCGTGTACACATGTGTGAGTTTATGTAGTGTGTATTCCCCTTGTCCGTCTTCGTGTATATTAAAGTGCCTCGTTGTCCTCGAGCGTCCTGTGTCCTCATCTTGCTAACCTGCACCTCACAGTTGCCCACAAATTTTGGCGAGCCTGCCAGGATAGATCGGCCTTACCTTCTTGCAGGAGACAGACGGGCGAGAGGAACCGATGGATTTAGAGAAATTGCACGCGATCGGAACGGACATTGGTCTAACGGGATCAGCACTTCAGGAATGGGTTGACGCGGAGCGCGTTATCGAAAGGGAGCTTCGCACGCAAGTTCGCTACGAGCAGCGAGAAAAGATAGCGCTGGAGGAAAGATTGCTGCAAGCTGAGAAGCGCGTTTTGCAGTTGAAGCTAAAGTTGCAAGAGCAGACGACTGGTTCCAACGTGGGAGAGATAGGACGACTGGTAAGTGACGACACAGTGGCCCCAGCTGTGATGAATAGCTGCGGGCCACAAAAGCTATTGCCACCGTTCAACGAGATGCGAGACCACCTCGACGCATATCTGCAGCGTTTTGAGCGCGTCACGGTGTCTCAGGAGTGGTGTCGGAGCAAATAGGCCTTTTCGCTCAGCTTTTGCCTGACGGCAGAGGCGTTATCCGTGATTAGTCGACTTGACTCTGCTTGCACCACCGACTATGATCAGGAGAAGGCAACACTGCTGTTTCGATTTAGGTATACGGCTGAATGTTACCGCGAGAAAATTCGCAAGGCAAGACCAGAGGACAAGGACACGGGGCTCCAATATGCTTCTCGCATAGCAGGTCATTTTGACCGTTGGATGGAGCTGGCAGATGTCGAGAAAACATATGACGCTCTTTGCGACGTAATGATTTCAGAACAGTTCATGAAGGGATGCTCACCCATCTTGAGGGTATTTCTAAAGAAGAGGAACTGTAAGAAATTGCACTCTTTAGCGCAGAACGCAGATTGCTCTCTGGAAGCCCAAGATTTGTCCAATTTGGGTAAGGACAAGCTATCTAAGGAGAGCTCAGGAGATGCTCGTAAAGCTGAAACTGCTGAGCGCCAGTTCAAGGGCCAAAAGTCTGTGTTTTTTTGCAACGAGACAGGGCACCGTGCGTCTAAATGTTGGTCTCGGACAAGAAAGAACCAGTCAGCAACAGGCTGGTCGAGTGGCAGGAATGGTTCGTCTGCGGAGACATTTTGAACCCAGAAAAAGCGGTTGGCGTCATGCATGCTATCACCCAAAGAAGGAGACAACGCTGACACACCTTAGAAACCAGATGAAGGGTACGTCATACTCCAGACAGGGGAGACTATACCAGTCGTGAATACGACGTCGACGTCTACCCCAACTGTGGCTGATGTCGGAACTCTGCCTGTAGTGAGAGGATTGCTTGAGGGCAAAGCTGTATCTGTACTTCGAGATACGGGATGCAACACGGTAGTGGTACGAAAATGACTTGTTCCGAAAGAGAAGTTTACGGGCCCAAGAAGTCCGGTTTTTCTGCTCGATAGAACAGTGCACTACTTGCCGGAGGCAATAGTTTCTATTGACACACCGCTCTTTATCGCTGTCGTGCGAGTTAATTGCATGAAGAACCCTCTATATAATGTCGTGCTAGGCAACATAGAAGTTGCCCAATACAGAGCTAGAATATTCACAAAAGCCTCAGCAGCATCGTGAGAGGCTTCGTGATTACAGCGGAGAGAAGGTAGTCAGAAAACTCTCTAACTCGTCCATGCCCATCATCGCGGACAACACGCAAAGTGATGTCGGAAACAATTCAGGCTACTTACCGATGACAGTAGAGACAACTTGCACACCTCATGGACCTGCAGATCAAGTAATACTAGGTGACAGTGCTGCAGCAGTGAAAGAAACACGCGCCACAACCAGGCTACCTGTTCTGAAAGCCACTGCCACAATCATACATAATGTGACGCTTGAAGAATACCAAAGAAATGACCCATCATTATGGCATTATTATGAGAGCCTTGATAAAACGTTGATTGTGAAGGATCACGAAACCTGCTTCTTCCTTGTCGACGGTATCTTGTATCGGAAGCAAAAGCTACTCTCGGAGAAGAAACTCGAGCAACTGGTCGTACCGAGACAACTGCGAGAGACTGTGCTCAAACTAGCCCATGAAGGTATCCTCGCCGGACACCAAGGGATATCCTGAACAACTGACCGTATTCTAGCCAAATTCTTTTGGCCAGGGGTTCAATGAGAAACCACGAGGTTTGTGAAGTTCTGCGATATATGTCAGCGGACTGTCCCGCGCCATTTGGTTGGTCGGGTTCCGCTAGGTACCATGCCGATCATTGAGACGCCGCTTTCACATGTGGGCATCGACATGATCGGCCCTCTGTCACCGACATCTTTCAAGGACAACAAGTACATTCTAATCATGGTAGATTTTGCAACGAGGCATCCATACGACATCGAACTTCCTTCGAGTAAAAGCAAGGTCGTGGCAGAGGTACTAATGGAAATGCTGTCACGAGTTGGTCTACCACTCGAAATTGTAAGTGACCGCGGGACAAGCTTCATGTCGTCGGTTATGAAGGAGTTCAGCCGGCTACTATTTATCAGGCAATTACCGATAACCCCTTACCATCCGATGGGAAACGGGTTAGCGGAGCGATTCAACGGCACGTCGAAGCAAATGCTCCGCCGAATGAGTCAGGAAAGCCCAAAAATGGGGACCACTACCTCAGCCTCCTCCTTTTCGCGTATCGGGAGATGCCACAAAAGAGTACCGAATACTCGCGTTCAAGTTACTCTATGACCGATACGTTCGCGCCCAATCACGATTTTGAGATACTTGTGGAATAACCCAAAGTTGGATGATGCAACCAAGTCAGCCTATCAATACATCGTAGAATTGATGGAACGTCTGCAAGGAACTGTGAAATAGCATCTCAGGACCTTGCGAAGGCACATGTTCGCCAGAAGATTTACTATGATCGCAAGGCGAAGAAGCGGGACTTAAGCGTGGGTGACTAAGTTCTCGTGCAGCCACCCGCCGATCACAACAAACTGATACTAACATGGATGGGCCCCTTTACTGAGACAGAAAAGAAAAGCCCGTTGGATTATGCTGTGGACCTCGGTCACAGAACAATTGTCTTCCACATCAACATGCTTAAAAAGTACGAGCTGCGGAAGGCCTAGGACACGTCAACGACGACAGCTGCTGCTGTAACGTCAACCCATCAAATAGAAATCGAAGGCGCTGAGAATTTAATACATGCCCCATTTGCACAAACGCAGAATGGGAAGGATGTGGCTGTAGCACCTAGCGTTACCAGAGAACAAAGAAACGAAGTCAACGAGCTTTTTTTCACCTACCACGACATATTTTCTGATTTACCGGGAAAGACTGATGTTGTGGAGTGCCAGCTGAAATCAACCACCACTCAGCCCATACATGTCCGACAATACCCCATACCTTTCTCTGTTAAGGAAGCCATTGCGAAAGAGATCCAGGAAATGTTACGGCTAAGCATACTAGAGAAGTTTACATCTGCTTATCAAGCGCCGATTGTGGTTGTCAAGAAGAAGAATGGCACGATGCGCCTCTGCATGGATTTTTGTCAACTTAACAATGGGGTCGTTCCGGATGTGAAACCTATTCCTCGCACTGACATAATGCTTGCATGACTTACTGGGCGTCAATACTTTTCGAAGTTTGACTTCACAAAAGTATATTGGCAGGTACTCAGAGCTAGTACGTCAAAAGAAGCTACAGCATTTTCCTGTGACTCGGGCCTATACCAATTCTGCGTTATGCCTTTTGGCATCACGACTGCACCTGCTGCGTTCAACCTGTTGATGCGAGAAGTCGTCGGCGACATTCCCAATGTCTATTACCACTTTGATGATGTTCTTGTTGCGACCGCAACATGGGAGGAACACATGGTCGCATTACGCCATGTATTTCAACGTGTGCGCGAGGCGCGTTTACCTATCAAGTCGAAGAAAAGCGACATAAGTTCCCCGACGACTAGCTTCTTTGGTCACGATGTGGGACAAGGGCTAATACAATCCCAGAAGGACACATGAGACAAATTCGTGTCAGCGAAACGGCCGGAAAGTAACTGTCCTATTACTCGTATAGACACATCAAGAACTCATGACGCGGGTATCACGTTATCCACTCTTTGAACATGCCTACCCTTCTTTTTCCACCGTTTCGCTGTTCCTGAACAAAGGGGAAGATGTGGTGAAAAACATTGCCCTGAAGAATGTACGTGGTGCTTTGACGTAAAAGATTGGTGTGCGGGGCCGATTTATTTGTGATCGGTGTGCGGGGCCAATTTAGTATTTCAGGGTGCGCAGGAATCATCATGATGGTGATAGCGGTGAAACGATAAAGCGCGCTTATGCGCGTGCTCATGCGCGTACATCGTGAAAAGCTCCTGAGTCACGGAACAGCTCGGCTACCCTCAGAGAGCAGAGCGCAGGGACAAGTTCGGGCCATGCCCCGACTGCTCGTTCTGACCCTCCGTGTCCAGGCGTCGTCTCGGCGTGGAAGTCCTCGTGTGCGTTCTGGACTGGGCATCACCCCACCTCACCCCCGTGTTGGTCCGAAGCAACGTACGTCACAGCCAGCCGCTGTTCTGGTCTTGGAGCGAGACGCTGTCCCAGGTCTGTTCGCGGCACACGGGCGGTACGCTGTTCTCGGTGGTGTACAGGCAAGCCCAGGCGTTGACCACCGTACTGGGATGCCCCTGGCGGTTATCTTCTAGGCCGAGCGCCGCCTCGGTACGAACTCCGCAAGCACAAGGCACACCATCTCCTTACCACGAGAGAGCTCGAGGTCAAGCGCAATGTTCAAGCTCCAAGAGTTGAACGTGAGTGGACGAACAAGAACATTAACTTCCCTTCCGCGTAGGACCGTGAACGCGTGTACATATGTGTTAGTTTATGTAGCGTGTATCGCTTTGTCCGCCTTTATGTATATAATAGTCTCTCGTTGTCCTCGAGCGTCCTCTGTCCTCATCTGGCTAACCTGCACCCTCAGTTGCCCAAAGTGTTGTATCGTTTATCCTGCTAAG
Organism: Rhipicephalus annulatus; assembly: GCA_013436015.1. NCBI lineage: Eukaryota > Metazoa > Arthropoda > Arachnida > Ixodida > Ixodidae > Rhipicephalus > Rhipicephalus annulatus. The sequence goes on along the minus strand of WOVY01010708.1, from coordinate 225,354 downwards.
CAATTGCCACGACCGATTGGGTTTTTTCGCATTCACAGCGCTGTATTAGTTAACGGCCCACAAGTGCTTGACGTGTGGAAACTGGGGGTTATCAGTTGCGTTACGTTGATTGAATCGTACAACACACGCATTCCCTATTGTGACATAAACCCCGAGGCTCGCATCCTGTATCGCAGCGACCACGCGAATTACCTACAACATTGGAGCGAACGTTGGTAAAGTGTGGTGGAGTGCTTGGGCATCGAGAACCTTGTCTCTGTAGGTCGTCGCAAATTATAATTTTGTTGTGAAACGTTGTTTGTTGAATATTTTGATATATATGCACATTACCAAACTGTAGCCAACACATCAGCTAGCTTACGCAGTACGTACCCTTACTTGAGCCCAGCCGAAGTATGACGCGCACAAAAAAGCGTTTCCGTGAGTTCATATGTGCTGATGCATATAAAACATAACACGTAGGCTAAATTATTTATAAAGAAGGAGCAAGCACGCTTACGGCGTCGTGCTGCTTTATCAAATACAGAACCACAGACCCCTGTCTGCCCCTTCCTCCTGCTTTTTTAAGTTTGTGGTCAGAAAGAAGGGCTCTGCACCAATCAAGCAAGCTGTTTCCTGTAAAGTAGAGAGTTTTATTTCACACTCGTTGTCCTTTATTATTTTTCGTTTAGTGGGGTGGCTAAGGCCAGCTGGCTGTCTTTGGCGAAATCAATGAACGTCGTTACAAACCAGAAATTGTGTCTAAAATTGCTGTAATCTCCGAAACATGAGGAGGATCATTTGACAGCTGGTGTCAGGACTGGTGCTCAAAACTGGAATGCAATATTCATGAATAAATCCTAAACTACGAATGAGTGACGGTTTGTAGTACTGAAGACTGTCCTGTGCTGTCAGCAACTGTGCATTTTTTGTATATTTGGCATATGAAATCCTAAAATTTCTTTCTCGCAGTGTTTCTCAATATACCTGAGACATTTTTACAGTTTTCTTTCTCCGTACTCACTGCAGAAACGCAAACACGATTGTTATGATCAGCGAATAACTAGCTCATTTGTCTTAATTATCACATACTCTGTGCACAATTTTGCGGTGTATGTGTCTTCAGGACGTTCTATAATCAGCGGGACAGTCAAACAGGGCTAAAAACAAGGAAAGGCTCACTTGGCCAAAGTAGCTGGTGCATATCACTCTTCATAAATTTTATATCTTTGTGACTTATATTGCTCTACACACATGAAGTTCTCATTGGTTTTCATATTCATGTGGTATATGGACATGTTTCATCAAGGCTTTTCAAACAGAAATGACCCTTTTCACCTTTAGTTTGACATGCATATCAAGATATTTAGCATATCTGTATTAGTGATAGCTGAAATGACGACGTCCACCAGAGAGGCAGTTTAATTGATGAGCCACTGAAGGCACAAAAGTGCAAAATGGGTGCTTTATAGTTAATGCAGTGGTGTAGCCAACGAATGGGACACTGGGCAAATGGCCTGCCTCTGAAGTTTTCAGCCATGGGATACTGAGAACCAAACAACACCTACTGATTTGCATGCACTGGAGACCAAGGACGTCATCCCCCTATTCATCCACCACACAATGTTTCGCCTATATCACAGGCTATAGGTTTATGGCACATTTTCAAGCATTTTGTCAAGGTTTATGCAACCTAATGTTTTAAAATGGTAACATTTTCTAAGAGAAACAAGTATGACCTTTTAGCATCAGTAGCTACATTTGTGTATGCAATTTGTTTATGCTAGCTGTGTCAACTTGAGCCCAGAATAGAGTAAAACACGTAGTTCTTTAGATGAACTGAACCTTCTTCCTAGTCAGTATGTCCTGACTTGACCTCACTCAGCTGTGCACAACTGTAGCTGATCACTCTAGTGAAGGAACTGTTATTTTTGATGGGTCGTTAAAATCGTGTTCTAAAAACAATGTCAGTGCTGCTTTACTTGTCCTGAAGTTAATGCAAATAAAAAATAATTGCACATACATCAGGAGCTTATGATTTCTTTCTTTCTATATCAAAACTAAATATAACTTACAGAAGAATGACGGAGTATTTATATTGCTACGTGCCAGTGCATGGAGTTGAAGGAGACAAAACAGATATACTGGCGCGAGCTAATCTGTGTGGCTGGCGCTGCTCGCCTAACCAGCTGTAAGTACATCGGTGACTACCCCTCTGAGTCAGTCTCCTTCTCGTAACATATTTGGTGGAGTTGTGCGATCCCCGTACTCGCCACGGAACTCTGAAGCGGACGCTGCCTCGCGGCTTACAAAATGACCATTCAAGACTCGGCTACATCCTCTCCGTTCGCCCGCCCTTCTGCCTGACCTGTCATCCAAGCGCCCGCAAACACTTTCGTGACGCTTCCCGCACTTAAAGACCTCGGCGTGTTCTCGGGCAGCGAGGGTTTTGACGTCGACCAGTGGCTACGCCTCTACGAACGCGTCAGTGCCACTTTCAGGTGGGATTCCACTCTTAAGCTCGCAAACGTCATCGTTTATCTCGACGGAATCCATCTTGTTTGGTTTGACAACCACGAGCAGGACATAACAAGCTGGGACAGCTTCAAAGCAAAGATCCGTGAGCTTTTTGTCAACATCTCTGGTCGTCGTGAAGCTGCGAAAAATGAGTTGTCGACTCGCGCACAATCTTCCACAGAGCCCTACATTGGTTACATTCAGGCTTTCCTTTCACTATGCCGCCAAGCTGACGAAAATGTGTCTGAACCTAAAAAAGTTGCGCATATCCTAAAGGGTATCGCCGATGATGCGTTCAATGTGTTGGTATTTAACAATGTGTCATCTGTTGATGCGATCATTCAAGAATGCCGCCGGTTCCAACAAGCTAAAAGCAGACGTATCTCCCATCAGTTCCAGCGCCTCCCGAACACCACTGCGACGTCCTCGTGCCTTGACACATATCATCCACCAGACACCTGTGACAATTTGACGAGAATCGTCAGGCGGAAGCTTGAAACGGCTGCTCCAGCTAAGGTCGGACCAACGTTTCATGACCCCTAACCGCCAACTACGTTTCCTCTCATTCAAACAGTCGTCCGGATGGAAATCCCCAGCTTGGGAATTCACTGTATCTCACCATCTCCCCGCACCGACTACCAGCCCCGATACACGCCTGCACGTCCCTTCCTGATCAGCTCTCAATCAACGTTTTGTAATCCGTCCGCATGGCGAACACTCGATGACAAGCCGATCTGCTTTTCGTGTCACAGAATCGGGCACATTTCTCGTCATTGCAGAAGTCGCTGGGGTCCTCCTGCACAACCGTCCTCTCGTCCCTTCTATGCACATCCTGCCTATTGCCATGAGACCAGCCACGGCCGTTTTGCCCAGGAACCTGCTTCTGAATGCCGCTGCTTTCACTCTCCACCCCCCAACGTCGCCAGTCTCGTTCTCCACAGCCCCACCGAGCGTCTTACCCCGCCTTCCCACGAGGTTTCCCGACAGAAAACTAAGCGTTGCAGCCCCCGAAGGTGGTGCTGCAACGCTCGGACTGACCGAAAATTCTCTTTTGACGATTGCGACAAAAGGGAACCTCATAGACGTACAAGTAGACTGCGTACATGTCACTGCTCTTGTCGACACCGGCGCCCAACTTTCCGTGATGACGAGTGAATTTCACCGCAAGCTTAAGAAGGTTCTCACACCTGCGACCACTCAGTTCGTCCGTGTTGCGGATGGTGGAATAGCATCTATCGTTGGAATGTGCTCTGCTCGTGTGAGCATTGAGATCGACACACAGTTGTTCTCTTCACCATCTTTGATAAATGCCGCCACGACGTAATCTTAGGCCTCGACTTCCTGTCCGCGCATTCTGCCCTCATAGACTGTTCGACCAGTACGCTCCGTCTACACTTGCCCGCAACAGAACCTCTTGCACAACGGCCGAGTCGCCTCTGCACAACGGGACACGTGCGCCTTCCTCCACAGACACTGACCTACATGGAGCTCGTCTCAATACTACCAGTTCCCGACGGTGACTATGTTCTGACCCCTATCACCGATGTTCTGATAAACCGTGGCTATACATTACCGCACACCATTCTGTCCATCGCAGGAAATTGTACGTGCCTCCCAGTAGTCAACTTTAACTTGACACCTCAAGTTCTGCCACAAGGGATCTCTTTGGCGCTGCTCTGCTCCTTAGAAGACAATGCGGTAGATGTTTTCGCCATGGCCGCTCCTTCCAAACCCCACGCTCAACTTCAATCTGCCACTTGCTCCGACAGCGCTATTACTTCGATGATCACTTCCAATTTAACGCCGCAGCAGACTGAAGAGCTTCACCGGGTTCTGCTGTCCTACAGCGACGTTTTTGACATCAGCGGCTGTCTGTTGGAGAAAGTTACCGGCATAAGCCACCGCATAAATACTGGTAATGAGCATCCTATTCATAGGCGTCCATATCGGGTGTCGGCGGCCGAGCGTCACATCATCCAAAGTGAGGTCGACCGAATGCTCGCTAAGGACATTATTTAGCCATCCTGAAGTCCTTGGGCTTCTCCTATAGTGCTAGTCCGCAAGAAAGACGGTGCATGGCGCTTCTGCGTGAATTATCGACACCTAAACAAAATTACCAAAAAAGACTGTACCCTCTGCCACGAATAGATGATTCGCTTGATTGCCTCTATGTGTCCCACTATTTTTCCTCCATAGACCTTCGTTCCGGCTACTGGCAGATAGAGGTAGATGAAATGGACCGTGAAAAGACGGCATTCAATACCCCCGATGGCCTATATCAGTTGAAGGTCATGCCCTTCGGCCTTTGTAATGCTCCAGCCACCTTCGAACGAATGATGAACTTCCTGCTGAGAGGATTCAAATGGTCCACTTGTTTGTGCTACTTGGACGACGTCATCGTGTTTTCACCAACATTTGAAACTCATATTGAGTGCCTCTCAGCCATCCTGGGAATCTTTCATCGCGCAGGCCTGCAGCTCAACTCGTCCAACTGTCACTTTGGACGCCATCAAATCACAGTGCTTGGTAATTTGTAGACGCCAATGATGTACATCCAGACCTGGCAAAATCAGCGCCCTCAAAAACTTACCTGTACCACAATCTGCGAAGGATGTACGCAGCTTTATCGGACTATGCCCCTACTTCCGACGCTTCGTGAAAAAATTTGCGCCCGTAGTGAGGCCACTTACGCAGATCCTAGAGAAAGAAGTACCGTTTTCATGGGGCTCCGAAGAGGCTTCTGCGTTTTCGACCCTCGTCGCTCTTCTCACTACCCCTCCGATTCTGGCACACTTCAACCATGCTGCCCCTGTGGAAATCCGTACAGATGCCAGCGGGCATGGCATTGGTGCAGTGCTGGCTGAGAAACAACATGGTCATGATTGCGTGATTGCATATGCCAGCCACCGCCTATCCCCCCTGAATATACCTATTCGATAAGAGAGCGTGAGTTCTTGGCTCTTGTATGGACGGTGGCGACATTTTGACCTTATCATTACGGACGCCCATTTTCGGTAGTTACTGACCACCACGCTTTCTGCTGGCTCAACTCTCTGAAAGATCCATCAGGCCGCCTTGGTCGCTGGGCTTTGCGCCTGCAAGAGTTTTCCTATTCCGTGGTGTACACATATGACCACTTACACCATGATGCTGATTGCCTCTCCCGGTACCCTGTCGACGACACTCAGGACACTGACAAGCCCACGGAGAACTCTATCTTGTCAGTGTCCGACTTCCTTAATATTAGGAAGAACAGAAGCGTGATCCGGAGCTGCTTGACATCATCAGCCGTATGGAATCTTCCAAAAATCATGCTTCCGCCCGCTACTTTGTCATTCAGAATGGTGTACTATACCGTTGCAATTTCCGACCAGATGGGCCCGACCTTCTCATTGTTGTGCCTAAGCATTTGCGCTGCTGTGTTCTCATCGAAATGCACGACGCTCCCACGGCTGGACGCCTTGGCGTATCTCGCACGTACGAGCGCGTCCGGCGCCGTTTTTCTGGCCAGGCCTTGCTCGTTCGGTACGGCGATACGCCAAATGTTGCCACGTGTGACCCATGCTAACGTCGTAAAACACCGTCGCTGCTACCCGCTGGCCATCTTCAACCAATACACATACCCGCGGAACCACTTTACCGTGTTGGGTTAGACCTGCTTGGTCCTTTTTCCACATCAACATTGGAAAACAAATAGATAACCGTTATTACAGACTACACGCTACATGCTACGCTATTACGCGAACTCTACCGATCAGCTGTGCAACCGACGTCGCTGACCTCTTGTTACGGGACGTTATATTTATTCAAGGTGCTCCGAGACAGCTTCTCACAGACCGTGGTCATACATTTCTATCCCAAGTCATCGCCGACATTCTGCGTTCTTGTTCCACGCAACACACACTTACGACCGCTTACCACCCTCAAACAATTGGCCTCACGGAACAATTTAACCACACTTCAACAAATATGCTCGCTATGTACGTGTCGCCCGACCACCGAGACTGGGACCTTGCCTTACCCTACGCAACTTTCGCGTATAACTCATCCCGTCACGACACAGCGGGCTTTTCGCCGTTCTACTTATTGTACGGAAGAGAGCCGACTTTACCACTGGACACAGTCATCTCAGCTCACACCTAGTCCACCAGCGACTATGCCCGCCACGCGATTGCGCGAGCCAATCATGCTTGTCGGCTTGCTTGTGCTCGGCTGATGGCGTCGCAAACCAACCAATGCCGGCGGTACGATGCGGAACATAGAGACGTACATTTCGCTCCTGGTACCCTTGTTTTACTCTGGTACCCTCATCGTCGGCAGGGCCTATCCGAAAAACTTCTGTCTCATTACACGGGACCCTACCTTATATTTCGTCAAGTAACACCTGTCACCTACGAGATCAACCCCATTTGTCCATCATCATCTACTATGCGGCCCAATGATATTGTACACGTCTTGCGGATCAAGCTCTACAAGAATGCGCCGGATAACGACCTTTAAAGCACCGGGATGGTGCCTCTGTCGCCGGGGGTCATGCTTCGTGCCAGTGCATGGAGTTGAAGAGCACAAAGCAGATAGACTGGCGCGAGCTTATCTCTGTGGCTGGCGCTGCTCGCCTAACCGGCAGTAAATACATCGGTGACTACCCCTCTGAGTCAGTCTCCTCCTCGTAACAATAATAAATATTGTAATGGCTTGCTGAAGCTCACTCGAAAGAACACACGATTTTCTTTCTTGGAATGTTATATTGAGTGCATTCTGGTTGTGCTATCTGAATTTGCCACATTTATTGAGAGTGCATCGCAATTCACTCCTGAAGGGGATATAATCTTAGCAAGTGTTAACAGTACTCTTCGAATGTGATTTATCATTAACTAAATAAAGAGGCTTTGTCTGTTGAGCTAGTAACACATACTAAGGACATCACCACTGCAAAGATACACCAGTCGAAACCAAGCAATTTCACACCTGTAGTGATCAGTCCACACTTTTCAAGTTTTCTGCTGTGCCAATAAGCTGGATGAGTGAGCACTGCCTCCAGTATCAGGAGGCTGCAGTGACAAAGTCATACTTACAAAACACTCAACAGCTGAAAGGAGAAGTACTGACGTGCCAACCATTCAAAACAGAATGCCGGAGAAAAGTGTGGCGATTACTTTTACAGTCCATAAAAACACGCTAAGTGTTGAAAGTTGTAACATTGATGATCTTCCAGCCAAGTAAAATAAGGGTACAATGAGAAATCATACAGAGGTTACGCCATCAGCAAATGACAAAACAATCACCGAAGGAGGTTTGTCTTCATAACATGAACAGCGTTCAACTGATAAGGCGAGTAATTAATTGACAAACAATGACTGCACTTGAAAGAACTGTTACATGACGTCGTCAGCAGTCAAAAAACATAGGCTGGAATTGGGTGTGGTGCCAGGGTAGGCACAAGGATACCGGAGTCCCCCTCCCACAATTTTCGCCTCACCCCTGTGTTGTGTTAAGACAATGTGTTATGGCCATGTTTCCAAAAGGGAACATAGTCGTAAGACAATGGCCAAGTTCGCTGCCTCTCTGCTCCTTCTGAAGGACCTCGCTTATTGTGGGTAAACCCCTGGTATAGACCAATTCTGGCACCGACCCTGGCTAAACTACAATAAGAACAACGGAAACTCAAAGGAAATCTTACCACCATACTTTGACTTCTTGCTATTTGTGCAAATGAATCTAGCGAGAAGTATGTGGAACACCAAATAAAAGCACCACAGTGAAAACCTGCTAGTACCTGCTTTCGTAATAGTACAAAGTACAGAATAAAAATGGAAAGAGCAATCCTACTAAGCGAAATATAATAAAGCAACAGAATGCTGTGTGGCCCTGACTTAGACAACACCACAACAAAAAGAAAAACCTTTCAGTCACGACAGCAGTGCATGCACAGCACTAAAAAATCATGAAAACCTACATTCAATGCCTTTCTGGCACAAGAACAATAAAAGGAATACACACTGATGGAGAAAAAAGCCATTACTCAATTCCGACTCTTATGCAATGATGGAAGATACTTGGACCCCGTTTCCTAACAATGTCTTTAGTACAACTCTTGAACATACCCTCAAAAGTGCTGACTGCAAGTAGACGAGAGATGTAGGCATGCTACAATGCGACACAATGAAAGTCAATCTCCAAACATGAACTTATGCTTGAGTGGATGCCGCAACAAATCTTGAAAACTGGGAACACTCAACGTTGCCAATCGAAATTTTGACCTCACAGACACGATAAGAATGTTCCGATGACCTGCTGCCCATCACCATGATGTGAAACAGGGGCTTATACACACACAACAACTCATCTTTACGTGGTTAAAATGCTCTTGCTTCCAGGTTTATAGAAACCATCGCACCAAAGTTCTCTCTAATAAGTTAACCACCTTCATCATTGCTGGGAGTGTGTTCAAATTGAAGGAGACAGAGGGCACTGCTGGGGCTGCATGCAGATGGTGTTCTTCGAATAAACGAGCAATGGCTTGCGTGGTCATTTTTGACCACCTTTCACTTGTGAGCAATTTGTTATAATCACGTTGACATGTTAGTGTAGTAGTTCTGCCTAATCAAAGGCTTCAAAGACATGAATATCAGTAAGAGAGGCATGTGAACTACAAAACGTCTTTTATTTATTGCAAATCTGAACTGTGTCAAAAATAAAAACAACAAATGTTTGCTGCAGTTACACTGTGTATATTAAAAAGAAATATTTGTACTGTGTTTCTGCTATCTTTCTACATACATTGAGTGGATAAACCCATGCTTGCTTAAGCTAAGTGAGGCTTGGAAGCTGATAAGATAATGACAATCAACGTGTTTTCTTGTATAGCCCCAGTCAGACTAGGCTCTCATGTTCATTATTCATATTATTATTATTATTATTATTATTATTATTATTATTATTATTATGATTATTAAATGTATATAGATAGGGCTCGCATGTTCCTCAATATATATGACTTTTAAAATCTGATGCTGTGCCTTACTCCAAATAACTTTTTTCAATATAAAAATTGCATCACTAGCTGTCCTCTTACTTGATTAGCCTTGAAAGGGTGTTCTAACTGCAGCAAAATTTGCTGCAATGACTTACTGTCAGCGACATTTTCAGTTCATTTCACTAAAGCTTCTGGGAGTCTTAATGGTAGCATTATTTCAGTGGGCTAGACTTGACTCAAAAAAGAACTACTTAGACAGAAGATACAAAACAATCATGGCTACACTGGGTCGAAAAGAGTTCATACTAGTAGATTTCCACATAAACAAGTTGGGGAAGAACTACTATATGTAATCTTGAGATTCAGCAAGCTTTCTGGTTTTTAGACTGGCATGACAAAGAAGGAAAAAAGACTATTGAGTAACGTGCGCAAGCACAAGCTTCTTGAGTTGTCCTGTGATATTTCAAAAAGAAAAGAAAATAATTGAGATGGTACAGTCAAAATGAAAAACGATCATGCAACATCTAATTTAAATTATACTGCAGGGTAAACAAATCCTTCACTTTTGTGTGCAACTTGTTTTTTATTTTTTATACTGCTGGTCAATTTTGCGTATTGCCATGTGGATGTAATATATATCTGTTCTGCAATTTTGAATAAATTTCAGCCGCGAATCAGCGCTTGTGTTCCTGTGGCTCATTTGTTTTTGATCTTCTTCGTTGTACTGTTATAATATTATGAATCCATACCAACTTATTCTGTCAGTCCTATTCAAGCTTTCTGGCTCCTATAGTTGTATTCCTAAACCATGTCTGCGTTATGACCAAGCATACCTCTTAAAATGTTTGAAGGACCATTTGATGTACGGCAGGGTTCACAGCATTCATCGCGTTGGTTACGTGAATATTGCTTTTTGCTGTTCCGGGCCACGTACACAGTCTTAATATTTCATCATCATCAGCATCATCAGCCTGACTACGTTCACTGCAGGACAAAGGCCTCTCCCATGTTCCGCCAGTTAACCCGGTCCTGTGCTTGCTGCTGCCAATTTATACACGCAAACCTCTTAATCTCGTCTGCCCACCTAACCTTCTGTCTCCCCCTAACCCGCTTCCCTTCTCTGGGAATCCAGTCAGTTACCCTTAATGACCAGCGGTTATCCTGTCTACGAGCTACATGCCCTGCCCATGTCCATTTCTTCTTCTTGATTTCAGCTATGATATCCTTAACCCTCGTTTGTTCCCTAATCCACTCTGCTCTCCTCTTGTCTCTTAAGGTTACACCTACCATATTTCTTTCAATTGCTCGCTGCGTCGTCCTCAATTTAAGCTGAACCCTCTTTGTAAGTCTCCAGGTTTCTGCTCCGTAGCTAAGTACCGGCAAGATACAGCTGTTATATACCTTCCTCTTGAGGGATAGTGGCAATCTACCTGTCATAATTTGAGAGTGCTTGCCGAATGTGCTCCACCCCATTCTTATTCTTCTAGTTACTTCAATCTCGTGGTTCGGCTCTGCGGTTAATTGATTGATTGATATGTGGGGCTTAACGTCCCAAAACCACTATATGAATAGTAGAGACGCCGTAGTGGAGGGCTCCGGAAATTTAGACCACCTGGGGTTCTTTAACGTGCACTCAAATCTGAGCACACGGGCCTACAACATTTCCGCCTCCATCGGAAATGCAGCCGCCGCAGCCGGGATTCGAACCCGCGCCCTGCGGGTCAGCAGCCGAGTACCTTAGCCACTAGACCACCGCGGCGGGGCGGCTCTGCGGTTATTACCTGCCCTAAGTAGACATAGTCTTTTACAACCTCAAGTGCACTATTACCTATCTCGAAGCGCTGCTCCTTGCCGAAGTTGTTGTACATTACTTTCGTTTTCTGCACATTAATTTTAAGACCCACCTTTCTGCTCTCCTTGTCTAACTCCGTAATCATGAGTTGCAATTCGTCCCCCGAGTCGCTCAGCAATGCAATGTCATCGGCGAAGCGCAGGTTACTAAGGTATTCCCCATTGACTCTTATCCCTAACTGTTCCCATTCTAGGCTTCTGAAAACCTCCTGTAAGCACGCGGTAAATAGCATTGGGGAAATTGTGTCCCCCTGCCTTACACCCTTCTTGATTGGTATTCTGTTGCTTTCTTTATGAAGCACTATCGTAGCAACTGATCCCCTGTAGATTTCTTCCAGAATGTTTATATATACTTCATCTACGCCCTGATTCCGCAGTGTTTGCATGACGGCTGATATTTCTACTAAATCAAACGCCTTCTCGTAATCTATGAAGGCTATGTATAGTGGTTGGTTATACTCTGAGCATTTCTCTATTACCTGATTGATAGTATGAATGTGGTCAATTGTTGAGTAGCCTGTTCGAAATCCTGCTTGTTCCTTTGGTTGATTGAATTCTAATGTTTTCTTTACTCTGTTAGCAATTACCTTTGTAAATAGCTTGTATACTACAGAGAGCAAGCTGATCGGCCTGTAATTCTTCAAGTCCTTGTCATCTCCTTTCTTATGTATTAAGATGATGTTAGCGTTCTTCCAAGACTCTGGTACTTTTCCTGTCAGGAGACACCTCGTAAATAGAGTGGCTAGTTTTTCTAACACAATATGTCCTCCATCTTTCAGCAGATCTGATGTTACTTGATCCTCACCAGCAGCTTTGCCCTTTGTGCATGCTCTCCAAAGCTTTTCTGACTTCTTCTATCATTACCGGTGGGGTGTCGTCTGGGTTACTGGTAGTTCTTATAGTATTAAGGTCGTGGTTGTCTCGGCTACTGTACAGATCTCTGTAAAACTCCTCCGCTATTTTAACTATCCTATCCATATCGGTAGTTAATTTGCCTTCTTTGTCCCTTAGTGCATACATCCGCCTTTTGCCTATCCCAAGTTTCCTCTTCACTGCTTTGACGCTTCCTCCGTTTTTCAGAGCGTGCTCAATTCTCTCCATGTTATACCTTCTTACATCGCATACTTTACGTCTATTAATCAGCTTCGAAAGCTCTGCCAGTTCTATTTTGTCTGTTGTACTTGACACTTTCATGATTTGACGCTTCTTAATTAGGTTCTTCGTTCCCTGGGAAAGCTTGCCGGTGTCCTGTCTAGCTACCCTGCCTCCAACTTCCACTGCACACTCCGTGATGATACTCGTCAGATTATCATTCATTGTATCTACGCTAAGGTTGGTTTCCTCGCTAAGAGCCGAGTACCTGTTCTGCAGCGACACTCTGAATTCCTGTACTTTCCCTCTCAGTGCTAGATGTTTGATTGGCTTCTTGCGTATCAGTTTCTGTCGTTCCTTCTTCAAGTCTAGGCGAATTCGAGACCGTACCATTCTATGGTCACTGCATCGTACCTTGCCAATCACTTCCACATCCTGCACGATTCCAGGGTGTGCACTCATTATAAAGTCTATTTCGTTCTTATTTTCGCCATTAGGGCTCCTCCATGTCCACTTGCGGTTTTCTCGTTTTCGGTAGAAGGTATTCAAAATCCGTAAATTATTGCGTTCTGCCAATTCTACTAGTAACTCTCCTCTGGCGTTTCTAGTACCGATGTCATAATCTCCTACTGCCTGGTCTCCAGCCTGCTTCTTCCCTACCTTCGCTATAAAGTCGCCCATCACTATAGTATACTGTGTTTTTACCTTACTCATTGCCGATTCCACGTCTTTATAGAAGCTTTCAACTGAAGCGTCATCATGGCTGGATGTAGGCGCGTAAGCGTGTACTACCTTCATCTTGTATCTTTTATTCAGTTTAATTACAATACCTACCACCCTTTCATTAATGCTATAGTATTCCTATATGTTGCCAGCTATGTTTCTGTGAATTAGGAACCCCACTCCCAGTTCTCTTTTGTCTGCCAAGCCCCTGTAGCAAAGGACGTGCCCATTCTGTAGCACCGTATAGGCCTCATCTGTCCTCCTAACCTCACTGAGCCCTATTATATCCCATTTAACACCCTCTAGCTCCTCGAATAGTACAGCTAGACTTCCTTCACTAGATAAGGTTCTGGCGTTAACGTTGCCAAGTTCAGGTTCCAATGGCGGCCTGTCCGGATCCAGAGATTCTTAGCACCCTCTTATGCGTTGCAGATCTGACCGCCGCCGTGGTCAGTTGCTTCGCAGCTGCTGGGGACTGAGGGCCGTGAGTTATTTGACGTAAGCATATGGGAGGTAGTGGCCAGATACTGCACCAGGGTGGCCAATCCTTCTCTGGTTAGGGAGTGCGTTCTCGGCGGTGTTTTCCGGTGAGGCCGCACCCCAGGCCTCTTAATGCAGTTCCATCAACACGCGGATTTTTTTTAATCCGGTTGGGAACTGCGCGGTACCGGGATTTGAACCACGGACCTCTTGCATGCGAGGCGGATGCTCTATTACTACGCCATCGCCGCAACATCTTAATATTTATATTTTCGCAAATGTGGCTTGACAAGCTTCACTGCTTTTATGATGTGAATGAGTTAGCAAAGGCAATTAGGCATGCCTTACGACCACAACCTTGTTGATCTACAAATGAAACCAAACTCAAGGTGTAAAACCACACCACATTTTTTCCAACTGATTGGAAATTTAGGTGTTTAGAATAGTGCTTCAACATTTTTAGTTAGGGCTTGGTGGGCTTGGTGGAATACTGTCGGTCCATATTGGCTTTCTCTATTTTTTGGGACCAAGGATGACATCAGTGATGCAGCCAGCAGCTACAAAAGCAGAAGCAACAGTGTGTAGGCTAGAAATGTCTGGAGTAAGAATATATTCTACCTAACGCTGAACCATGCAATCAACACAAGCCTACGAGTTTGTCTTTTGCAAGGCAGCAGTACAGTAAATGGCATGATAAGATCCTCAGAAACTTTGCTGAATCAAGTGGTTGGGCCTGCAAACATATCCAGCAATGTCACAATGTGATTGAATCTTGAAGTGCTGCAAAGCATTCGACCAGGTGGTACGTAAACCCACGTGATGTCATACACCTTACGTTATCTGCCTGGGGAAGCCTTTCGATATCCCGTGTATTTGGGCATGAAAGACAGTGTAGTTTTATGTCTAACTGTGCTTGCAAATGGGCATATATGGTCAGTTTTTAGGTAACAGCATGTGTTGAAGCTAATATCTCTTCTTTACAGGTAAACGACTCTGCACCACTGAAAGTCTAGCAGCGTCAAAGCTTATATTTCTTGCAGGTGGCAGAATTTGTTGTCATGTCAACCAGTGACCCTTTTTCAAGGTGTATATTTCTCTGGGACAGGTGAACAAATTGATTGGGCTCTGCGACAGGGCATCAATGACAATGTTGACAGCTCCTGTGATGGGTTTCTGATATTAACGTAATTTATTGCATGTAATAATGTAATGACATAAGAAATAACCATTTATGCCCACTTATAAGCACAATCGGGTATATCGCAATTAGAGAGTCTTTCACATACAGAAAGTACACGGAAAATCCAAAGACTTCCCAAGGCAAATATCATAAGGTGTAGTATAGCATCACGTGGGTGTACGTACCACCTGAGTAGATTGCTTGGCAGCACTTTAAGAATCAGTCGCATTGCCACATTGCTCATCATTCAGTGACGTTTTTGAGAATGACATGATGACAAAGATGACATGAGTGCTGCAGACAGCAGCTTCAAAAGCACAAGCAACAGTCTAAAACCACTGAAAGTCTAGCAGCGTCAAAGCTTATATTTCTTGCAGATGGCAGAATTTGCGAGCTGTGCTCATCAATTGAACTCGCGATGAGTAGGTTGTTGAGGCAAGCATGATATTATTTAAGGCTGGGGAAAATGTTGAAATGCATGTCTGGAATTTCTCATGCAGCACGCATATGTAGAAGATCAGAGACGAGGAACACATCTTCTTTTAGGATTCTACTCATCTTCTTTTAGGATTTGATGGTTGAACCACATCAGGCCGATTTCGGTGGAAATTGCTGCATCATATATCTGTGACATCATATACGAATGCGAGGTGCCGGTTTTAAACAGTTAGGCTCAGTTGACTGTTCGTGCTATGCCGTCAGCCCAATTGAAATGGTCGTTTTAACATAATTTATGTAGCACATCAATTTCGTGATTGAGTTGCCATACGCAAAATTAATTCTTTGTTTTTCTGTCATCGGAACCCGGAGACAAGAGCTCTTTCTCAAAGAACCACCCCATGCTGTTGAAGTGAGTCTCCAAAAAATTGCTGTGATGCTGCTCAGAGAGTTGGAATAAGTTTTCAGGACATGCCAGGGAATTGATTGGCCACCTTATGTACTCCTTTGACGAGTCGGTGATCTAGCACAAATTGCATTCAAGATGTCGTACAATGATGCATAGTGTAGCTCTCACTTGATATTCAGGGAGTAGCATGTACTGTCCCGCAAGCATCTGTTGATCCTCAAAAGTTTGTATGGAGTTCTTGGTCTGAGGTAGCTCAATTCAGTAGCATTTCTGTGAATCAATAGCACGAAGTGGAGATAATATATATAATGGCCTGGCGCCATGGTACGAAATATCAGTATAGTACGTTGTTCACAAAAATAAGATGAAGGAGCTTGTAGGGCTTATCAGCAACTAGTATTCGGAGATGGGAAGGTCTCAACACCTATGAATCTGCATGGGTAGAGCTGAATAGTTGATGCGGAGAACACAAGGATAGGACAGGTGAGCTTTTGGACATCAAATGCACACATCTTACGCTGACAAGTTTGCCTTGTTCAGGTGTTGGATTACAGAATTCAGATGCGAGCTGTGATCATCTATTAAACTCGCGATGAGTAGGTTTATGAGGCAAGCATGATATAATTCAAGGCTGGGGAAAATGTTGAAATGTATGACTTGAATTTCTCATGCCACATGGCATATGTAGAAGATCAGATACGATGAGCGGTGTCACTTTAAGTATATTATTCGAAATCCACACATCTTCCTAAAGTATTTGATGGTTGAACCACATCAGTCTGATTACGGAGGAAATTGCTGCATCAAATATCTGTGACATCATATACGAATGTAAGGTGCTGGTTTTAAACAGTTAGGCTCAGTTTACTGTTGGTGCTATGCCGTCAGCGTCCTGATTAAGACTTCAGCACCATTCGCAGAACACACTAACACCAACACATAGCACACATTGGGCTGATTGAAGTCGGCAAAATCTGTAAATTAAGCGCAATTTTGGCATGGCTACCTCGAAAATTCTTTTCAAGGCAGCCCAATTGAAATAGTGGTTCTAACATCATTTATGTAGCACACTAACTCCACGGTTGAATCGCCATATGCAAAATTATTTCTTCTTTGCTTCTCTGTCACCAGAGCCCTGAGACTAGATTTTTTTTCAAAGAACCATCCATTACTGTTGTGGCGGCTCCGCGGTTTAATATATGAAGCACTGACAATGTAGTGTGCAATAAAAGTGTTCCAATGAAAAGAAGCAGGTACAATTGCTATGCCTCAAAACACGAGTAATAATCTCACCAATTGCTTCACACCAATACAGAGCTTTCTTTAGCGGTTAAGCTGTCAAAAATGTTGAAAATTAGCGCTCGTTTTGTGCACACTCTTCCATCGTCCTCGTTATTTTGGCAATGTCTTGCTTATACTCTCGCTGGCTGCGTATTCTGTTACACCGTAAACAGAAATAAGCCGAGATGGGAGTAAATGACCTTGTCCTCTACACTCTAAAAAATATCGAGTAAAAAGGGTATCTTTTTGTCCTACAACAATATTCGTCATCAGGCTTGCGTGCGCTTCCATTCTCGAAAATTCGACGCTGGCCACTTTCCTACCAAGAATGAAATGTAACCCTGATAATGGGCATGTCGATCGTGACCGGAATGTACCGGGTGCGGGGCGATAGCGCAAGGATGGAACGCAATACAGATGACGATTATTGTTGTGGGACAAAAAGACACCCTTTTTACTCGCTCTTTTTCAGAGTGTAGCGCACGCCCTGATGAAAGTTTTATAAACATCACCCGGAGGGAGTAAAAAATTTACTCCCCATCAGTAGAGGGGTTTTGGCATGGTGCCAGGGGGGTTTTCATTTACATACATCAGGGAACTTTTTCAGGTCAGTATGGGAGTAAATTTTTTGCATCAAGCGAGAAAAAAATTACATCAGCAGCCGCACCATGCGCAAGTGTAACTTTAATTGCATTACCTTCGAAGCACAAAACAATGATAACAGTACTCACACATGCTCACAACGTTCGCCTAATTACAACACAACACTTACCACACCTTGCCACCCGCATTGCACACGTACCATTCAGTCACCGGGTATATATAGGCACCACAATCTGACCTCCCATGTAGCCCTGATAGAACCCTTTTTTCTAATAAATAAGCAATAAACACGCACGGCGTAACTATGATGTTGCCGGGGTCAATTGTAAGCACTTCAACACACATGCCTTTTATCCTAAGGCTGTCTAATGTTCAATATTTTTTTAACTATAGCGAAAAAGTGTAATCAGTTGGCGCTCTGTCGTACGGGCACAAATTGCATTAGCAGTACTGTTTGGGGATCCGTGAAATGCACTGAATCATACACAAAGCCCGCGCGGCCTTGAATGAACACATTAACGAGGCACACTCAGCAGCTCCAGCGATGAACCGAGGTATACCGCCGCTACCGCGTTCGACGACTAGGCCTCACTCACGAGTACGGCACGGTGATTGAATGAATGACAGCTGGCAATAACAAAATGCTTGCTGGTGTGCAGTTTACGTCTCGTTGTTTTTATTGTGCACAGAAATAAATGTCCGCTATCCATGCAGTTTAAGCTACGGAGCGATAGATTTAAACGCACGAGACGGTTCACAGTCGCTGTTCCCGTTGCTCGCTTGCATTGCAAGGGCATGCATGCATGCTGTACGCTGTTTCTGTGCGTCTCCGCCTCGTTCGGCACCCACCCTCGAGTTAGTCATTTGACAGCTGCAGTCACAAGGCGCAGAAGTTTGTTATTTGCCCCACAGTCTTTATTTTTAGTAAAACACATTCATTGCTTCGCCGGTAGTCAGTGCTAGGTAGCTCGAAGAGCTCGCCACGGTGGTCGGTGCGCAGTGCGAGATCGATACGATGCCTGCTTATTACCGACGGCATAGCGAGGCCTTCTTACCGCTTAGATGTTGCAGCCGGTGATATACCGGTGACACTCCGAGAACTCACCATCGGCGGAGACGGGGCGAGCACGTCGCCGGCGCAACTCTCATATTGGTTGCCGGACAGCCTGCCGTGGTCGAGCGAATCCTACTTCAAACCGCTTCAAAGTGTTATGGTGAAACCGCTGATGATCGTACTCCGCCTAGTTCGGTGCTCGCCTTGTAGTTAGTCATTTGACAAAGGCGGTCGCAATGCGCAGAAAACTGTTATTCATCCCAGCAGTCTTTATTTTTTGTGAAACACATTCTTTGCCTCACCGGTGGTCGGTGCTAGCTCGTAGCGCTTCGCGCAGCAGTCGGCATGCAGTGCGAACTCGATACGATGCCAGCTTGATACCGACGGCATAGCGAGGCCTTCTTACCACTTAGATGTTACAGCCGATGAAATACTGGTGACACTCCGAGAGGCCACTATCGGCGGAGATGGGACGAGTGCGTCATCGGCGGAACTGTCACACCGGTAGCCGGCCAGCCTGCCGCAGTCGAGCGAAGCCTACTTCAGACCACTTCGAAGTTAGTTTCCAGGAACAGCCACTGATGATCGTAACAGCTTACTTTTACAACCCCTCTTCGAAGTTTTTTTTTTTACTCGGCCCTTTGAAGCGCGGCATTCACGGCATTTCTTTGAGGAATCGGACTGATGGGCAGCGTGGTTTAACGGTGCGAAATATTGTCACGAAGTCGTGACGTGGCCGAAGACAGGAGACTTTACGTTGGGATTTACCTGTTTATTTGGGGAATTTGCGTCCGGTAAACGGAAACTCTGAGTACAGTAGCAGTCTTCACAGATAGCGTTTAAGAGAATTTTATTTCCGGATATATCTTGCACCGCTTATGTGCACACATAAAAATGGACAATGATGAACAATGCGTATGTACAATGCAAGCTGTTATATACAGCGAAAGAACTTATAGCGTATGCAGTGACGTACAATGGAAATATTCTACAACAAATACAGGACATTCATGACATCGAGATGATTAAACTTAAATAAACAGTGAGGGTATATGAACAAACAATGGGAGGTCATTCACAGTGTAGCGTGATATTTTGCATTCACCTGTAAGGACAATTTGCTCTCGCGCTCAAGAACACTATTGCACAAACGGACATGTTTCTAAAGAAGAAAAGAAGAAAATTTCAAAACTTTTAGTCATCTGTGCGTGAAAAAGAAAATGAAGAGCGTATCCATAAAGTAGGTGCTGATTAGCATTTATTTCATTGAATAAC
Organism: Rhipicephalus annulatus; assembly: GCA_013436015.1. Lineage (NCBI taxonomy): Eukaryota > Metazoa > Arthropoda > Arachnida > Ixodida > Ixodidae > Rhipicephalus > Rhipicephalus annulatus. The sequence goes on along the minus strand of WOVY01010708.1, from coordinate 205,496 downwards.
CTTTTGGGGGCATGTGCTCGTAAACAGCACAGTTGGTGTAAATTATTTGCGTTCACCTCATTACTTTAAGGGCTAGTTCGCACCTTAAAATTTCACGCCGTTTCCAGCGGGGCAGTTGTGTATCGCCTACTGAACATTAGCGAAACCATTTTTCTGCGTAAACAGTGGCAGCACACCCACAGGTAAGGGTAACAGATCTGCCAGACCAGCATTTTTTTCAGTTTTGAACAGTGTTGAAACACTTGATACATCTATTAACAGTTTCCGGTACACAAAGGTGGATACAACATTTTTCATGAAGGAGGATCACCATTTGGAATAACATATTTGCTCCTCTTGGTGTATAAAAATTTATAATACCAGGGGGAGGGTCACGGAACTCGGCTTGCCCTTTTGGAATCGGCCATACCCTCTGAAGGAGCACAAGAAATTCTTGATAAGTACACATAGGGAAGCAATACTTGTGCAAACCACACCACCAAATGTTACCCTATTAAACTCCACAATAAACAAGTAACAATAAGCAACATGTTCGTGCACAACCAGTCCATTAGATGAAAATCGATGCCGTGCAGAAGCAATATGGAATTGTTATCGCATTGTAATCAACAACGTAATGCTGTAAACAGCAGCAGAGTCAAGCATGAGTAGCCGTGATGCAGCTTTGAAGCTCGCGCACAAGGCCGGTTTGTCTGTGCCTGCATTCACACAGTGCAAGATCTGTTTCATTCTGCCATGGCATGAAAGAACGTACTGTGATGAGTGCCTATGCTATCCCACATCTGGATAGAGCGGAGAATATAAACAGGCATTTAGGTGTAAGCAGCGAAATGAGTAACAGATCTGGCCCTTCGCGTCTGCCATGAGGAAGTCAAATAACATAGAGGATGATTTCCTGCAAGTATTTTTAGCATCCCAGTTTCCTCAGTCTGAGCAACATTGCACACGAAAATTTGTTGGCACTGCCACCCCTATCTGCCACCACATGTTAATATGGACATTCCGTGCCTGCACAGGTGGAGCGTGCCCAGCCTTAAACATTGAATAAATGCGCTCAGTGTCTGTTATATGGCAGCAGATTTTACACAAGGTCTGTACAGCGCTGTCGGGTGTTTCAAAAACACATAAATTTTCCAAGTTATTTTTTAGCCTAGCAAGTGTTGTCCTGCCATGAAAACAAGGAATTCTTTTTTTCTTGTGTTGTTGACCTGTGGTTTGCATTCCAAGGCGTGTTTAGGGCAGTGTGTCAGCTATCGCTTGGACACCATTGCTAGTACAGAGTGGCAAGTTTCAAATGTCTTTTAAGTGCTTTCTATTCATAGAAACGAGAAAATTTGAAGTCTCAAAGTGACGCTCCCTTAGAGGCTGAGATCCTGGTAGTCACTTGCTCTTTAAAGCAGAGCATTTTTTTAGCGGACTAAAAGCATCTTAACCCTATCTGTCTGTCAGTCGGTCTGTGTAGTATCTATCTGATCGATTGATTTAATTTAGCCTATTAAGTTTGGGTGCTCTGAGATCATCTCCTTAACTTGACATCTTAGGTTAGCAACTTCCTTTTGAGTTGACTTACTTGAGACTCGCTCATACTCAAATTAGGCCATGGGCTTGAGTGAGTAAGGGTGAGTAATATTTTAGCGAGCTTGAGGTTGAGCGAGTCTGGTTTAAGAAAATTTTGATGAGTCAGAATAAGCCGCAGGCGCGAAGTATGTATAAGTTTGAGTGAGCTGTAATTTTTTGCCAAGTGATGTTTGACATGAACCAAAACTTGCACGACAGGACAAAGTATGTTATAAAAGCATTTGATTCAACAATTCATTGACATTTTGTTTCTATATTATACAAGATGTTTATTTACACTACTTACAAATGCGTTAAAGAGCCAAAAATATATGGTTGACTGTTTTCCAAAAGTTGCTTGTCACTGTCTTTTCGACCACTGATTGACCTTGCACTGACCACTCTTTTCTTCCTCTAAAGCTTGCTGCACCGTCCAGTGTAGCAAGGGTTGCTCATGCAGTTTCCCTAACATATTGGGCGTGAGGCCCACCACCGGAGGCGCGAGTGCTGTAATCACTGTGACGTGATCACGTGATCTTGCCTCGTACTGGCAAAGAGAAGCTGGCAGTTGCATGTGTGATTTTACCGTGACTTTGCAGTGTCTTCATTTTCGAACAGCGTTAATTTGCTCTGGCTTCCTGTGCGCGGACTTCTGCAGAGTACACAATACGGAAAGACAGCAAAAGTTACTGGCGGCATGCCACAGTGCGCTACATATGTGAGGGTACTATCATGGCGGCCCGCACTGCCACTGTCACCTCTCTCTTTTTGTGTTGTGGTTGTTATTCATTTATGGGGTTAACATGAGCACCTACCATGAACGCTCGCATCAAAGCGGATTGTTTCGGTTTCCGCACGGGATTCATGCTAACAAATAAATGTGCGAACAGTCCAATTATGTATATTTAAATATAGGATGCAGGTGTGTATATTTGGGGAAGTTGATGTCATTGCCATGAAACTCAGTATTGCGCCCCGTTGTTGTCTGAATTGTCAGAGAGTCTAGATAAAGCCTGGAAGTTCGATTCCTTTCCCTTTATTTCGATAATTTCACCTTATTCCAGTCTATTTCTTTGTCAGTTGCTTCTGTGTGTTCGGAGAGCACGTTAGACGAAACCTTCTTTCTTACATCATACATGTGCCGCTCCGGTTAGAGGTACTTCTCTCGCCTAGGTAACCTAACAGTAGCCTGTGCTACTCCCACCCTCCTCCCCGGCTCTGGTTCCCTAAGTGTGTATTTGACCACACTGGTTTCTATCAACCAGCAGCGAAGCCATGGGTGGCACATCAGGACCGTGCCTTTCCTTCCCCCCCCCCCCAAATAATTTCCTATGGTATATAGAAGCACAGAAAATAACGGTCTACCACATCTGCTTGCCTTGCTGGGAGCCATTCTAATCAAGGTGGCGCCCTCTTCGAAAAAATTTCTGGCAACGCCTCTGCTGTCTGCGACCTCAGCTCACAGGGTTCTGCTTATAGATAACGTCTTTAGGATGGGCCCATAGCCACTGTCACTGCCTCTCAATGCTGTTTGGTCTGCAGGCGAAAGCTTTGTGAGATTCGAAACTGATTCATCTGCTAAGAGCTGCCGTGAAATACTGCACAGTTTGTGAATAAAGCTTAAAAAAAACTGGACACTCCCTATTGAATTAAAATCTCTGAGCCCCCTCCCCTTTTTTTGTCTCTAAGTTGCGTCGTCCCGGCCACGGTCCTGGCGATAGACATGTGCAGTACTGTCGCCATGTCAACGGGTGCACGCTGTTCTTACTTTACCAGGTCGAACGCGCCTTCAAGGGAGAGCCGAAGTGATACCTAACCCCACGGTGGAAAACAAAGCAAGGTGGGAAGTTGGGGAAGGGTAGGTGTAGTGATTAGAAAATTTCTTTCTTGGGATACTAACTTGTGCAGGGAATCCTTAAGAGGCCACCTTTGCCGCTGTACGCTGGTGCTTTGCTAAAAAGCATATTAGGATTTGAAAGGGGCTGTTATTTCTAGTCACTGGACCCTGCACATAATGTTCTATTACTCATACGTTTGCACGCTGCCTAATTCTGAGTATCAGTGTAATCATTGATATCTAAAAAGCTTGGAAATAATTTGGAGCAGTGTATGACGTTTCTGCTTCGCTAAAAGAACTTACTACTCTGTGCACCAGTTTTTTGTTGTTGTTTTTTCACCACCTATGCTCTTCGGTTTCATGAATCTGCCAAATATCATGGTGGCAAGTTTGGCAGATCTATATTTAAATTCGCAGAGTCTGTCAAGTGGTTTTACAGGAACAGCAAATGCTAATATGGACTTTAACATTGTTGGCTCAGTGGGGTGGTTCAAAATACCACTTTCATTGAAATAGCAGTGCTCATTTTTACGCTGCACAGTTTTGGTGACTTTCGAAGGGTTTATACATATTTGGTTCTAAATGTATGCCCTATTTTTATACGGTGCAAAATTTGGTATCCAATGAAGAAAATTGCATATGTTTTCTCTGTATCCTGCTCAAAATTTACATTTTAGTGCTCCGAAAGTAATATTTTGCTGCTCCTAAAATTGTTCCATGTTGTATTTCAGCTGTTGCACCCCTGATTCTGTTAAACAGTAGCTTTCAGTGACGCTGTGTTCAATAGGTAGTTTTAGTGCTGGGTACCCAAGCGGCTTGCGTACCCAGGACGTTGGGGCGGTGGTATTGCGCATGCAGGAAACCCCAAATAGATGTGTCGCAATATCGCTGGGGCGATGAGCCATGCGTCCATGCCGCCATAAACTACGCTGCCACCACTGGGCCTCTAGCGGAGATATGCTGCCTTGGCGCACATGCTGGCGCATCATGCCATGACGTCACCCACCTTCACGGCGAGCGAAGCCGAGACTGGTCAGAGCTAGCACCTTGATTTTTATTTTTAAGTTTTAAGCACGAATAATATAGTGGCTAGACACTATACAAATAACATGGCAAAAAGGCGAAAAAAATCAGACAGTATGGAATGGCCGCCTTGTAAGGTCCACCTTCGAAAGAACTCTTGTTATCCGCACTGCGGATACTCTAGCCGTCGAGTTAAAATAAGCCAAAGTGCGAGAGCCAATAGCGAATACATTGTTTCCGCCAGATTACCAAAGCTAGAATGGCCTCAAACATAGAAACCAAAAATATGCCAGCCCGAAACCAGCTGCATAGGTGGCGCCATCTAGCGCGACAATAGTGAGCCAGACAATCACAACATTGTTATTGCAGAAACATTGTGGGTTTTACGCCTGGTGCAAAAACCGCGCAGTCGCGTTATTACAAAAGAATTACCTCTTTATTTATTTGCAGCTCAAAAACATGCGTAAGATAGTTGTGGTTGCACGAAGTGTCACAAGATGACGACAGTATCGTTGCAGTAACCTTGTATTTTTCACTTTATTGCGTATACCCCAATACTGTACACAATAAAAAAGTCTCGTGATTTTGCCGCAACGGTGATTCATTCCTCTGTAAGTTATATGCAGTTTAAATGCTGTTTTCATCACCATTTATGGTTTTCAAAAACGTAAAGGCATACATGTTTACGTATGAGGAGCTCAAAACATGGGAAAAGGTGCGTTCCGGTAAGACGGTAAACGCCAACCGGTATTCAGTAGTACGTTAACGTAAAAAAGTGTACGTACAAGCTGAAAGATACACAGAGTTACGCGTTGCACCGTTGCTCTGTTGTCAACCTTGCCGAACTACGACCGGCCGTCTGGCATGCTTGGCATCGACGGTGCCGCCTACAGTCACAAGGGTGGTGCATACGAAAAAGCTTTTTTTGTTTCGTGTTGATAACTGTCATGCTATTTCAAAATGAATTATTGAAGTTAGTTTGGTTTGTGTCACTATCCATAATTAAATTCACAATTTAAAGTATGAAAATAATTAAACAATACTTACGCGACAAGACGCTATGGTTCTGCGAGCGCGCGTGACCTTCGTGCGGCTCGCGTTTGCATGCGCGCCTCTATAAGGCATTCCAGTTGGGTATGGGTTGGGTACGCAACGCCGCGCGCTCCCAAGACCGCAGCGCCCCAAGAGCTTGGGTACGCAGCCCGAAAACTCTCCATTAGGCAATTAAGTTTGATATTTCGACACTATTTTCGCATTTCTTCTGATGCCCCCGTCATCTAACATGCACCTACCAGTCTGACCAATATAACTGTTGACGCATGACAAAGAAATCTTGTACACTACTACTGTAACACAAGGAATGGAGGAGCTTCGATGTTTTCTGATAGATTCACATTTATATTTGGTTTTGCCTTTGGCCCCAAGCTTAACAAGTGTGCAAGCGCTGCCCAGTTTTTTGAGAGCCGTACATACCACATTAGCATAATATTTGGATGTGACAGTCATAATTGGGCGCCATCTTGTGAAGAAGTCTGAAAGGTGTTGTGTATTTTCATGTATTAATAAGAGCATGTATCAGTACAGAACTTGAACGTAGGGCACCAGGCTGAAGCGGCTTTCATTATTTTTCTCACAGACTTCGCATTTGCTGAAATATTTGATCCATCTCACCATCTTTTCGCAGGATATAGTGACCGCATAGTCTGGAAACCCTGCTGTCGGAAACCTCTGGATATGGGCATAAAAACTGCTGAATACCTTGTGCAAAGCTGACTTGCACACAGCCTCCTGTACCAAAGATACAGCCAATCTATGTTTGATCACTTAGGAATAAGCTAATGTGTAAGGCAAAGGAGGCTGTTGCGACCTGGGCCTGTACTGTCAACCCACATGCATTGGTAAGCGACAGCAGCTCATACTGCGCATTTTTGATACATTTCCGTTTTTTTGCGCCAAGCTGCTCTAAAAGCATAATAATCAATAAAATTGCACCGAACTGCGCCGAAACAGCTTTGAAAGCTAGAATTCTGATGCTGATCTCAGCTTCACAGAGAAAAAATGAAGAGTTTGACTAATAACACACCCTATTGTGTTTTTTTTACTTTCCATCTTTCTGGTGACAAAGGCTCTCATGATGGCGCCATAATCTTTCAACTTTAGCAAACATGCGTGATCCCACCAAAATGTGTTGCCGGGCATTGAGTGAGTTTGTTTTACTAGCTAGGCTCTGTGTTCTGGTGCCACTGTCGGCTAGCGAAAAACGCCGAGTTGGGTGGCAAGCATAGTGGGGTTGACTCTCCGGTATTCTGTCGTGCATAGCGCGTTCCTCCAGTCACTGTGGCTTTCATGTCTACGCTGCTGCATGCGGTCACCTATGAGCACGTGTTTGCTGTGAGCGAGTAACTGTTAACGTGGAGTCATTTTTTCCCTGCATCCGACACGTCGCCCGGATGCTCTGGCACATGCTCATGTGTTCTCAAATAGGGTTTCGTGAGCAGCAGATTGTGAGCAACCTGTTCCCTGTTTACACCCATTAGCTACTAATTTATGTAGACAGGCGAGTTCTCATTGCATTCTGCATTTAAAAAGCCATCGCAAGTGAAATCCGCACATCAGTGTCTGCAGGTAGAGAAAAACACTTGGTTGGTTACATGCGAAGTCGCGGTGACAAAACGAGTGTTCAAACTAATGTAAACGATATTAACAGGCACCTGGCGCTTTTTTCGTGACTCATTACGCATCGGCAATCACTTGGCACTGTTTTCATTGATGGCGATTTGCCACTGCTTTGTTTTGTTTTTGAAACTCGCAAGAAGTGCTTCAAGCCCCACCGTGGTGGTCTAGTGGCTAAGGTACTCGGCTGCTGACCGGCAGGTCGCGGGTTCGAATCCCGGCTGCGGCGGCTGCAATTCCGATAGAGGCAGAAATGTTGTAGGCCCGTGTGACCAGATTTGGGTGCACGTTAAAGAACCCCAGGGGGTCAAAATTTCCGGAGCCCTCCACTACGGCGTCTCTCATAATCATATGGTGGTTTTGGGACGTTAAATCCCACATATCAATCAAGAAGTGCTTCAAGAGGCGTCGCTGCATGCGTGCCTGCCCTGGGCTACACGACCTTTCGGCTTATCTTAGTGTTTTGGTCAGCGGCAGTGTGGCTTTGTTTTCTTTCTTTTCTTTTTTTTGCAATAAAACCTGCCTCTCTGTGATCAGCGGTTTGTTTGGGTGGACAGGAATTTTTTCCTTTGTGGTGAGCACTTTACGAGAACTACGGAGCCGCGCGGGAGCCATCGCAAGTCGATGTATTATTGGGAGTTCTTCATTGACGGTGATGACCTATAGGTAAGAAAAATATAAAACTGACCAACTTTTGCTATAATAATAGCGCGTGGTTGCTCTTGTGGGGAGGCCTTATCAGTATCACTCACTTAACAATTTGTGCCATATGCACGTGCTTTACGAGATAGTCTAGGCTGAGAGATTTGTTGGCTCTCACGCTGAATTCTTGGAGGTGTTCCTGCATGAGGTGGTCCTGCGAACGGCAGTGCAGCATGCTTCTGTTTGTTAAAAGCTCTTGACGCTATCATGTCAGGCTTTTTTAGGCGAACGACCACTGTTTCGTCACTAAGATTCTTACGCAATCACAATTTTTTTATTTTGTTTTAGTGTGATGTGTTTTTTAATGTTTTCGCGAAACCTAGCTGTCAACAAAACCTTTTTTAGATATTATTTCACGTGTTACGCGTGCTAGATAGGTCATGTTAGTGGTATTTAAAAAAATAGTCCAGTTCATACCTAGCGATAATCTGTTCAAAACTTAACTTACTTCAAAATCTGTTTCAGGGCAATGTGTATTTTAAGCCAAATAATATATACACTGGTGCAAAGATTGGTATTTTTAGGCTCCCAGGACAAGTTATTTAACGCTGCTAACTGCTCCAAAATTGAAATTTTGCAGCTCCAAAAACTGCTCCCAATTTAGTTTCAGCCGTCTCACTCAGTTTCAGTAAAGCGTTAGCCTTAGGTCTAAAAACCAAACTTTTAGTTCCTGTGGCACTTCTGTCGTAAAGTAAAGTACGGTTCCATTCTCTTTGAAGAGACACTAAAGAGCAAAACAATTTGCCCGACCAGCCTCAAAACTTCCTCAGTTGTCCTAATTTGAGCGAAAAATGGAGACCACTTTAGCCACTTGTAGTTTGCGTCATCAATCTATGCGGGTAGACCCTAACCCTAAACCACAGTGTAAGATAGCTGCTCATTAGGTCAAGACACTCGCGAAATGCTATTGACCAGATGAAGTAATAACGCCGCGTGCCTGTCGGTCTGCTGACCGTAGCAGATATTTACTGACGGGACGACGCAACTACAACACAAAAGATGTGTTGCCGTAGCCAGCAACACTTCGTTGGAAATATAAATTTTCTAGTCTGCAAGTGCGGCCATGGCATGTTAGAAACCATTATTGCACAGTTTGTTCACTGACTGATGTATGTATATGCCACATATTTTTGAGTACTAATATGCTCACTGATGTCTAAAAAAGTTACTGGCAAAATTATTTGGAGTACAATATGACATATCTGCAGCTGTAAGTGTTTAAGAGTTTTTTTCTGTTTTATGAATTATCATGGTCACCATCTTGAGAAATCCACATATGAATCCTCAAACAATTTGACAGCCTTGGTGACTTCTAATAGGATTTCATTATTGTTTGCTGACAGGGGTGAATAAAGAAAATACTGTCACGTAAGAGTGAGGGTAGCCCGAAGACAAAAGACCTGGAGGTTAGTAGAAATAGAAGGAGATCCGTTTATTTGGCGGACTTGCGCCCACTAAAGGAAAAACAGACACACCGGCTTAGCGGGAGACAAACAGCGCGTTCGACGGCCATCGGGAAACAGAATGTCCCACTGGAACGCTAGGCGAGTTCACCATCCGAGATACAGTCGCCGTAGCGTCTGGCGCTATCTTGTTATCAACGAATGGTCGACGTGCGGGCCATGATCTTCGCAGATGAATTGCGGTGCATCCTGGACCACGATAAGGCCGCGTGCCGGCGGTATCGGCATGCGCAACACTATCCGCAATACGTCTCGCGGCATCGCTCCCCTCCTCAGCGTAAGCATCGACCCGATGCTTTGTTTAAAATAAAACCAAAACAAAAGGACAGCCTGTGCGAAAGTAAATGGCAAATAAGCACGAATCACGCACACATAAACAAAACAAGAGATGCAAACAGGGAGCCTCCTTTAGCGCGCATGATAGCGGTTCAGACGGGCGACGTGTACCACTTCTTGTCGTGTGCGGCGTTGTTGGGATGAGCTAGCCCCATCAGGGACCACTTCATAGTCCACTTCACCCACTTGACGGATGACTTTGTATGGGCCGAAATAACGGCGCATAAGTTTTTCGCTTAATCCTCGGCGGCGAACGGGCGTCCAAACCGATACTTTGTCACCTGGCCTGTATGTTAAATCGCGTCTCCGCAGGTTGTAGCGTCTTGCGTCTTTTTCTGTTGGTCTTTTATGCGCAGACGAGCAAGCTGCCAGGCTTCTGCGCGCTGAAGGTAGGCGGCTACGTCTAGGTTGTTTTCATCGGTGACATTAGGCAGCATGGCGTCCAGGGTAGTAACGGCATTCCTCCCATGGACGAGATTAAATGGTATCATTTTAGTGGTTTCCTGCACCGCGGTGTTGTAGGCGAAGACCACGTAAGACAGAATTAAGTCCCAGGTCTTGTGTTCTGTGTCCACGTACATAGCGAGCATAATATCGGCAATGGTCTTGTTGAAGCGTTCCGTGAGACCATTTGTCTGCGGATGGTACGCAGTTGTTCTTCGGTGATCTGTATGACTGTAATGTAAGATTGCCTGAGTAAGGTTAGCCGTAAACGCCGTTCCCCTGTCTGTTATTAGTACCTCAGGGGCGCCATGACGGAGGAGAATTGATTCGACAAAAAATTTGGCAACTTCTACGGCTGCGCCGTTCGGGAGGGCCTTAGCTTCAGCGTATCGGGTAAGGTAATCAGTGGCCACTATGATTCACTTGTTACCGGATGTTTACGTGGGGAAAGGTCCAAGTAGGTCCATACCAATCTGTTGGAATGGTCTCGACGGGAATTCAATTAGCTTGCGAAATCCAGCTGGTTTTGTTGGAGGTCTCTTCCGGCGCTGACATTCGCGGCAACTCTTGACGTACCGCGCAACATCTGAGGAGAGGCGGGGCCAGTAGTATCGTTCTTGAATTCTGTGGAGTGTGCGTGTAAAACCGAGGAGGCCTGCAGTGGGTTCATCATGTAACGCTTGTAAAATTTCTTCTCTGAGGCTGCTTGGGACGACAAGAAGGTAAGCTGCCTTATTCGGTGCGAAGTTCTTTTTAACTACCACCCCGTTTTGCACACAGAAGGAGGATATCGCACGCTTGAACAGTGCAGGCGGTATGGAGGCCTTTCCTTCGATGTAGTTGATCAACTGTTGTAGGATTGGGTCTGAGCGCTGCTGTAATGCAAAGGTGCTCCTGCTGATAGGGACAAGAAAGGCATCGTCGTCTTCATGGCTTGTTGGTGCGCCGATAGGGGCTCTTGAGAGGCAGTCTGCGTCGGAGTGCTTACGACCAGATGTGTAGACTACCTTCACGTCAAACTCCTGAAGCCGTAGGCTCCATCGGCCAGTTTGAAGAAGGGTCTTTCAAACTGGCCAACCAGCACAACGCATGATGGTCCGTTACGACCTTCAAGGGTCTGCCATAAAAGTATGGGCGGAATTTTGAGGTGGCCCATACTATCGCAAGACACTCCTTCTAAGACGTGGAATAGTTCACTTCCGCTTTCGACAGTGAGCGGCTTGCATACGCGATGACGCGCTCGCAGCCCTTGTGCTTCTGAAGGAGAACGGCACCTAAGCCGATGCTGCTGGCGTCTGTATGTATCTCTGTTTCGGCATTTTCATCAAAGTGACCCAGCACAGGCGGTGACTGTAAACGTTGATGAAGTTCTTTGATTGCCTCACGTTGCTCAGCTTTCCATTCGAAAAGGGCGTCCGACTTGGTGAGCTGCGTCAAAGGAGCAGCAATGTGTGAGAAGTTCTTGACGAAGCATCGGTAATAGGCGCACAGTCCTAAGAATCGGCGCACTGCTCTCTTATCTTGTGGCTGAGGAAACTGTGCGATGGCAGCTGTCTTCTCGGGATCTGGTCTTACGCCATCTTTGCTTATAACATGGCCAAAGAACTGTAGTTCTTCATAGGCAAAATGGCATTTTTCTTGCTTCAGTGTCAGGCCTGATGATTTAATTGCGTCCAGTACCGTCCGGAGCCTTTTCAGGTGGTCGCTAAAGTTGGAGGCGAAGACGACCACATCGTCCAGGTATACGAGACATATTTGCCACTTGAAACCTGCCAGTACTGTGTCCATTAGACGCTGGAAAGTTGCTGGAGCGGAACAAAGTTCAAGTGGCATCACTTTGAACTCATACAATCCATCCGGCGTGATGAAGGCGGTCTTTTCTCGGTCTCTTTCATCAACCTGAATTTGCCAATACCCTGTCTTCAGATCAATGGACGAGAAGTACCTTGCGTCACTAAGACGATCTAGGGGGTATCGTCGATCCTTGGTAAAGGGTACACGTCCTTCTTGGTTACACTATTCAACCGTCGGTAATCGACGCAAAACTGAATACTTCCGTCTTTCTTTTTGACAAGGACGACTGGTGCCGCCCATGTGCTTTTCGATGGCTGAATTACATCGTCGTGTAACATTTCCTCAACTTGCTCTCGGATGGCCTGACGTTCACGTGCCGACACACGATAAGGGCTTTGATGGAGAGGGCGGATGTCTTCTTGTGTTATGATTCGATGCTTTGCCAGAGAAGCGTGTCGGAGCTGTGAAGAAGTGGCGAAACAGTCGTCATAACGTCGAAGGAGGTTCTGGAGCAGTTGCTGCTTGCATTGAGGCAAGGAAGGGTTAATGTCGAATGACAGCTGTGAGTTGTGGGTCTGTGGGGTGATGGTCGGTGGGTTCGAGAAGGCGAGGGTGTCACTGACTTCCGCGATTTCATCGAGAAAGGCAATGGTCGTGCCTTTGGCCAGGTGACAGTGTTCTTGGCTGAAATTTGTTGGCAGCACTGGGCTCTGTCCATTCCGGAAGTACGCAATGCCTCTTGCGATTGCAATATCACGGCCAAGCAAAAGCTGTATGTTACCTTCGACGACGCCATGAGCATTTTCGGCAGTACCAGTGGTTACGGGGATTAGGGTCGTTGATCGGGGTGGGACGTTCACGTCATTCTCGAGCACACGGAGGGCTGCGCCATTATGTGGTGTCGAGTATGAATTTATGGCTTCATCCGAGGAAAGTTTGATGGATCTGGACGCCATGTCAATAACCGCGTGATGTTGAGTCAAGAAGTCCATGCCGAGAATGACGTCACGGGAGCACTGTGGGAGCACCAAGAAAGTGGCAAGGTATGTGTGACTATCGAATGTCACCCTTGCAGTACATCGCCCCCAATGGGGTGAGGAGGTGGCCTCCCGCAGTGCGGATCTGCGGGCCGTCCCAAGCCGTCTTAACCTTCTTCAGTTGTGCTGTCAATGGCCCGCTGATGACCGAGTAGTCAGCTCCTGTGTCAATCAAGGCAGTTACCGGGTGGCCGTCGATAGATACTTCAAAATCGGTGGCACGTGGGCTGGAGTTGCGCGTTGGTTTTGTGTTCGGGTCACGGCTTCGTCATGTTGCTTCGTTGTGCTTCGTCTCGCGGCTTGGGTTGTTGTGCGTTGTCGTCGTCCTAGATGATGTGCTGTCGTCATAAATGGTCGTCGGTGGAGGGTCTTCAGCTTTTCCTCTTGAAGCAACCTCACCTCCAAAGGTTGCTGGTTTTAGTTTCCCCTACGGGGGCTTGCGGACCTTCTTCGTTCGTTGTTGCTGCGGTTCGGTGACGTGAAGCGTGAGGATGGCGGTGATGGAGAACGGCTGAACAAGTAGTCTGTATGGCGCAAGTAGTCTTCGATTGCCGGAGGTCGTTGTCCAGGGCGTGGCCGTGGTGCCTGAGGTGAGAAGCCATGCAGTCCCATCCGCTTGTAGGGACGGTGTCGAAGAATGTGGCCGGCCTCACCGCAGTGAAAGCATAGGGGACGGTCGTCGGGAGTTCTCCAGGTGTCTCATTTTCTTTGGCTTGGGCGTATCTCGTATGTAGGGTGAGCGGGTAAGGGCGGACGGCTACTTGGGGCTGCAGCGTACCGTCGAGGACTGGGCTCGTTTCGTCGGGGTGGCCTAGTGTTCACTGCAGCGGCATAAGTCATTGCTTCGGCCTCTGTTCGAGTCGTCGCTGATGAAGGGCCAAGCGCCTGCTGGACTTCATCACGCACTATGTCCAAGAGAGATGCTCCTTGGGGGGCTGCGGGTAGGAGGTAGCAATCGGCGTAGTTCTTCCTTAACCACTTCTCGAATAGCTTCCCGCAGATCGTTTGTGGTTCGCCCACCTCAAATCGGTTCCGAGTAGAGCGAGCTGAGCTGAAACGGGCGGTTGTATTGCCGAGTCCGGGCGTCCAGGGTCCTTTCTATGGTGTGCGCTTCTTCAGTAAATTTGGCTACTGTTTTAGGAGGGTTCCTTATGAGACCGGCGAAAAGCGACTCCTTCACCCCTCGCTTTAGGTATCAGACCTTTTTGTCTTCGGTCATGTTTCGGTCCGCTCACCTAAAAAGACGTTTCATTTCTTCGACGTACACGTTTACGGTCTCATTGGGCTGTTGGGTCCTCAATTCTAGCAGCAGCTGGGCTCTTTATTTTCGCATGATGCTGGTGAAGGTCCTGAGCAACCCATTCAGAAATTCCCAGGTGGTCAGTGTGGTCTGATGGATTTCATACCACGTTTCGGCGGGGCCATTCAGGAAAAAGTAAGCGTATCGCAGCTTCATTTCTTCATCTACCTGTTTATGGTAGCCACGCGCTCGAATTGGTCGAGCCATTCTTCTGGGTCTTCAGCGGCATAACCATGGAAAGTTGGGGGCACCCGCGGCTGCTGCAGCATGATAGGGGTAGGTGATTGCGGGGTGCTCATGGTGGCTGTGGAAGCGTCCTTTCGTGGTCGCGTGGGGTCCAGTAGCGGTCCAGCTCAGGTGGCAGGTTTCGGAGGCGGCGACTGCTTCGAGTATCTCAGTCTTCAGCGTCCTCGTTCTCTGCAGTGGCTGTTTTAAGGTCGTTTTTGTGCATACCCCGCACCTCCACCAGATGTCACGTAAGAGTGAGGGTAGCCCGAAGACAGGAGATCAGGAGGTTAGTAGAAATAGAAGGAGATCCGTTTATTTGGCGGACTTGCACCCACTAAAGGAAAAACAGACTGACACACTGGCTTAGCGGGAGACGAACGGCGCGTTCGACGGCCGTCGGAGAACAGAATGTCCCACTGGAACGCAAGGCGCGTTCACCATCCGAGATACAGTCGCCGTAGCGTCTGGCGCTATCTCGTTATCAACGAATGGTCGACGTGCGGGCCATAATCTTCGCAGATGAATCGCGGTGCATCCTGGACCACGATAAGGCCGCGTGCTGGCGGTATCGGCATGCGCATTACTATCCGCAATACGCCTCGCGGCAATACTACCTTGTTAAATTTGCAGTGCTCATATTCCCTGCGCATGATTTAGGGAATGTTATATGAATTGCGCATATAAGTATATATTTTTAAATATGCGCCTTCTTTCCTAAGCTGCTGGAAGTTCAGTCTTTCGTGGTAAAAATGAATATGTTTTGCTTGTAACCTGCTCCCAATTTAAGTTTTAGTGCTCCAAAAGTAACATTTCGCGGCTCCGAAAATCGCTCGAATTTCTAGTTCGGTTCTTGCACACCTGGAAAATGTTTAAGCACTAAATTTAACATTGAAATTTCGACCTAGATTTTTAATCATTAATAAAGAAACGATGTCAGTGAAACTTGTAGCATTAGAGTTCTAAGACCACAGTTTGTTATGATAAGACAAGTCATTGTTTCTTTTTATTGTCCCGAGTATATCAACCTGCGGCCAGTCTGGTGGCGCACGCTCGCTTTCTTTACCGCCTGTGTACAGGAAGGAGGCTGTGCTTCTACCTATCGCCGCTATCTCGCTCCAAACTTACTCGCCGCCGTCCATTGGAAAAAAAGCTAGCTAGCACACTCAAATAATGCTAAGGTTCATTTCTACTGTTGCACTTCCTGATGGTACCATTGCAATAGAAACATGGTAGGAAGCATATATGACAACTCTTTCTGATAATTCAAGCTGCTAATTCAATTATTACATTCTGAATGCATGTACCATTGTGCGTCGCGTTCAGAAGGCTCGGCCACATGATCCGTCACTAACTGGTAGACGAAATGACAGACATCATAATTTTTTCTGGTAAAAATAGTTTTGGGATTTTTTCTTCGAGCCGACATCCCGGCAGCCAGTGCCCAAGAGATTGATAAATTTACATACTTTTGTTCAAGGTATCATAATTCGTGCTTAGTGAAATAACTACTTCAAGAAGGTGAAAGTAAAAGCCGAATAGGGATGGCCACTACTTCT
Organism: Rhipicephalus annulatus; assembly: GCA_013436015.1. Taxonomy (NCBI): domain Eukaryota; kingdom Metazoa; phylum Arthropoda; class Arachnida; order Ixodida; family Ixodidae; genus Rhipicephalus; species Rhipicephalus annulatus. The sequence continues at coordinate 189,546 of WOVY01010708.1, read as the reverse complement.
CACAAGTAGGTGTGAATAGCAATCGCCATAGCAGGAGTAACAACAATAGTAAAAAGAATGTCAATCGTAATATAATTGTTCAAAATGAAAACACAAAATTAGAAACATGAAAGAACAAGTAGCGATACAGTTTTCGAAAGTGGTAGTAAAGAAAAACACAAAAAACAACCCCAAGCCCACACAAGCCCACATACGGTCTTCAGTGCTGCTAAAGAAATGTGAAATATGTTCGTACGCAATAAGGCTTGCCAGAGACGCAGGGGAACAATACAATTTTAGAGAATCAGAAAATGTTCTCAATAATACTAATATATCTTCGTTGTGCCTAAAGAAAGCACTGTTGGCAATACTTTGTCGTGATGCTTTTAGCTGAAGTAGCGACATTGCTTCTAACCAAAAATATTTTGTGTGGGCCTGTAAACAAAGCCAGACAGGATGTCATTTTGATCCGTTAACATTTTTATGCAATTAACTGGAAGAATTCGGTGAAACGTTTCAGAAGTAATTAGCACCGACGCTTCTGCATGATTCTTGTCCACACTTTCCGGACAGGCCAGTAGCAGTGAATCTTCAATATATGGCTCAAGAATCAACTGTGATTGTCAAGGATTTCTGTTCGAGGAAGTTATTTCACTGATATGTTTATGAAATACGCCATAGTTGAAGACTTCAGGAATTTTCCCCACGTGGGTTTTTTGACGTGTACCTAAATGATGAATCCTACCACACGAGCCTCAAGCATTTTCGAATTCAGCAAACAGAATGTGTTCAATACTTAAAAGACATTTTGTGCAACTGCGTGTGCGTATTCATTACCCAATGCATGAGTGCCAAAAAATATAGGCTGTGCCCACACACCTCTACTACTGTCACTGACTGCTTGCTACGAATGGAAAAGTAATTGGCACGAGAAAGTGGCCGGGGACAGCTGATTTACAATGCAATGCGTATGCGGCAACATGAGTTTTGAAGAGTTCACTCTCGACGCCGTCATGCGGAGTGTGCAGTCACTGTACAAAAACAACTATATTTAACTCGCGGTGGTGGCTTAGGCGATAAAAGCAGGGAGCGAGCAAGCGCCTATAGACCAGCCGTGATCTACCATCCATTCGTTAATATTGCTACGTGCCAGTGCATGGAGACGAAGAAGAAGACAGGCGCGAGCTTATCTCTGTGGCTGGTGCTGCTCGCCTAACCGGCTGTAAATACATCTCTGACTACCCCTCCGAGTCGGTCTCTTTCTCGTAACATATTTGGTGGAGTTGTGCGATCCCCGTCCTCGCCACGGAACTCCGAAACGGACGCTCCCTCGCGGCTTTCAACATGACCACTCAAGACTCGGCTACATCCTCCCCGGTCACCCGCCCTTCTGCTCGGCCTGTCAACCTAGCTCTCACAACAACTTTGGTGACGCTTCCCGTCCTCAAAGACCCTGGCGTGTTCTCGGGCTGCGAGGGTTCCGACGTCGACAAGTGGCTATGACTCTACGAACACATCAGCGCCACTTACAGGTGGGATGCCACACTTATGCTCACCAACGTCATCTTTTATCTCGACGGAACCCCTCATGTTTGGGTTGACAACCACGAGCATGACATTACGAGCTAAGACAGCTTCAAGGAAAATATCTGTGAGCTTTTCGGCAACCCCTTTTGTCGTCGTGAAGCTGCGAAGAATGAGTTGTCGACTCGCGAACAATCTTTGACGGAGTCTTACATCAGTATATCTTCGTTCCGGCTACTGGCAGATAGAGGTAGATAAAATGGACCGTGAAAAGACGGCATTCATTACCCCCGATGGCCTATATCAGTTTAAGGTCATGCCGTTCGGCCTTTGTAATGCACCAGCCAGCTTCGAACGAATGATGGACTCCCTGCTCAGAGTATTCAAATGGTCCACCTGTTTGTGCTACTTGGATGACGTCATCGTCTTTTCACCAACATTTGAAACCCATTTAGAGCGCCTATCAGCCATCTTAGGCATCTTCTGTCGCACTGGCCTGCTGCTCAACTCATTGAAACGTAACTTTGGACGCTATAAAATCGCAGTACTTGGGCATTTAGTAGACGCCAACGGTGTACAACCAGACCCGGCAAAAATCAGCGCCGTCAAAAACTTTCCTGAACCACGATCTGCGAAGGATGTACGCAGTTTATAGGACTATGTCTCTACTTCCGACGCTTCTTGAAAAATTTTGCGCACATAGCGAGGCCGCTTACGCAGCTCCTCAAGAAAGCCGTCCGGTTTTCAATGGGCTCCGGAGAGGCTTCTGCGTTCTCGACCCTCATCGCTCTTCTCACTACTCCTTCAATTCTGGCACACTTCAACTCTGCTGCCCCTACGGAAATCCGTACAGATGCAAGTGGACATGGCATTGGTGCAGTGCTGGCTCACACACAAGGCCATGATTGCGTTACTGCATATGCCAGCCACCTCCTATCCGCAGCTGAACATATCTATTCGATCACAGAGCGTGAGTGCTTGGCTCTTGCGTAGGCGGTGGCGAAATTCCGACCTTATCTATACGGACGCTGATTTTTGTAAGTCACCGAACATCACGCGCTCTGCTGGCTCAACTCTCTGAAAGATCCATCAGGCCGCCTTGGTCGCTGGGCTTTGCGCCTGCAAGAGTTTTCATATTCGGTGGTCTACAGATCGGGCCGTCTACACCATGATGCCAAATGCCTCTCCTGTTACCATGTCGACGACCCTGAGGACACTGACGAGCTCACAGAGAACTCTATCTTGTTAGTTTCCGACTTCCTTAACATTGGGGAAGAACAGAAGCGTGATACAGTGCGGCTTGACATCATCAGCCACACGGAATCCTTCCTAAATGATGCTTCCGTGCGCTACTTTGTCGTCCAAATAGGTGTGCTATACCACCGCAATTTCCGATCATATAGGCCTGACCTTCTCATTGTTGTGCCTAAGCATTTGCGCCGCTGTGTTCATACCGAACTTCACGACGCTCCCATGGCAGGACACCTTGGCGTATCCATAAAGTACGAGCGCGTTCGGCGCCGTTTCTTCTGGCCACGCCTTGCTGGCTCGGTACGCCGATACGTCGCCACATGCCACCTATGCCAACGTCGTAAAACACCGTCGCTGCTACCGCTGGCCATCTTAATACAATTGAAATACCCACGGAACCATTTTACCGGGTCGGCTTCGACCTACTTGGTCCTTTTACCACATCAACTTTGGAAACAATTGGATAGCCGTAATTACAGACTACGCTACACGCTACGCTATTACGCGAGCTCTACCGACTAGCTGTGCAACCGACATTGCTGACTTCTTGTTACGGGACGTTTTAATGATTCACGCTGCTCCGAGACAACTTCTCATAGACCGTGGCCGTACACTCTATCCCAAGTCATCACCGACATTCTTCGTTTTTGTTCCACGCAACACACACTGACAAGCGCTTACCACCCTCAAACAAACGCCTCACGGAACGATTTAACCGTACTCTAACAAATATGCTTGCTATGTACATGTCGCCCGACTACCGAGACTGGGACCTTTCCTTAGCCCTACGCAACTTTTGCGTATAAATGAACCCGTCACGACACAGCGGGCTTTTCACCGTTCTACTTGCTGTACGGAAGAAAGCCGTTGACTGGACACAGTCATCTCAGTTAACACCTCGTCCACCAGTGAGTATGCCCGCGACGTGATTGCGCGAGCTGATTCACCCGTCAGCTCGCTCGTGCTCGGCTGATGGCGTCGCAAACCAACCAATGCCATCGGTACGATGTGGAACATAGAGACGTATATTTCACTCCCGGTACCCTCGTTTTACTCTGGTCTCCTCATCGTCGGCTGGGCATTTAGGAAAAAACTTTTGTCACATTATACGGGACCCTACCGTATATTGCGTCACGTAACACCTGTCACCTACAAGATCAGCCCCATCGATCCATCATCACCTGCTGTGCGGTCCAGTGATATTGTACACGTATCGCGGATCAAGCCCTAAAAGAATGCATCAGATAACTACCTTAAAAGCATCGGGACGGTGCCTCCGCCACCGGGGGTCATGCTACGTGCCAGTGCACGGAGACGAAGAAGAAGACAGGCGCGAGCTAATCTCTGTGGCTGGCGTTGCTCGCTTAGCCGACTGTGAATACATCTCTGAATACCCCTCCGAGTCGGTCTCCTACTCCTAACAATATAGTTCCTTCACAATTGATAATGTAGTCATGCATGTACCGTAATAAATGCTGCCAAACGATCTAATAATCCTGTCCTTATTCATCTTGTTGGCATCACTTCAAGGAGCACTGACATAAATTTTCAATATTTAGGAATTGTTGTTCCATAGAAGACGATTGGTTTTAAGAAGATAGTTCTTTATTGCATGGGCAAGCATCGCATAGGTTTTTAATACCTCTACCTTTGAAAGACACTTTCAGTTTTGATATCAAGTGGGTCGCTTCTCCGTGACATGACAAGACAGTGTGACGTTGCAGGAACTTAGCAATTCGCTAAGTACTAATGGCAGATAAGCGATCTGTTCGTGGTATATAAACCATGAGGGCATTGTCCCTATTTATCGTGACAGTAATTTCTCTAACTCAGGCTGCATAGAATTTCCGTTTACAAACTTGGAGGAACCTTGTTGACTCGCCAAGATAATGTCCACTTCATTGCTTGCCAATACTTTGCAACGACAACTTTAAAATCAAAGTACCTATCTTATGCGTGCTGGCTGACTATAGTATGGTAAGTGGTAATACTACTTGCATACCGAGTAAACTGAAAATATGTCTTTTGCGATGTCTCAAAACTGTCTTGGTACACCTCTAAAGAACAGTAAAACCAAAAACAATTTTGCGTATTAGTCTTGTACAATTTCGCAATTCAGGAAATACCACTTGTAGCGCAAAACGACGCTTGGTAAGTCGCACGAAAATAGTTTGTGGGTGGAGATGCCGTCTTGATCTTCTCAGTCAAAACCACACGGCATCATGAAATTCAAACGCGTATGCTGGGTCTTACGTAGATATTTATTCATAAAAATTAAGTAGAATGTCAACGGTTGGTGTGACGGGCATAAGATACGATGTTTCAGAAATATTCATTAAGTCAATGTTGTGAAAATAGAATGCATTTTCAAATTTTGAGCAGCACGAAATTAAAAAATAAACTTCAATTCCAATTTTTCTGCTGATAATGAACTTGCGGCATGAGAGGTCTCGTTGTGCAGCGTGTCAGTCTAAACTGACCCGTTGGTTCTTTTTAGTGTACCTTTAAGAAAATATTTCCAACTGTTGGTGCAACACGAATCACTGCAAACACTGTTTTGAAGCAATGTTTTATTTTTCTCAAGTAAGACATGAAAGGTTCACTGATATTTTGTCCTGTCACTTCATTGAACTTGACCTTGTCACTGCCCTCGTGTTTTAGCGACTTAACAACAGTCATGAGTCCTTTTTGAGGCATGGCGTAGCGTGATTAGGATCGCTTCCTTCTGCCCAATTCAGGGGCTATTGTGATATTTCTGCGGCAGAATGATCCGAAGACATGCAGTGAATTTAGCTTAGATGTCGAAGACCTGTACTACTGTGAAATGGGGTTATTTGTGAACGATTTTTTTATGTTGTTCCCTTGTCGGAGCATTCGTCAATATAAATGCAAACGGATAATGGCAGAACGTTTATAAAACCTTCCCTCGCACTACGGAGTGTTCTATTGATCTGCATTTGCTCTATTGAAGTGGGGAGGTGAGGTGGGGCAAATGACTCTACATCGTGTGGGGCAGCTTTGTGACAATTTTGTTTTATCCCGAATAAATATGGGGAAAAAGGCTAGCGCAAACTTACACAATCAATAGTTGATTTCAGTTATCTACAAATGGTTTTTGTTATAGCAACCACACAGTTGTATGAAAATTTATTCATATATCTACCTCCTCAATCAAGATGTTTCACCTCAAAGATACATTGTTTGCCTAGTGGATTCAATTGAGTACATAGTGGCGTCTTCTCAGTCAGGCCATCTCCAGTTCTTTAGTGTCCTCCTCATAGTGCTGATGATGTGCCTATCAGGTTTGTCTTCTGTCGCTCATCCCAGTAAAGGGGTCGTTCAAAGTTTGCTATGTTGAAATTATTCTTCTCGAAGGTTTTTTTATCCGGAACCCGCACCATCGAATCCTAAACGTTGGTAGTATAGGGAACCAGTGCTTGAGTTTCCACGGCCATCCTGGCGGTGAGAGCGCGCACTTCTCAGCTGCTCCCACAGACGAGAGGGGTGGCTGGTAGAGATGGTGGATGCGCACATCGCCATAACAAAACCAAAGAAGCGGCTACTTGGGCTGGTTGGTATTGAATTTTTTTGAGAAATATACTTCCTTAGTGTGCAGAGACTATTTCAGAGGGAAGATATAGCAGAGAGATAGAAAAGAGCGCGCACTTACAACCAATTTTATTGCACGGGTGGCGGGAATATTTATACAGCCAAGAGGGGGAGGCGATCACACACAGAAGAACGGATAAATGATGGCACATGCGCCAGAACACCTCATTCCGATCTTAAAATGACAACTTAACTGAAAAGATACTTGTCAATCTGTCCGATAATGAATACAGGTATCTCAGTTAAGTTGTCATTTTAGGACAGGAATAAGGTGGTCCGGCGCATGCGCCATCAGTCATAAAAGGGCGCTGGCGTTACTGCTGCGTATTCAAGTACAACAGTATGTAAAAACGAGGACGTGTAGAGGAAAAAGAGAACGTAGAAAAGGGAGGCAGTGTGGCATCCAAGCGGTCAGCCGAGCAAAATTCTGCTCTAGCTGTACATTCTAGTGCTGTCGGGCTCGTTTCTAAACCGGATGGCACGTATCTGCTGTATTTATTTGATAGTGAAGACAGCCACCAGTGGAGACCAGGGCCAAACACTCTAGTTGCTATTCAGTTTCTATTAAGTTTAATAGAAACTGAACTGACTGAACTGACTGACTGACTGAACTGACAGCTGTCGCCCATGTCATTGTCGATGTAGTCGGAATAGAAATACGAGAAAACCTCCTGAAGTTTACATTTACGAGATATCGACCGCCTACATTTTTTTCTGATCGGGAAAGCCCTAGAAATTGCTATAAATAAACTATTACATTACCTTCCAAAATGGAGACTTACCACTTTTCGAGAGGCTCTAGACTTACCTTTCTCATCAGAAAAAGCCATAGGAATATATGTATTTCAAGTAAGATCATGTTCGATGAAATTGACAATAAGAATTCCTAAAGGTTTTCTCTTTGAAAAAAACCATCGAAGTCTATTTCATTAAAAAGCGACAATACTTTCCGAAATTGAAAAGTAAGACATTTCGAGATAATTATTTAAGGTATACCTAATCCCAAACAATTATTATGCCTAGATCCTCTTTCTTTACGGAGGAAAGAAAAGATTCTGTTCACCAAAAGAACCAACTTTTATACCATCGCATCTAGCCGTAGCAGTATAGCCGAATCGATAAGGTGTTCGTTTCACAATCGGAAGAGCAGTGGTTCGAACCTCGCTGGCTTGTTTATTTCCCACAACCTTTCCTAGAGTTTTCAAAATTTTATTTTCTGAAGATTGTTCAAATCGACAGTATGGACACAGAATATTTTTTTTACAAAAGTTACCACGACAGAGGCAGCATAATGGGATAGCGCATGCTTCCAATGTGGGAGGTGCTGGGGCTCAAATCGATACCTTGTGCCATAGCGGTAGCGACATCGACGACAGCTACGCTCTTAGCCGCCTTTATTTTTCAGCCGCCTTTATTTTTCAGCCGCCTCTATTTAATATTGGACTGAACTGACTGACTGACTGACTGACCGACTGACTAACTGACTGACTGACTGACAGCTGTCGCGCTTGTCATTGTCGATGTAGTCGAAAAATTATATAGTTGATAGTTATAAAGTTTCTATTCACGTATGCAGGTGTGTGAAAAAAGCTCAGCGTTTCATCAAGACGTGGCTGTTGAAGTTTGTTGGCCTCAATCAAGGTTAGGCAAGGCACTTCACAGATGTTTTCGTAGATTTGCAGCCCAATCGCTGTTCCTCTTCAGAGCAGGGATCTGCGACAGCCTGTGATGGTTGGTTGCCTGCCCAATCGCTTCTTTCAGTACCCTGGGCAGCCCACCGTCTTTGCTTCATCTAACGCTGCAGCCTCTGAATCATCGACCCACGTCTGCTCCCTGGCCAGCCCTATGCCCATAGAGCCTTGCTGAACTCGCCTCCTAGTGTGGGCTGCAATACTGAACAGCAGTAACTTAAAAAGCTGAACTGAAAAATGAATAGTTTGACTTGGTTTATTTACAAATAAAGTTGCGAAAATTGTGTTCTGGTATTTTTATTTATAAACTGCTTGTGTGTGGAATATTTGCACCGAGCAGTTATTTTAGTTAATGTTTTTTATCTAATACTGGATGAAACAGCCTATGTTACAATTTTTCTTAAAACTGAGAAAGAATGTGTTGAAAAACTACAGAGAGAAACTAGACTTGTGTAGTCTTATGCTCTACATGTGGGGAGGGTGCTAGGCAATGCGAGAAAAAAGGAAAAAAAAATTGGAATTAGTGCAATGATGTGGTGTTTTTACAATAAGTTATCCAATGGTCACTCACCTTGAAGTATACCTCACTGCGAAGCTCGGACGGGGCTGCTGTAAGCTGCTACCGGAAGTTCTTGGTGCGTATTTTAAAGTCCACCGGCTAAGTATTGCCAGTACTAGAAAGCCCGTATTAATAACAGTGGAACATTGGCAAGACAATGGTAGCCAATATTCATTGAAAGTAATTGGTGGCGTAATAATGGCATTTACTTGGTAACAAAGTGGCACGAGAATGGTACTATTCTGGATGTATGTTGGCAACTACGTCGGTGAAAGGACGGGCCTTCATTGGCATTTGTTGAGTGGGTGAGAGTCGGATGGATAATTGCAAAAGCACCGGGAGAACGTCGGACCCGGGTTTGCTTGAACATCGGTCCTACATTGGAAGTAGTTGCACTTGGCCAAGATGCGCATTTGGGCCAATATTGGGGCCAACGTTAGCCCATACAATTCCAAGATTGGTCCAACACCGGTGTGCTGCCTGGGTCTTCTACCGTACTATGGTTTTTTACCGCACTATACCCTAGAACTGTCAGATGCTCCTTCCTGGAGCCGAGGAGGAGAGCTTGGCCATCTGAGCCGTATGCCGTGCCTCGATGATCTCTTCCAACGTGTTGTGTAAACCCAACTGCATGAGCCCTTCTGTACTGGTACCCCAAGGGACACCTAGCACTCTTTCAATACTCTTGTGGATCAAGTGATAACTCTTGACCTTTTAATGACTTTGCCCACAGTGCAAGACAGTAACGTATGTGGCTTAGTGAGAAACCGCGGAATAGCCTTAGTGAACTGTCCTCTCTCAAGCCACCTCTAGAGTTGCAGTCCCTAAGGATAAGCCTAATCATGCTTGCCATTTAAGCTGTGAGCTTGCTTATGGTCTGTCCATTTGTGTCATTCGCCTCGGTAAGCATTCCAAGTACTCTGATTACCTCTACCCCAGCGATGATGCAACCAGAGCTGGTGTGAAGCACTATATTGATATCTGGAAGGAGGACCCAGCATCGAGGCTTTACACCCCTTCTATTAGGTCTGTAAAGCAAAAGTTCCGACTTGTTTGGAGAGAGTCGTAGTCCAGTGCTACTAAAAAAAGCTTTTGTGTATTCTACAGCCTGTTAGAGTGTCTCTTCTACACTTCCCTCACTGCCACTTGTTCACCAGACAGTAATGCCATCGGCATAAAGGTATAACATAAGCCTTGTCTTTGCAAGAGCCTCTTCGAAAGCTCACATATAGCGATAATGAACAGAAGTGGTGAGACCACTGAACCATTTTGCGTACATTTGGAGCCAAGAACGAAGCGATGAGATTTCAGATCTCCTATCTTATTCATGGCCTCTCTGCTTTTGAGGAAAGAGCTGATGAATGCGTGGAATTTATGCCCCAAGCCAAAACTAGAGATGGAGTAGAGAATATGAGTATGGGAGTGATTGTCAAAAGCTTTCTCTAAATGTAGTCCTAAGACGGCCCTGAGATCTTTCGTTTGAATGTAGATAATCGGGGGTTTATTCAACTGCATGGCATCTTGGGTCGACAGTGCCAGTCGGAAGCCAATCTTGTTCTATGGAAATAAGCCATGGTCTTCAATGTGTTGAGTAATACGGCTATTATTGACGTGTTCGGCCACATTTCCTGTGCATCATGTAAGCGAATAGGGTCTTAGATTACAAAGGTTCAGTGGACGTCCCGATTTCAGGATAAAGATGACTGACGCCAGCTTCCACGATTGCGAGACAGTGCCCTGTTCCCTTACTTTGTTAATCTCGTCCGTGAGTATTTGTATGGAAGCACAGACCAGATTACGCAGAATTCGATTTCGGATACCGTCCGGGCCTGGGAGACTGGGGCTCATCGACTATTCACTTTCATGAGAACCTGCATCACATCAGCCATGCTGAAAGATTCGTCTAAAGACACCACGTGTGGACCCTCGTATGGGTGATAGTCGCTATTAAACGAGAGATCTTCTGGCAGATAAATTTTCACGAGACGTTTGAAAACTTTTTGTTCCGAGTCTTCAGTTTGGCTATATGGAGTATTTTGTTTATTGCCCCCCTCTGGCTTGATTTAGAATTCGATTTTTAACAGGTGCTTCAGGAAGTTCCACCTGCCTTCTGTGCACATCTGCCCATCGACCGAGTTACAAGCTTAATACTATTGTTGTCTAGAGAGCGTCTGACAACGTTCCTCAATCTGGTGATTCAGCCAGCGATTTTTTACGCAACCTACGGTTTAGCTTCTGTCCCTTTCATCTACGGAAAAGGGCGTTTTTAGCTTCGAGAGAACACGATAGCCGGCTGTCCATTCTGTCCACCCTAAGATTAGTTACTATGGACTTGGTAGCTGCAGCTGCATCCTTCTTGAGCTATGCCACCCAGTGATTGAAAGAATCTGGTGACTCCCGGTTCTTACTTTGCTGCACCCTGATTTCGCGGAAACGAGCCTAATCCATGAACTGAAATTCCCTTGGAGGTCTGCTCTGTATTTCCATCGAAGTGAGTGACGAGAACGTAATGATCACTCTTGAGACTTTCGTTGAGATTGTACCAGGTTACTGACCCCAAGTTTCACACGAAGGTTAGGTCTAGGGTAGTGTACCTGGAGCATGAATTTCAGATTTTGGTAGGGAATGAAAGATCCGTTAGTACAGTGAGGTTGTAGTCTGACGCAGTCTGCCAGAGATCTCTAGGCTTAGCGTTAGTGTGGTGATATACCCACTCCTGATGTAGAGCATTGAAGTCCCCGGCAATAATGAGAGGGCCCCAGCTGCCTTTTCTACTGCCCTGGATATCAACGACGTGAAACGCTTTGTCATGTCCCTAGGAGTACTGTAAATGTTCAGGATGAAGTTGCTGTTCCGAAGCTGCCCGCGTGGTGTAAATTCAACAAACAAATGCTCAGTCTTTCTATGGCTCATGAAAAGAACGCGAACTATGGTGGTAAACTTCGTCGAGACGAGGGTGCAGATACCCCTTGCATTTTGCCCAAATAAGCAGTGGGACCTATTGCCCGATAGGGTAAACGAGTCCGTCAATGTTTCTTGGAGTCGGACAATCTCCAGGATGTTAGTATGAGACCTAATGAATTACTGAAGGTCGCCTTCTTAAGCAGGTGCCCACAACAGTTCTAGTGTCAAACGACGATGTTGCTATTACTAGTCGAACCAGCCATGATTTCAACTTCAGTTTGATTTGCCTTCCGGGCCATTACGTTTATGTGCTTGCTTTTCACCCTTTAGAGTGGTCCTAGCTTTGGAGAAGCCCAATGAAAATGAAGGACTTGCCACTGTCGAACCTGATAACCCACTATTACTTTTTCATTCGAGTGTTGCGACCCTCATACTCAAAGTTGAGAACGCTCCGCTAAGGAACTTAAGTTTGTTCCTCAATTCGGCCTGAAACTTTTAAACTCGTTAATAAAACATCTCTTCAATAATTAGGTAAAGTAAACATCATGTGCAGAACAAACTTCTGGCTAGGTTCCACACATACTCTCACCTTTAGGTACGAAACGCGTGTATATACAGTAGTATGTACGTATCAAATCCCGGCTGCGGCGGCTGCATTTCCGATGGAGGCGGAAATGTTGTAGGCCCGTGTGCTCAGATTTGGGTGCACGTTAAAGAACCCCAGGTGGTCTAAATTTCCGGAGCCCTCCACTACGGCGTCTCTCATAATCATATAGTGGTTTTGGGACGTTAAACCCCACATATCAATCAGTAGTATGTACGTATATAAGGGCAGATGTACGTATGATTATATGAGTGTAATATATGAATATATCAATATGTAATTATGTGTATTTTTGGATATGTAATTAAAAGAGCTCCGATGTCTGATTCTGTGTGTCTATAAAGCCTATTTTTGTTTTATATGTCACGTCTTGTTTGCTTTTCTGCTATTTCTGTGTTCTGTTATTATGCTGCTCCTTGTATTGCGATGCTTCTTATTCAATGTAGCACTGTTTGCTGAAGTTATATCATTTCGCGTAGCGAAGCCACGTCAGGCCCAATGGACTTTAGCTTCGCTTCGTTTTTCTGTATCACTCCAGAACTAAAATCTGTTCATTCATTTTCAAATTCAGATTTAAGAACTTTGAGACCCTCATCTTGAAAAGACTGGGACAGAGCTATCTTCTTTGTGGGACGTTTGTCTGCAGGTGCCTCAGACGTCATTTCAATGAGCACGTCTGCTGTTCCCGATGGCGGAGGCAACTGCGAGGGCGACAATGCGGTCGCCAATTTTAGTTTAGCTACCTCTGCTTGGAGACGCTCAAAAGCGCTCCTTAGCAAAGCGTTTTCACGTTCAAGTTGTGCAATCGTAGCCGTGCCATGCTCTGACAGTGGAGGCACTTTTCTCGTTAACATGCATGGCGTTTCCTTGACACAGTCGGCCCAGCGAGTGTCCCCGGCGGGCGGCATTTGTAGTCGAACAGCAGATGGGTCCTTGGATCGCGAGCGTCCCCTGGATCTGGAGCGACCACTCTTGGATGGTGACCATGCGGCTGGTTGTCCAGTACGCCCTCTCGAAGGCGATCTGCTGCGGCTCCGCAGGTGCTCGGTGCTGGTCGGCACTGAGTACTTGGTGCGTTGACGTTGATGTCTTTATTATGGTACCCAAATGCATTGTCTGCATAGCCTGTCCACTGTAGGGTGAGGCCCTCTACATAGGGCACACTCATGGGTGCACACATAATCCTTGGACGGTGACGCCTCACCGCAACTTCTGCAAATAACATCTTCTGGCGCTGAGGACACGTCAGCACAATGGCCTAGGCTTCTGCATGATTAGTGCGCATCCGTTTGTTTACTGTGAAGCGTGCACATTAACATAATTTGCTCACGCATCACGTAGTTAGGCACTTTCAAGCCGTCGAAAAGAACAAAGATCGTTGCGGTGTTTTTATGCGCTTGACCTCTAGTGCTCTCAGACTTTTTGTTTGAAAAATCATGCTGCTCAGCTGCTCATGCCGGAAATCTAGGTCGACGCCTCTGAGGACCACCTTACACGTGTTGTCTGGTGCGGCCAAGTACGAGCTGACCTCATAGATGGCCTCCACGACTCTGATTACTTCGATTCTTGAATATGCTCGGGCGTTCTTTTGAATATGCTTGGGCGTACTCTCGACAAAAACCTTCTGCGTATGTTTTAACGCACAATGTCATCGGCTATATCAGCCGGGGTGAGTTGCACTGTTAGCGTGGAAGCATGGACCACTCTGATTTGACTAACATTCTTGACGTTCATGCCTCCTCGGGGTCTGACGATGACTCTATAGTGCTTCCTTGGTAGGCGAGGCAGTCTCGATGCAGTGATGAGACGCTTCTTTACGCCGGTGAGTTCACGATCTCCGCCGGAGACGCCTCTACGTTGTATCAAACTTGCATGCGCATCTTGCTCGGACGCACTATGTTGCTTGCGCTATAAAGTGGCCGTTGCCCAGCCGGCCTCAAGGCACCCTTCAGAGATAACGTCCACTCCTTCTACTTCAACTTGCATAGACTTGTGTTTTTGTTCATAAAAGCGCGGCTGCGCAAAAGGCCGTGCGAGGCAAGGGACGAAAAGCGCGGGATGCGTTCGACATCGCCTGGCAGAAAAGTTCCAGAAATTCTTCAGTGGGATCACTCACCGAGAAAAGTCCGGTATTGGTGTGATCAGTAGCGTAAACTGCATTGAGAGACTTGAAGCTCAGCCACAGGAACCAGAAACTTGCATCCGCAAAGAGTTAGTGAAACAGGAGCCGACGTTCATGCAACCGCACTAGTCAGTGCCCCCTTCAAGAATCCCAGCTGTGAGTTCAACTGAAGTTCTTTTTATTTTTAGTAGAACTCAAATCGTTCCGTTCTTTTCTGTGCTTGTGCTACGTTCTCACGCGACTGAATCTGACGCGCGCTCTTGTGATTTCATGCGTTTCTTCGCCGCATCATCTTCTTTTTTGGTGATTTATTTCCCCGGCCTTCCCAGCGTCTTTTCTGAATGGTTGTGGATCGTCGTGGCGGTTTAGGCGCGCGCTATGTGTGGTGGAGCGAATGTCATCTCTAACCTTCTCTTACCTTTTTCTTCTGACTTTTTAATTCCTATTTCCCCATTTTCTGTGCAGAACTGTGGAGGTGCTCCCCAATGAGAGAGGCAGTAACGGAACTGCGCTATTTCTTGTTTTACCCCTTTTCGAAGTAACTTCATTCTCCTCAGCGGCTGAGTTTCACAGCTTTCTTTTTCTTCACGAGACTTTTTTCAGAAATCTTCGCCAATACTATACTAGGTTTCCATGTCCACTTGAGTAACGAGCATCTACGAAGAATTCGGTTTTTTCTCTGTATTCTGCCTTGAAGATTATCGGGTGGGTCCTACCAGCCAACCGCTTCCCGAGCCCATGAATTTTTTCAATAGAAGTGTCTTCCAACCCCAAAAGAAATTGAACTCTCACGTTGTTATTTTTCCTCTGTAATATTTCTTCAGTTGTGTGGTCATCATCCGCCACGCACTTATTAAAAAATATTGCGCCATGGTTGATTATTTAAGACATCTACTCGATTGGCCAGCCTCAGCATTTCGTCACTGGACTTTGAAACGACCACTTCTAGTCTCCTGAGCCTGTTTTCAGTTTCGTCGATTTGAAACTTTGCTTTCAATCGATGAAAGTCGCTTTTGCAAGTCGGACACCTGTACGTCAAACAGGTTATGCTAATCTGGCATCGCTGATAGTTTCGAAGGTGTTTCCTTCGGGTTCTGTAGCCTTTTTTGCGCATTTTTTCTGTGATAGGCCAAGACGTCTGTTCGATGTCACCCGACAAGCTCAACAACAATCGTGTCACACAAAAACACTCAAAAAGAGAGCAAAGCAACGTTTGTGGACATGGCAACACTATACAATGTATAAATCATCGCTATGAAAACAGTTCTTTCGGTCACCAACCTGCACGAAGGGTGGCACGTTAGGTGATATTGTCATTGTGGTGTTGCCGTGTCCACTGTTGGCTTGGTCGTGCGAATTTGTCTTTCGTCACAACCACAATGTTAAATTAAAAGATAAGTAAACGCGCAAAATTTCGCCAAGCTTTCTGATGGCTTATTAGACTGAA
Organism: Rhipicephalus annulatus; assembly: GCA_013436015.1. Taxonomy (NCBI): domain Eukaryota; kingdom Metazoa; phylum Arthropoda; class Arachnida; order Ixodida; family Ixodidae; genus Rhipicephalus; species Rhipicephalus annulatus. Next base: position 173,856 of record WOVY01010708.1, on the reverse strand, counting down.
AAGTGCAGCAGTATTATTGATCAACCATCCTTGTTTAACATCCCACGCATAGTACCGCATCTCAAAGGATTGCATGGGCTCCAGCTCACATGGGCCTCGAAGGCAATGAAATGGCCACCACGCGCACTCTCAGACAAGGCTTTTAGACCTTTCTGAATTTTATCTCGAACCTGATTCAACAATAACATTTCGTTAATTTATTAATTTCTACCGATACGGTGACTCAATTTATCCTAAACCCTTTGGAGACCTTACAAAGGCGGCGAAAAAGCATTTACTACCCCCCTCCCTTTTACACTAATACACTGCTGTGCCTGGCAGTTTTCAAATACCTCAATCCTACCTGTACAGAAAAATGCTTGCACTGGGCGGAGAAATCTTAGAATACCTTACACATATTGTCGACATGCCAGTCAAATCTGCGCCTCCCCTGAAAACCAAAGCCTGCTCGAGAGATCTGGGAGGCAGCCCTCATAAGATTGGCTAGTTGGACAAGTTGGTACTGACCCATAAGTGTACTGCGCAAAGAACAGACGGAAACACGAAGAATAGAAAAAGGACACAATGCACTTGTCTGTCCTTTTTCTCTTAAGGATGACTGCCAATTGGGCGTGTTGGTAATTGTTCATGATGAGACAAGCGCAAAAAATACACACACTCAGAGAGGACACAGACAAGCGCTTACTAGCAACTGAAATTTATTTCGAAGCGTACACTAATAAATACAACACACGCATGAACGTCACTTCCCTACTTCCCCTGTCATCATCAAAAACGTGATAATACAAAATATGCACGCGCCCACAACCGGAAACACGTACCAATAACTAAGAAAAGAAAAGGAAACTCTTCATCGAGTTTCCGTCTGCTTTTTGCACTGTACACTTGAAGGCAGCCCTGCTCGACTGCTCCGACCTGGCGAGCCAGATGGCCCTCGTCAACCCCGCCCGACTTGCGTTGGACGCTAATGAACTTCTGCAAAAAGGAGTCTATCTTGTTTTTATGAGACGTGGTTCGCACGACGCCCCGTCCCACCTACTCCATCCGGTATATATATATTGTAGTGGAGCATACGCACTAACGTGTATGCGCCTTCCAAAGAGAAGGAAAAACCCCGTGCTCTGATTGCACGAGAACCTGGGCCGCCTTTTGCCAGACTTGTCGTAAGGCCATTTTTTGTTGCGACATCGTTGCGACTTCTCCGGTTCAATAAACGTCATCACATTTGGTGGAGGCTGCTGAGATCCCCAAGCAGACCTGGAGCTCCGCTCTCGCAAGTTGCCCGAGAGACCACTGGAAAACATGACTGACGCAGTCGCCAACCAGCCCATCACAGCCCAGCCAGCACCACCGGCTGTCCCGTCTACCTGCCCCGGCGCTACTCTCCAACGCGACCCACCAATCTTCAGCGGCAGTGGTGAGCAAGACGTCGAAGACTGGCTGTCCTTGTACGAACGCGTCAGCGCCAGCAACAAGTGGGACAATGACTCTAAACTCGCCTACGTTATTTTTTACTTGGCAGACGTAGCTAAACTTTGGTTTACGAACCGCGAAACCGACATCGCCAACTGGTCCTCCTTTAAGACACTCGTCACTGAAGCGTTCGGCCGACCAGAGGTCCGCAAGCTCCGCGCAGACCAGTGCCTGCGCCATCGAGCCCAGCAGCCTGGCGAGAAATTTACTAGTTACATAGAGGACGTGCTCGACCTCTGCAGGCTTGTGAATCCATCTATGCCCGAATAAGAGAAAATTCGGCAGATTCTCAAGGGCATCGAGGATGGCGCATTCCAGATGTTGCTAGCGAAAAGCGGGAACACGGTGGCAACCCTCGTAAGCTTCTGCCAGAGCTTTGATGAATTGCGCCGTCAGCGTTCCATCGCCCGACAGAGTGTCCCACCGCCGGATTCGATCTCGGCCGTCACACTCACAAATGCCAAGGTTTGCCAAGAAAGTCTGTCCAACCAGATCAAAGACTTCATCAGGGAGGAAGTCGCCCGACAGCTCTCCCTGCTGCCGCATAGCGACGCGCCCACCGCAAGCCTGCCTACGACACTGCAGCAGGCCATACGCACGGAAATTTGTGATGTCCTCCCTACAGTGCAGGCCCCTTACCCATGCACTTCAGTAGCACCTAATCTCTCAGCTGTCGGCTACGCACCACCTTCACCTCTGAGCTACGCAGCTGTGGTCGCGCGGCCCCCACCGCATCCAGTCGCCTTATCAGCTCCACCTCCTCCGTCCTCGCCTCCAGTTTACAGGCCTTCACCTCGCTTTTTCCGTCGTCCTAATGAGTGGCGTACCCAAGACAATCGTCCTATCTGCTTCGCCTGTGGCATCGCTGGCCACATTGCACGCTTCTGCCGCCATCGCCCCACACCTGCAAACGCATCAAACGCATACTTCGGAACTCCTACCTACGCGCCGCAGCAGGCCACCGCATCTGCATATGAACAGAGGCACTCAGACTCAGATCGCCGCCCATCGACTGCTCGTTTCCCATCCCCTCGTCGCCGGTCGCCATCGCCTATGCGTCGTCGACCACCTCCTGATGAGGGAAACTAATCAGTGCAGTTCCGGAGGCAAGAACTGCAACTCGTGCGCAATTCCCAAGGTCTCCGTTTTCGCCGAAAAATGTTGTTGATGTCGATGTTGAGGGAGTCGTCACATTAGCGTTAATTGATACCGGGGGCACCGTTTCTGTGATGGACGCCAAATTTTGTCGGAAACTGAAGAAAGTGACCACATCTCTCTGTGGCATGGTGCTGTCCACGGCTAGCGCGCAACGCATTCATCCCTCGGCTTTGTGCACGGCGGGCATCGTCATCCAAGACGTTTTGTACGTCGTACAGTTTTTTGTTCTGCCATCTTGCTCTCATGACCTTATCCTCGGTTGGGATTTCTTATCAGGTCATGAAGCTATCATCGATTGTTCCCGTGCCGAAGTGTTCCTTGTGCCAACATATGAATTTCCACCACCCGACCGGTCTCCTCGGCTCTGCAAACTCATCGCTGACGACGACATCACCTTGCCTTCGGAAGCTTCGGTCCCTGTAAGCCTTTTATGTGTGGCGCAACCTGACGCGACGGTGGTGTTTACGCCATCTCCTGTTTTTACTGAACGCAAGGGCATCGTTCTCCCATTTGCCGTTCTTACAATCGCATCTGGTTTAACCGTAATGCTGGTTACCAACCACTGCAACTACCCCATTGGCTTACTTCGTGGTGAAACGTTGAGATATGTGCAACCTGTCGACCATATCGATGATATTATTCTTCCCGACGAAACGCCATGTCACATTGCCACAATAACTTATGCGCCTGAGCCATCAAGTTTGTCAGCCTTCGACAATGCTATTGACGCAGACCTTCCTCTCTCGCATCGCCGCGAACTTGTTGCTCTCCTTAACAAGTTTCGCTCTTCTTTCGACTTTCAAGAACCTGCTTTTGGCCGCACTACGACTATCACTCATACTATTGACACCGGCTCACATTTGCCTCTGCGACAGCGTCCTTACCGCGTTTCCGCCGAAGAGCGCCGCGTCATTACAGAGCAAGTAGACGACATGCTTAAACGTGGAGTGATACAGCCTTCTCAAAGCGCTTGGTCATCACCTGTCGTTCTGGTAAAGAAAAAAGTTGGCACCGTTCGATTTTGCGTGGACTATTGCCGCTTAAACAAGATTACGAAGAAAGATGTCTACCCACTACCACGAATAGACGATGCTCTTGACTGTTTACAAGGCGCCGAGTACTTTACATCCTTGGATCTGCGTTTTGGGTATTGGCAGGTGCCAATGGCTGAATGTGATCGCCCTAAAACAGCCTTTGTAACGCCAGATGGCCTATATGAGTTCAAAGTGATGCCATTTGGGCTCTGCAACGCACCTGCTACATTTGAGCGCATGATCAATACCATCTTGCGTGCCCATAAGTGGAAAACTTGCTTGTGTTACCTGGACGACATCGTAGTCTTTTCGTCTGATTTCCCGACACATCTTGTTCGCCTCCACGAGACTCTGACGTGTCTAACTTCTGTGGGCCTACAACTTAACTCCAAGAAGTGCCACTTCGCAGCACGAAAACTAACCTACTTGGGACATGTCATCACAAGAGACGGTGTTCTTCCGGATCCCGATAAGCTTCGGGCTGTCGCTGACTTCCCGTTGCCCACATCACTGAAAGCCCTAAGAAGTTTCGTCGGTCTCTGCTCCTACTTTCGTCGCTTCGTGCGCAACTTTGCCTCCATCATCGCACCTCTCACGAGTCTGCTTTCCAACAGCAAAGGTATATCTGCATGGTCACCTGCATGTGACGACGCATTTCGCCAGCTGCGCCGCCTGCTGACCTCACCACCCATTCTTCGTCACTACGACCCCGCTGCTGCCGCAGAAATTCACACCGATGCAAGTGGCATCGGTCTTGGTGCAGTTTTGGCACAACGGAAAGGCACCCAAGCCGAATACGTAGTCGCCTATGCAAGTCGCGCTCTCAAGAAGGCTGAATTGAATTACCCCGTGACAGAGAAGGACTGTTTGGCCATAATCTAGGCCTTGACGAAGTTTCGCCCGTACCTTTACGGCCGCCCTTTCGACGTGGTCACAGACCACCACGCTCTATGTTGGCTGCCCACATTGAAAGACCCGTCCGGACGCCTGGGACGTTGGGCACTTCGATTGCAAGAATACGACATCCATGTAGTATATCGTTCCGGTCGCAAGCATGCGGATGCCGATGCACTTTCGCGATCGCCATTAACCCCAGATGTGGCTTCTCTGTCACCACTTTTTACCACCTTGTCACCAATAAACACCACTGATATGCTTTCGGAGCAGCGTAAAGATCCATACCTTGCATTGTTACTCGACTACCTTACCGATCCGTCTGTTGTCCCTTCCACGAGAGCGCTACGCCGACAAGCAGCCCACTTTTCCGTGCGAGACAGCATTCTGTACCGCCGCAACTACATGCCTGGTAGTCGGAAGTGGCTCCTTGCTATCCCAACTCATATGCGCTCTGAAATCTGCATGAATTTCCATGCAGACCCTCAAAGTGCTCACGCAGGTGTCCTGAAAACCTACGAAAGGCTGCGCCAACGATATTACTGGCGAGGAATGTATTGCTTTGTGCAGAAATACGTTCAGTCCTGCACCACTTGCCAACAGAACAAGACACCTCCGCGGCACCTTACTGGCATGTTACAGCCGCTCCTATGCCCGGCTCGCCCATTCGACCGCGTGGGTATCGATCTCTATGGCCCCCTCCCATATAGTCGCTCTGGGAACCGGTGGATTATTGTCGGCGTCGATCATCTGACACGCTACGCTGAGACTGCAGCTCTACCAGCAGCGACCGCCCACGAAGTTGCACTCTTCATTCTCCGCAGCTTCATTCTCCGCCATGGGGCTCCACGGGAATTATTCAGTGATAGGGGTCGAGTGTTCCTGTCAGAGGTCATCCAAGCTATTCTCGCTGAATGCAACATCGTCCACCGAAAATCTACCGCATACCACCCACAGACGAATGGTCTCACTGAACGGTTTAACCGCACACTTGGCGACATGCTGAGGATGTACACCTCCTCCGACCACACTAACTGGGACGCCGTCTTGCCTTTTGTTACCTTCGCTTACAACACCGCGACGCAAGCAACTACCGGTTTTTCCCCGTTCTTTCTGTTGTACGGCCGCGAACCATCCCACCTACTCGACACCATACTCCCGTACCGCCCTGATGCATCGGAGTGCTCCCCGCTTTCGGAAGTCCCCAAATACGCTGAAGACTGCCGTCAGTTGGCTCGGTCTATGACAAGTGAGGCTCAAGGTCTACAAAAACCCCGACATGATGACGCTCATCACATAGCGCCTACGTTTCGTACTGGCTCCCTCGTGTGGCTTTGGGTGCCCCCGCACGTTCCTGGCCTGTCTTCTTAACTTCTGGCCCGGTACCATGGTCCATACCGTGTCATTGACGCAACCTCACCGGTGAATTACATCATCGAGCCCCTAACACAATCGCCAGATTTGCGCCGTCGAGGACGCGAGACCGTACACGTCGACCGTCTCAAGCCCTACTACGACCCCCTCATTGTGCCTACTCCCTGAGTCGCCAGGATGGCTACTCTTCAACCCTGGGGGTATTGTAGTGGAGCATACGCACTAACGTGTATGCGCCTTCCAAAGAGAAGGAAAAACCCCGTGCTCTGATTCACGAGAACCTGGGCCGCCTTTTGCCAGACTTGTCGTACGGCCATTTTTTGTTGCGACATCGTTGCGACTTCTCCGGTTCAATAAACGTCATCACAATATATATATATTTAAATAATTATATATATTTATAATCATATATATATATATAATATATATAATATATAATATATATATAATATAATATAATATATATATATATATATAGTGAAGTTTTTTTCTCTAATAATAAAAGAAGAAACGACACTCCAGAGCAATTTTCGACAAACAACACTGGAACGACGTCGAAAGAAAATTCGGGAGAATTGCACGGCACCAATATTTTCTTTCCAATAAAAATTAGTGTCATCACCATTTAAGTCCGGTAGTACATGACACGCACGCAATTATTTCTGTTAGCCCATGTCATTTATTTGGTATACATCAGTATTACGTTTTGCCAATTTTGATATTTGTTAAGCTAGCTAAGTGGCTGCGATCACAACAACAGCATGACATGCAGGTCATGTCGTACATCCATATCACACCAGATTCTTTTCTGATGATAGAAAACTTTCTAAATGCCTTCAATAGCACCAAGAGCAGGAGGAATCTAAAATTGTATGAAAAATAAACTTGCCGCAGATAGGGACAGAACTGACGTATTATCCAAAAGTTTTAAGGTGGAGTCTGACTACGAGAAGTAGATTTTTCAGGGGATTTAATCATTTTGTTTGTGTGTCTACAATTCTACGGTATAGTTAAACCATAAAGATAATGTATCTTCGCACACTCGGTTCAATATCTGCTGCTTTCACTGGGTTGAGTCTAACAAAGAAATGATCCCTCGATTAAAGCCCCGTGTTTCGTTCATTAATAGTGAGCATCTCGTTCCGACACATTCGACATGCTTTGGATCGTTAGTGAGGTCCTATGAAGCGAAAGGCCTTTGATTTTTTAAGCTTGAGCCCCCAGCTGCGTCTCTACGCGCCATGGGTACTAGCATGCACTACCTCAAAAAGTCTCTGCACTTACAATGATACCAACTACAACGTTAAGTGCCACTCCTAGAAGCGTTTACGTGTCCTAATATGCTTCAAGCTAGCGCCACAAAGCGCTAAGTACGAATCGCACATATAAAAAAATAGTGATCGAAAAAACAAAAGCTACAAAAGAAGGCTCTTGAATTCACACGTAATAAACAGCAGAACCGTATGTTTCAGCTTCACTGTTTGTGGATCTGTACGAAATGTTTGAGCGGCCACAGCAATCACGCGATGCCACAGAGGCACCCGCAGCAAGGCTCCTTCGTTGCAGCAGCTGAGTTATGGCTGCTACGCGCACGCGTCTCCCTTCAATGTAGCCCAGTCCCTCATGTAAGAGGGGGGCGTGTGGCATTCTATTCTGACCGACCCCGTCTCAATGGGGACAGGCTTTGGCCAAACACAGTTTAAACTCTGCGAAGTTTCCTTGAATTTTTCTGTCAACGTCCAGCTCCTAATGAAATTGTGTCGTTGTGCGTGGTTATGTCAGCTATATAAATATTGTGCTTTATAACGTTTGCTTAGGTGCACTCGAACAATGACGTAGATTCCAAAAAAAAGAGTGGTGAAAGTCAGAGGGCAAAGTTGAAGATGACGAACAAAACAAAAAACGAATGGGAGCAATGCTGCGTTTAGCTTAACTGCGACTTGAGCCAAGTAGCTCCTGGCGCTTACCTGGATGGAAGTTAGGAAAGAGCTGACTGCGCCCCTGGTGTTCACGTCGACGACCTCGAAAAGGTAACGGCCGCTCATAGCGAAGGCGTACGTGCGCTCCACGAAGTTCGAGCAAGCCACGCGGCGCGCATCGTGCAGCGCCTGCTTGTCCGGCTCGCCGAATCTGATCTCGGCGATCTTGTCGTCCAGTATCCAACCAAACAGCTCAACGAACTTCCACGCGATGAACGAGGTGACGGGGAGATGAAATTGATTTATGTCGGTGGTGACCAAGGCATTCAGCACATCCAGAACTCGCCGGTTTGTGACGAAAACTGTTGAGGTACTTGTGAAAGATATGTTGTACTCGGTGAAGTGCTTGTTCAAGGTAGATATCCATCGCTGGGCCTTCATGTTTGGTGCGTAAGTGTTGATGTCCCGGAAAGAAAACTTGAGCCAAGGATATTTGGTCGTGTTCAAAGGTTCGTGCAGAGGGGCGGTCACCTGGGCGATTTCCGCGCGAAAAATGGCGAACTGAGTGATCACATCAGTTGTGTTTCCGAAACCTTTGGCTAGGTGGTGCCGCAAGTACTCGGAAAACTGTGCCCCCGTCTGTTCAGATAGGCTGAAGTACTGTGCCAATGAGCCGGGGTAAACCACGATCATCCATTCCTTCTGACCCTGCACAAGTCATTTGTATGCTTTGCTAAATCAGCTTGTTTACAAACTTGAAGTGCCTCTTTCAAGCCGCGATAGCAATGTTTAACACTGCTGTTCTTTTTGTTTGCTCCACACAAAACGTTCAATGAGCATGAGGGCAGACGTAGCCATTAAAAAAGCTTGCAGGCAACATACACTACTTTACACCACCAATAACGAAGGCTTGCTTTTTTACCTTTGTAACACGCGGGAACAAAACGTGTTTTACGTAAGCAGTCTCAAAGAAGTTGAAACCCCTTCAACGAGAAGGCTTTGCGGCGCAGACGCACAACACCGACGATTTTCTTTTTGTGTTTTCTTTTAAAAACGGTACGGAAAGTGTCCTGCTAGCCTGCTAGCAGTTGAAAATGGAATCAAAATCAAAGGTTGTATCAAGATATACCAAAAGAAGACTTATTGCGTTGGTGCATTATACATACAAATTCAAGATTAAACAAAAAGGTTCTCTGGCGCAGACGCATGCAACCAACGATTTCTTTTTCGTGTTTCTTTCGAAGACGCTACCGAAAGCGTGGCTCTAGCAGCTACAAGAGCAGATATGAAAATGAACGATGCATGTAGATATACCGACCTAATGCATGTAGAGTTGGTCGTTTTTGACCTAAATTTAAGAATGGCAGATGAATAAAGCTTATATGAACATTTGTTGCACTAGATGAGTGTTCACATAACTAGAGATATGTGAAAGTCCGTCTGGCGCTACTGCAATTTTATTTACCGTATCTGTGTCACGTGCTCTCGACGCGACATCTCAGCGTGACATCTGGCCAGAAACACTATTCGAAAGAGATTGTAGTTGATTACGCTGGCATGCCCGATAATTATGACAGAATGAACGAGCTGCATGGAAACGGTATAATCTGCGCTCTCCGTGCATGTTAAATCATTACCATCGTCATCAGTCTGATTACGCCCACTGCAGGACAAAGGCATCTCCCATGTTCCACGAATTAACTCGGTCCTGTGCTTGCTGCTGCCACTTGATACCCACAAACTTCCTAATCTTATCTGCCAACCTAACTATCTGTTTCTGCTAACTCGCTTGTATTCTCTTGGAGTTCGATCTGTGGTTAACCACAGATCAGACTCCAAGGTGACCAGTGGTTAACTTGCCAGTGGTTTCGACCAGTGGTTATCTTGCCTTCGCGCAACGTGCCATGTCCATTACCATTTTTCTTGAATTCGACAATGATGTCCTCGACAACCGTTTTACGCTTTGGTCTCTTTTTATCTGTTAGGGTTACGCCTATCAATTTCCTTTCAATTGCTCGTGGCGTCGTCCTCAACTTCAGTTAACCCTCTTTGGATTCCTCCAGGTTTCTGCTCCGTATGTTATATACCTTTTCTCTTGATGAATAGTGGCAATCCACAACTCATGATTTAAGAAAGCTTGCCGAATATGCTCCACACCATTGCGTAGTTATTATTCTAATTACTTCTTTCTTCTGGTTCGGATCAGCAATTATTACCTGTCACATACTTTTTTACAACTTCAAGTGCACAGCTACCTGTCTCGAAGTGCTGTTTTCTACTAAGGTTGTACAATATTGTGATAACAGTATGAACACTCTCGGCTGGATTTCACCGCTGGTGCCAGCGTCGACGTCGTTGTCATGCACAGTTAATGTATACGTATCTATATATATTGTATATACAAAAAAAGGCTCTGGCACGCAGAATCAAACATGGGACCTCCACGTCGTGAATGCGAGGCGTTAACCACTGAGCCACCGAGAGGTACCTCCTTGAACGTTCAAACGGCAAGCTATTCATATCTAGCACACGCTGCTGTTGACGGGCATCTCGGGGGGGGGGGGCGCTATCGTGTGTTCAGCTTTATCAGCAATATGCCGCAGTGAGCGTGCGGCAGCTCTCATCTCTTACGCGTGCTGCGTAGAGAATAAGGGAGTGTATGCTCGATCATGCGCCTTTTTCTTGCAGTGGAGAGGAACGGTTGTATTGGATAGCCTTGGAGTTCCGTCGGAACGATTCTCTTGTAGTTAACAGATGCACAAAGTTCAATGCAATCATAGCACAGCCTCCGTTTCCGAAAAGGGCGTACTTTTCAGACACAGCGAAATAACAACTAAGACGTTTATTCGCAATAATACGTACCTCTGAGTACGTTTTGTGCCTATTTTTCGTGATAAACGCGGTGCACGTTTCGATCTGCTTGCCATTCTCATTTCACCTTCCAATTTGTTGCTATCGCGTTCACTCCTTCGCCTTTTGCGGCAAAGCTACGACTTTTTACTCTCGCTTTTTGCACATTGATTTTAAGACCCACCGTTCTGATCTTGTGTAATTCAGTAATCATAAATCGCAGTTCGCCCCCTAAGCTACTCACCAACGCGATGTCATCAGTGAAGCGCAGGTTACTAAGATACTCTTCATTAACTCGTGTTGTAACTCTTCATAATCTAAGCATCTGAATACCACTCGTTGGCAAGCCGAAAATAGCATTGGGAGATTATACCCTCTTGTCTTATACCCTTCTTAATCGGTATTCTGTCGGTTTCTCTATAGAGCAGTAAGATGGCAGTAGATTCATTGTAGAATATCTTCCAAGGTATTTATACAGGCTTCCTCGATGTCTCGATTCCTAAGTGCTGCATGATTGCTGATATCTCTGCTTAATCGAATGCCTTCTCCTAGGCTATGAAGGCGATGTATACAGGCTGAGTGTATTCTGAGTATTCCTCTAGTGCCTGATTGATAGTATGAATGTGGCTGATGCTTTAGTTGCCTGTACAAAATTCTGCTTGATGCGTTGGTAGATTCAATTCCAATGTGGTAATTCTGTTAGCAATACCCTTTGCGAATAGCTATTGGGCGACCGAGAACAAGCTGATCGGTTACTGAATTTTCAAGCCGTTGTTGTTCACTTTTATTAGAAATTCAGAAGATTTTAGCACTTGTTCAAATTATGGCACCCTCCCTGTCAGGAGACACTTCGAGTACACGGTGGGTAGTTTTTCTAACACAATCTGTCCTCCCTCTCTCAGCAGATCTGACGTTACCTGATGCTCACCCAAAAGTTTGCCTGTTCGCGATGCCTGCAATGTTTTCTTGACATCTTCTCTCATTTACTGGTTGGATGTCATCAGGAGTTATGCTAGTTTTTACATTATCATCGTGGTAATCCCGGCTACTGTACACATCTCTGTAAGGCTCCTCCACTACTTTACCTATCTTATTTATATTGGTAGTTACTTCGACTTTCCTCTCCATTAAAGCACACATCGTGTATTCGCCTATCCCAAGATTCTTGCTCACGCTTTGACACTTCCTCCGTTATTTAGCGCACGCACAAATCACTTCATGTAACTTTCTTACAAAAGAGTGGCTACATGGGCTGGCTAGTATTGCCTTTTTGAAAGAAATATACTCTCTTAGTGCGTAGGGAACGTTTTGAGAAGGAAGATAGAGCCAAGAGTTAGGTCCTAACTCTCGGCTCTATCTTCCTTTCAAAACGTTCTCTGCACACTAAGAAAGTATATTTCTTCAAAAAAACACCTTTTTATGTCGGGTATCTTACACATAATATTTAACTTCGAATTCTCTACCAGTTCCTTCTCTTGTGCTTGAGGCTTTCATGCTTTGACGTTTTTTAAAGAGGATCTTCGTCTCATATGACCGCTTTCTAGTGTGCTTCCTAATTACCTTACACTCAACTTCCACTGCAGATGCCGTAATGATACTCCTTAGATTATCGCTCATTGTGCCAATGCTAAGGCCAGCTTTTTCAATAACAGTCGAGTACTCGTTTTCGAGGAAGACCTAATTACTGTGCTTTCCTTCTCAGTGCTAGATCATTCATTGGCTTTCTACGTACCAGTTTCGGTCGTTGCTTCTTGATGTGTAGGCGAATTCGAGACCTTGCCACTCTATGGTCACTGTAGCATGTGTGTCGTACCTTGCCAAGCACTCCCTCATACTGTACGACACCTGGGTGTGCACTCAGGATAAAGGCTTATTCGTTGTTACATTTGAAATTAGGCCTGCTTCATGCGCACCTAATGTTCACTCGTTTTTGGTAGAATATATTGAAGATTGTTCAATTATTGCGGTGTGAAAATTATGCGAGTAACTTCCCTTTGGCATTTCTACTACCATTCGCACAAGTCCCCAGTGCCTGATCTTCAGCCTGCTTCTCCTCTAACTTGACATTGAAGTCACTCATAAGTATAATATACTGCGTGTTGATCTCCCTGATTGCCGATTTTGCGTCTTTATGAAAGCCTTCAATTCATACGTCATCATGGCTGAATGTAGGCGCGTCGGCCTTTACCACCTCGACCTTGTGTCATTTATTAGGCTTATTTACAATCCTGCCACTATTGTTGGCATAGCAATCATGTATGTTACCCCGAGTTTTCTTTTGTCGACGAAACTGTGATAGCAAGCGACGCGTTCATTATGTAGCACTGAGTATGCCCCATCTGTCTTACTAATCTCGGTAGGCCTTATTACATCTCGTTTACCATCCTGTAGTTCCTCGAATAGAACATATACACTTCCCTAAGTAGATAAGGTTCTAGCATTACACGTTGCCAAACTTAGGTTCCGATGGTAGCCTGTCCGGGTCCATAGAATTTTAGCATGCTCAGCTGCATCACAGAACTGACCGCCTCCGTGGCCAGTTGCATCGCCACCGCTGGGGACTGAGGGCCGAGATCTAATTGGCGCATCTCTATGGCAGGTAGTGGCCAGATACTTCACCGTAGTGGCCAATGCTTTCCTGGTGATGAAGTGGGTTACCAGTGGTGGTCACCTGTGAGTCCGCAGCCCAGGTCTCTTCAAGAAATTTCTTCATTACGCGGACAGTTTTTTTATCTGGTGGGAAATGGCGTGGCACCGGGATTTGAACGACGGACCTCTTTCAGGCAAATTGCTACGTCATCACTGCACACAAGCTAAATATTCAAGCGTGCAAGTATTACAAACAGCAAACAAGAAAAACCTTTCAAATAAACGACACTTTAGTTCCCATACGGGAGCTTTGCTCACGACGCCTTGTTCGCGAATGGAGCCTTATTCGCGATGGAGTAATACACTTAGGAGCCCTTGTTGCGGCTATTTCGCGCAAACAAATAACAAAAGAAGGATAAAAAAAGCGCAAATTTCCGACTAATATTTCCAAGAATACTGCTGCGCAACATATTTGAAAAGGCATGCCCAGAAATAAAGGCACACATTTAACAGATAACGCTTAATACAACGCAATACATAGGCATATATACCCCACAAAAGAAAGACCAACATCTATCGCATAATATTTTGAACAACCTGCAATTCACGAATGTGCTCTTTGACTAGAAACGAAACAATGAAGTGTCGCTAGTTCATAACGCGCCTTTACGTGTGATGCTTCCAACAGTTGTCGAGCTGGGGATGATGACGCTCTTTCTCCCCAGAACCCGATATTTATTCAGTTACGGCTCGCACTTGTCACATTCGCCGTGGGCTGGCAAGTGTGCCCCATTTTCAACTTCAACAAAAAGTAAAGGTGTGGCACACTCTAAACATGGTTCTCCGTAGTGCGAGTGGTGTACTACTGTGTTGTTTTGTTCTGCGCAATCGTGCTGTGGGTGCCGAGTTCTGTCCCGTACAAGTGCGGTAAGCTTCGAACATTGTCTACTAGCATGTACATTGCAACAGTGTGAAAATACCCGATACAGAAAGAAAGAGAAACCTGTATACGCGTAATTCGAATCATTGCAAATGGTCAGGCTCCAGGTGAAGGACTGCGTTGGCCCTTGTCATCTTCTCTGCCCGTTGTAGCTAATTGTCAAAGCCCGAGCTGGACCATACTGTCTGTTATTGTTCCTCTTGTGCTTTTCATGTTGTGGTGTTCTTCATTGTGCAGTGTACACTCCTACATGACGTGAAACAGAGTTGGACATAAGTATACCTCTCTGTATGCTGTGGTGTAAAATACATGTCGCCTGTGTAAGTTCATGTATGTGTTTTTCTGAAGTCTGTGTAATGCCACAGATTCTAATGCTGTGAGGTTTCTATGTGTTGCATGCAGTTTTCTATTATTCCTGTAATGTTGAAAAATAAAAAATAACCTAGGGATGGTTGATCCTCTATTTCAGTGTGCAAGGATGCTCGGTGTTTGTCAAGCCTCCAGTCGTGTCATCCACAAACTTTTACCCGGTGAAGCCTTCCTACTCTGGCACGAGATAATGACTTGTGTGAATTCAAAAGGAGTCTTTATGAGATTTATTTAGAATTCAGAATGCCTTCTTACATAGTCTACAGCTTTCGTTGTTCCCACGTTCATCACTCAAATCTGTCAATATTGTCATCGGGGCTTTTTCCTCCATGCCCTTCTTGATTGCCAGTGTGATCGCTTTCTCCTCCACTTCTGTAATGGAGGCTTGGGCTATAGGGGCACAACCTATAACGTTTCCTTTTCGGTCTGTGACCACGGCCACCATGCTCTTTGCATTTGTCTAATATAATGAAGTGTCCGAAAATCTCGCCGTATTGAAATATTTGGATTTTCATCTACGTAAGATGCTGTTGCTCTACGTATTGCAGCATGTAGAATGGGATTCATGTTTTTTGGTGATACATCTTGTATATCAGACTCTCACTAAGCATGAGAATTCCTTAGCTCTTCTATTGGCCTCTACTGGTTCACTGAGGCCCATCCTCTGAAGAGGTTTTCTGCCGGTTGGCGTCTGTATAAGGCTGGTAATTTGGGTGGTAACTTGTGCTTTAGCCAACTTATCAAATGTGTTGTTGAGTCCAAGCGCTAATAACTTCGCAGTTGAAGTGCTTTGTGGTAGTCACAAAGCCACCTTATCTTTTTTGTGTTGTCTGTTTTATCTTTCTCCTTTCTATCCATGTTGTGGTAGGGGAGCAAGTAGATTAGTCTTCAGATGACTATGCTCTTTACCAAACAACGCGTCCCTTGCCCTTTCAGCCCAGCATGATTGTTCGTTATTCAAAAATCACAAGAACAATTTGTTCAGATGTTTGTTTACACATGTTGAGTGTGTGTTTACACATGCTGATTGGACTGTAGCCACATTCCGAGAATCAGAATGGTCGTTTTCTATGGAATAATATTATCTTCTGCCTTAACCTCAAGGTGAAGTCTTGTGTCCGTTCTTTGTTTTTTTTAGTTTTGGAAAATTTAATCAGTTCAGATTTGTCTGCTGAGCACTGAAATCTCCTTTTTCGGAGCACTCTGAGATCTTTTAGCTGCTAGTTGGAGCCACTCTTCTTTTTCCACCAAGGTACCCTTGGTCGTGACCATTGACTTAAAAGGTGCTTTTGATAACCTAAACCATAAAGCCAAACCACATGGCCTAGCAGAGAACAAGTGTGGTCATAGGACGTACCAATATGTTCAGAACCTTTTTACTGTCAGGACCGCTGTCATCAAAGTAGTAGAAAACGAATTGAAACTCTTCAACCCACGCTATTCAACATAGCCATGACTAATCTAGCCAAAACACTCGACAATGTTCTATCCATCCGGCAGTCCTTCTATGCGAATGACATCAAAATACCCGACAATTTCTTTTAAGGGCGAAGCTCCTTAGCACGTGGGTGTGTCGCTCCTTTGAATGTATGTATGTATGTATATATGTATGTATGTATGTATGTATGTATGTATGTATGTATGTATGTATGTATGTATGTATGTATGTATGTATGTATGTATGTATGTATGTATGTATGTATGTACTGTAGGCATTCATTACGCACATCTACTTTCTTCACACATGTTCATCATCATGAGTGGTCGTCATCTTCTTCTGCTGTGGGAACTTGGCTTGCCTGGGTTCTGTGTCTCGGTTGTGATTGCTCCATTGTGTCTTCTGGGCCTAGTAAATGTTGCCTTCACCATTGAATCCCAAGTGGTGGAGTGTGCTCTGCGATCTTCTTTCTTTTCCCAGCCCGCTCTACCTCCTGGAACTCCACTAAGGTCGTCGTCTGTACCAGGTGTCTGGTAATATGCCTCAAACCGAGCCAACCGGCACTTCTGCGTCTTCCTCCAGGGCCCCAGCTATCACGGCCTATCCATCATGGATTATCACCGGGACCAGCGTGATTCGTCCACGTTCACCGGACTTCGAGGTGAAGATGTGGAGGATTTGTTGAGCCAGTTCAATCGAGCGAGTTCCACTAACAGCTGAAATGATTCTGTCAAGCTTCGCCGTGTTTCTTTTTATTTTACAGGCGTAGCGAAAACATAGTTTTTCAATCATGAAACGGACATCATGGACTCAACACATTTCAAGCAACAGTTTCGCCAAATTCTCGGCCCCCGGGAATTCGTTCAGCTCTCACGAAGAAGACACTGGATGCTCGCAAGCAACAATGCGGTGAGTCCTACACCTCGTACAGAGAGGATTTGCTTGCTCTCTGTCACCGTTTCAGCACGTCCATGTCTGAATCGGAGAAAGTTCACCATCTATTGAAAGGTATTGGCACGGCTGCGTTCAATGCCTTGGTCATACAAAACCCGACCACAGTCACTGACGCTTTCGCCACATGCCAACGCCTAGAGGAATTGAGTCCCATAGGTTACGGGGGAAAGCGCTGAAAATACCACCACGATGGATGCCTCATTGCGTATTATGATCCTGGCGATTATACCAGAATAGCTGCAATCTTTCGGCCTCTCAGTGACACCGAGTCCACCTCCCCCTGCAACACTCTTTTGCGCAACGTTATCAAAGAGGAGTTGGCGTCCATGATCGTGCCAGCGTATGTATTTTCTCCGGTACCTCGACTCATGTCGACGTATACACAAGTCTTTGCTGGTTCACCACAAGTCGTACAACCGATGACCGCACACTCGACGCCTGTCCCACAGGCTTGGGTAACTCTGAGTGCGCCTAGCCAGCCGTTTCACCCACAATGGTGGTCACATCGTCCAATTGCTGCGGCTATCAGGGCCACATTGTACGCTTTTATTGGAAGCGTCAGCAGGACGAGCGTCGTGGATTTGGCCTCCACGGACGAGATGATGGCACAAGCGGGTCCGTTTTCCAACGACGTTCTTATGATCCGCCGCTACGTCGCTCACCGTCGCCAACTGCGACATCTGAGCCAATCCCTCCTTACCGCTCTCCACTTCTTCATTGCGACCTGTCTCGCAATTCAGCAAACAACGCCCGGAAAAGTAACCTCTGCAGCTTTTGGAAAAAAAGCTGCATCGAACGAGAAGACAGAAATTCCTCTAGTGCGTCTATACAATACAATATTTGTTTTATTAGAAGGTGTTTACGTGGACTATTTCGTAGGCACTGGTGGTTGGTTGTCATTGATTGATCGTTCCTTTTGCTTACATCTGCGAAAAGTCACCACCACTTATGATGGACCTGCACTGCTCGCTGCTCAAACAGACGCCATTAGAGCTGCCGCTATGTGCACTGCTCAAATTTTCAGAGCTGGCCTACTCTATTTTGTACAATTCGCCATGCTGAGTTTGTGTGCCCACCAGCTTATATTAGGCAGGGATTTTCTGTTACGGCGAATGCTTGCATCTGCTGTCGAGAAAATGTTGTTCATATTGTAACGAATGTAGTAGCCGCACAACAACGCTGTTCTATTTACACGGTTTATTAGGCGCGAACTTGTGCCCAAAGTGAACGACGCACAGTAATCAAGATCCAAGGGTGGTAGTCCTCGTGAGCCTCTGCCTCGAGCACCCTCGTTCTCTTCTTCTTCACGCGCGTTGGCTGTTCGGCGGAGTACCGGGCGCATGCAGGGCCGGCTCGCGCATTGCGGCTGGCTTTGTCGCTCGTAGTCGTGCCGTTAGCGTTTCTCTGGTTCCCAACGTCCACGTTGCGCGGAGCAAAGGTAATTTTCTGTGGCATTATCGCCCTCTCAAGAGGCAAGAGCAGCGGTGCGATGCCTCTCAAGAAGCATCGCACCGATGCTTTCGATGATAATGTATGCAGCGTGTCCGTCTCGGAAGGTTTCTTAGAGTGAAATGGTTGTACAGCAAGCAAGTGGGGTGGCTAGTCTTCGTACCAGTTGTAGTACGGTTTCATGCGCACAATGTGTACACACTCGGTGGGGTTGCGTCGCTTAGAATGCCCATGTTCTGTAGGCTTGACTTCATAACTTAGGTCGCTGAGTCGCTGCACTACCTCGTAAGGACCGAAATGTCGACAAATGAGTTTTTCAGACAGGCCTCGTCGTCGTACCGGGGTTCATATCCACTCTTTTTCACCAACTTCATACCATGTTTCTCGTCTTCCTCGGTTGTAGTGGTTGGCATCGATTCGTTTTTGGTGACATATTCGGTACCTTGCTAATTGGCGGGCCTCCTCCACTCTCTGTATATAGTCATCGAGATCAGAAGGGTAGTCATCTTGATCTATAGGTAACATAGCGTCCAGTGTTGTAGTAACTACACGACCGTAAACTAGTTGAAATGGGGTAATCTTGGTAGTCTTTTGTACGGCGGTGTTATAGGCGAAAGTGACGTATGGTAAAATTTCATCCCACTTTTTGTGTTCGACGTCCACATACATAGATATCATGTCAGCTAGAGTTCTGTTAGGGCGTTCAGTCAGGCCGTTGCTTTGAGGGTGATATGCGGTAGTTTTTATGTGAACAGTGTGGGTCATGTTCAGCAGGCATTCCATAAGTTATGCCGTGAAAGGCGGTTCGCGATCGGTGATTATAACAGTTGGAGCGCCATGCCGTAGCACTATGCTCTGTACGAAGAATTTGGCGACCTCAGCTGCCGTTCCTCGATGCAAGGAGTCTGTTTCTGCGTATCTTGTTAAATAATCAGTCGCTACAACGATCCACTTCTTGCCAAGTAAAGATGTCAGGAATGGTCCGAAGAGGTCTATTCCAACTTGTTCGAAGGGTGCTTTAGGTGAGTCTATTGGGTGCAGAAGGCCCGCTGGCTTGGCACGAGGCGCTTCCCGTCTTTGGCATTCCCGGCATGTTCTGACATAGCGCTGTACTGAAGACAATAGTTTGGGCCAATAATAGTTCTGACTGATTCGTGCAAGCGTTCGAGTGACCCCCAAATGTCCAGACGTAGGCTCATCGTGGCGTTGCGAGGCTTCGAGAAAATATACGAGATACTTGTACGTCAGCTCCTTTCAGGTGTTTGATGAGCGGGAGCAATTCTTGGTGCACATGTTGAATTTCAGCTATCTCAGAAGTCTCGACAACACCCACGAATTGAAAGTCCTCTTCATCTGATAGTGCTGTGTCTGCAGGTGCCCGTAACAAACAGTCGGCGTCGGTATGCTTCCTGCCAGATCGGTATACCACAGTTATGTCAAACTCTTGCAGTCTGAGGCTCCACCTTCCTAGTCGTTCGGACGGGTCCTTGAGGTTGGCGAGCCAGCAAAGGGCATGGTGATCGCTGACTGCCTTGAATGGTCTACCATGCACGTAAGCTGAAACTTACTGATGGCCCAAATGACGGCAAGGCATTCTTTCTCTGTAGCCGAATAATTGGCCGCCGCCTTTGTTTGAATCCAGCTGGCGTATGCTATCACCTTTTCTTCGCCATTCTGCCACTGTATTAGGATGCATCCTAGGCCGATGTTGCTGGCGTCTGTGTGTATTTCCATGTCAGCTGTTCCATCGAAATGAGAAAGGATTGGGGGCTCTTGCAAACCGTTTTCTTAATTCGTTGAAGGCGCTTTGTTGCTCTGTTTCCCACTGGAAAGGTACATCTTCTCTCGTAGGTTTCGTCAAGGGTTCTGCAATCTGCGAGAAATTTGTGACAAATCGTCGGTAGTAAGCACAGAGACCTAGATATCTCCGTACTGACTTTTTTCTGCTGGCACCGGGAACCTTGTAACGGCGACTGTCTTTTCGGGATCGGGGTGCACACCGTGGGCGCTGACAATGTGCCCAAGGAATCGAAGCTCTTCGAAACCGAATCGGAACTTCTCAGGCTTGATAGCTAAGTCTGCCGAACGGATTGCTTCTAACACTGTTCGCAGGCGCTTGATATGCTCCTCGAATGTAGCGGCGAAAATGACCACGTCGTCAAGGTACACTAAGCAACACTGCCACTTCAATCCGGCAAGTACAGTGTCCATCATGCGTTGGAACGTTGCCGGCGCACAACAGAAACCAAAGAGAGAGCCTTGAATTCATAAAGTCCGTCCGGGGTAACAAAAGCAGTATTCTCGCGATCACGTTCATCAAGTTCAATCTGCCAGTATCTACTTTTGAGATCTAGCGATGAAAAGAAGTGTGCACTCCGAAGTCTGTCTAATGTGTCGTCAATACGTGGGAGGGGATATACATCCCGTTTAGTCACGGCATTTAATTTCCGGTAGTCGACGCAAAACCTTAGCGTGTTATCCTTCTTCTTGACAAGTACTACAGGAGATGCCCACGGACTGCTAGAAGGTTGAATAAAATTATCTTCAAGCATCTCCTGTACTTGATCCTAGATGACTTCCCTTTCTCTGGGTGAAACGCGGTACGGGTGCTGGCGTACCGGCCTGGTTGTCTCGTCTGTTACGATCCTGTGTTTTGCAATGGTTGTGCGTCGTACCTTTGAACTATTGGAGAAACAGCTGCCAAATTCCCGTACAAGGTCGTATAGCTGATGACGTTAGATCACTGAAAGATTAGGATTTACGGATATTACGTCGCAGACATCAGATGTAGGTTTCATATCCGTTGACGTTGTTTCAAGGGTGCATATTCCTGTGGCTTCACAAACCTCATGAAGAAAGGCTATGGCTGTCCCATTTGCGATGTGCTGGAATTCGTTTCCAAAATTTGTCAGGAGGACGTCTGCGTACCCGTTTTGTAGCTGGATAATTCCTCGTGCCACACAAACATCTCTTTTCAGGAAACATCCACGTTGCTGTCTGCCACACCTTCGTAGTCATCAAACGTATCATTTTTCACTAAAACCATTACACTGCTCTGCGGCGGTACCGTCACATCATCATCGACAATGCGCAGTGGAGTGGTGTATTGCTCGTCTGTTCTCATCATCATCATCATCATCATCATCAGCCTGACTACGTCCACTGCTCTAGCTACCTGTTCTAGCTACCTTTATAGCTTGTTCTGTCGAAAATGATACGCTGGACCTTTGCAAATTAATAATGGCACCATTTGCTCGCAGAAAATACATTCCGAGTATAACTTCTCTCGAAAATAGGGGCAGGACAACAATGTCACCAACGTAAGTGAAACCTCGTATCTCAACTCTTGCGGCGCATCTTCCGAGAGGCGTAATAGCATGACCGCCTGCCGTACGTACTTGATGTCCACTCTATTCGGTCAGAACTTTCCTGAGGCACTTCGCTAAATTGTAGCTTATCACAGAATAATCCAGACCGGTATTGATTAAGGCCATGAGCTCTAGCCCGTCAATTACCAATGGCAAGTCTGAAGTTATCTTCTGATTACTGCACATCTTTACCTGGAGACAGTGGTCGTCGTCGTCACGCTGGTGTCGCAGTGGAGGATGTTCGTATTTCGAATCACCATCAGCCTCGCCTCCACAGGTCGCCTACTTCAGTTTCCCGGGCTTGGACTAAGCGAACGATGCCTAGATGCGTTTGGAAAGGAACGTGGGCTTGGCGAACGCTGACGTAGAGGGGCTGGTGACCGCGGTTGGTGACGACGATGCAGGTCGAAGCTGTGACGTGAGCACAGGTGTTCTTCGATGTCGGACTGCCTTTCGCCGTTTCGCGGACACGGTGCGTTGACCGCAAATCCTTGAAGACCAGCTTGACGATAGCGGCGAAACCGGTAAAGATGGCCAGCCTCTCCACAGTGGAAGCACAGGGGCCTACGTTCCGCATGTCGCCATACATCGCTTTTCCGAGGTCTTGCCTCTGTCAGAAGAGGTGCATTGCGAGTTGCCTGTACGATACGGCGCGGGCTACGTGTTGTCGGTGCGTAAGTACCAGGTGTCTCGATAGGCGCACAGTGGACAGCAGGCCGCCTTAGCACCTCAGAATAAGTTACCGCGCGTCGTGTCGGTGGTGCATCCCTTTGCGGCTCTCTTATGGCCTGCCGAATTTCTTCTGGGACAACATCCGCAATAGACGGTTCCGGTGAAGCGGGTGGCTGCAGCTTGCGTAGCTCCTCCGTGACCACTGACCGGACGAGCTCCGGCAGAGTGTCAAGATTATCGACAACGTTTGCCGAGAAGACCCCTCCTGATGTACAGGCTACGTCACGATTGCACTGCCGGGTTCTCTGCTGCAGCGTCGTTTCTATTGTTGTTGCTTCCGACCGAAACTCAGCAACAGTGCGAGGCGGATTGTGAACGAGTCCCGCGAACAGCTCTTGTTTCACCCCACGCATAAGATGACGCACCTTCTTGTCTTCAGTCATGTTGGGATCAGCTTGCTTGAACAGGCGGGGCATGTCTTCTATGTACATAGCAACAGTCTCATTTGTGCGTTGATTCCGTGCACGAAGAGCTGCTTCTGCCTTTTCTCGGCGATCATTGTTGCCAAACGTACACAGTAGCTGCCGCCAGAACTCTTCCCAGGACGTCAAAGATGCATCGTGGTTTTCGTACCACACTCGCGCTGCGTCTTCCAAAGAGACGTATACGTTGCGCAACTTGCCTGCTTCGTTTCATTGGTTTATGTTCGCTACCCTCTCGAAATGATCCAGCCAGTCTTCGGCGTCCTCGAACGGTCACCATGGAACACCTTCGGTATGACGGGCTGTCTGACAATGAGCTGTGATGGTGCAACTTGGCAAGTCATGGTGGTGGCGTTTCTTGTTTCCGTCGCTGATGCTCTTGGCTTAGGGGAAGTGGTCCAAATTCTTCTGAATCCCCTCGAATGCGGCGACTGATCTGTTGGTGCACCGGCGTAAGCTCCACGGGCTTGGACTTCGCTCTCTCGGGGAAGGGGGGTCGGAATCATCTACCCAGCACCTCCACCAGAAAATGTAACGAATGTAGTAGCCGCACAGCAACGATCCTCTATTAACACGGTTTATTAAGGCCGAACTTGTGCCCAAAGTGAACGACGCACAGTAATCAAGATCCAAGGGCGGTAGTCCTCGGGAGCCTCTGTCTCGAGCACCCTCGTTCTCTTCTTCTTCACGCGCGTTGGCTGTTCGGCGTAGTACCGGGCGCATGCAGGGCCGGCTTGTGCATTGCGGCTGGCTTCGTCGCTCGTAGTCGTCCCGTTAGCGTTTCTCTGGTTCCCAACGTCCACGTTGCGCGGAGCAATGGTAATTTTCTTTGGCAATATGATTGAAAATGGCTATGACATTTATGCGGATGACAAGCCCGTTCGCTTGCTCGCTGTGGAAACACGAAGCTACCACTTGGTCTTCAGCGAATACGTACCGTCGCTTCTAACGTGATCGACTCTGTTAAGGTGTTTGTCCAACCATCTGTACGCCGTCTCATAAGAGGTATAGCCCTTGCTTCAGGTCTAGCGTGGTTCTATAATGGTTCTGGATTTCTCTATGCTACAAACCAGACGTCTGAGAAAATTTTCATTCCTAAAAGCACCACAATTACTTGCGTTGCTGCATTACAACCTGTCTTGTTGTCTCGCTCATGCAAGCGTGTTCTAACATTCCTTCTATTGGACGTTCATCATGCATTTCTTTTCTTGCTGCGACTATTAGTCTAGAGATGACCTCTTCACAGACAGATGAGTTGCTTGCCTTGCTACAAAAGCATAGAAGATTGTTTGATGCCCATTCCTTATCTCTGGGACAGACGTTCATTGTCACGCATCATATCCAGACCAATGGCACTTCCATCCTACGCCGTCGACCATATCGCGTCTCTTCGTCCGAGCGCGAGGTCATTGAAGAAAATGTAGCCGATATGCTGCAACGGAACAATATACGTCCTTCCGTAAGTAGTTGGTCATCCCCTGTTGTTTTAGTAAGGAAAAAAAGATGGCTCTGCGAGATTCTCCGTGAAGTACATGTCACCTAATAAGATTACCTACAATGCTGTTTACCCCATGCCGCGCATAGGCGATGCTTTGGATTCACTGCAAGGTGCCAAGTATTTCTCAAGCCTAGACCTGCGTTCGCGTTACTGGCAAATACACAGGCGCGAGGACGACAAAGAAAAGACAGTGTTTTCAACGCCAGATGGGCTGTACAAATTCAACGTCAAGCCATTCGGCATTTGGAATGCTTCAGCAACATTAGGGCGGATGATCGACACAGTTTTACGAAGCTTGAAATGAAAGACTTGCTTGTGCTAATTAGACGTTATCGCTCTTTTCTCGTCAACCTTCCCTCACCACCTGCAACGACTGGACGACGTTATCACGTACCTTGCAAACGCAGGCCTTCAGCTGCCCATTGCCCGATACAACTGTAACTGACAAGCACATACTCAATTATGCACGCACCAACGTGGAAAAAATGAATCATATGCTGGAAGAGTTTAAACCCCAGTTGAAGCCAGCTTTGCGAATTGCACTGCAAATGGCAACTGGATTGAATTTCGTGACATATAAAAGAAATTGAAGGTAGTTGCGTACCAAAAGTGGCTATTATATCAACCAAAAACGATTCGTGATTCACACAGGATGTGAAAAGAAGTCCTAATAGAAAGAAGCGTGCATTTAGGAAGGCGTCTTTGACAAAATCGTCAGTATACAGGGATAATCACTGGAATGTATGAAAAAAAAGCGAAGCCTTCATGAAAGAAGCGAAACATACCATTTTGAATTGCACAGTGCCTAACCTCCTCAAAACTGACCCTAAAAATTCTGGCTAGTGGTAAACGCTAAAAACACTGATTCTCCAACCTTGCTAGATGGTGAGCATGGCGATTCTCTGTCGGCGGAGGAAACCGTCGAAATATTCAGCGATCAGTTTGCATCAGTATTTTCAAATGAGCTTTCATTAGATTCGCTCGACCTACCAGAGACTATATAAGTCACCGAAAATGACGTAGCACGTGCCGTTGAGCGACCTTGAGTACAAGACTAGTCCAGGGCCCGATGCCATTAGCTCAAAACTTCTGAAATTAACCGCTCAAATATTATTGTACCCATTGAAACTAATATTGCAGCAGTCACTGAACACAGTTTGAGTCCCAGATGATTGGAAGTCAGCGTTAGTGGTACCTATATTCAAATCTGGGCTAAAATAATCTGCTGATAAGTACCGGACAACCTCTCCTACTTCTATTCCATGCAAAATACTCGAGCCTATTCTGTTTACGCACATCGTGTCTCACTTCAATAAAAATAAGTTGCTGATAGATAACCAACAAGGCTGCCGCAACAACTGGTCGTGCAAAATTCAGCTATTCGAATTGCCAACTGACCTTAATGATTCTCTGAATAACTCCCGCTACCATGACGCAATTTTGTAGATTTCGCTAAAGCGTTTGACCACGTGCAACACAAAAGGCTGATGACGAAAATCTGTAATCTACAACTAGACGATAAAACAACCCAGTGGATAAGTGGTTTCGTTACTAACAGGGTTCAGTCACTTAACCTTAACAACGTTACCTCTACTCCCAGACCCGTCAGGTCCGGGGTGTCGCAGGGTTTTGTGCTAGGCGCTCTGTCGTTTCTAGTCTATAGTAATGATTTCGAATCCAACATTAACTTCTCACTACGCCTCTTTTGCAGATGATTGCGCAATTTATAAGGAAACCACCAAACCAAACGACGTAAACATCTTGCAGTCCGACTTGACGAAATTGACAGAATGGTGCCGTTTATGGCAAATGAAAATGAATGTAAAAAAACAAACACGTGCACTCTTCATCTGTTGCACATCCTTCGCTTAATGAGTATGTCATAAACAACTTGGTAATTCAAACAGTTCCGTCTATCAAATATCTAGGTGTTTTACTCACTTTGATAAAACCTGGACTAGCCACGTAGAATGCACTATCGCGAAAGCATTACGGAAACTTGGTCTTCTTAAGCGCCGCCTGAAACTTGCAAACAAAGACACCCAACTTCACGCATACAATACTGTTATCCAGCCAACTCTAGAATATGCTTCCATAGTTTGGCACCACCACACAGCAACCTTTACTGATATGCTCGAAACTGTCCAAAACAAAGCCGCGTGATATATTTTGTCATGTTATTCCCGCTATGAAAGTGTGTCATTTATTAGGAAAAATTTAAATCTCCCCCCTCTTGCCATGCGCAGAAAATATTTCCGCTTATCTTTCTTCCACAAATTATACCACAGTAATTCGCCGTTCATACGTTCATTCACCCTGCTTTGTATATTTCCGCACGTGTTGACCATGATCCTGCAATTGCACCTATAAGTTTTTGCACAAAAAACATCATTACTCACCCCTTATCTTATTGATAACCGAGCGGAACGCTCTGCCAGCCAGCATTGTGACGCATACACAACAATCATCTTTGCAGTCTGCATTACTTGCGTTCTTTCAATGTGTTGGACAATCTTAGGCATTCGCTGTATAACGTGTCGTGCAGTTTTTTTTCAGTCAGCTCGCTTGTGAAGACCTTCCTGTGTTATTTCTTGCTTATCTTGGTTAACAGACTGTGTAGCTCCGCCGCGGTGGTCTAGTGGCTAAGGTACTCGGCTGCTGACCCGCAGGTCGCGGGTTCAAATCCCGGCTGCGGCGGCTGCATTTCCGATGGAGGCGGAAATGTTGTAGGCCCGTGTGTTCAGATTTGGGTGCACGTTAAAGAACCCCAGGCGGTTGAAATTTCCGGAGCCCTCCACTACGGCGTCTCCCATAATGATATGGTGGTTTTGGGACGTTAAACCCCACAAATCAAATCAATCAATCATGAGAGACTGTGTATCCTGCGAATGTTTTCTTGTCTTCTTTTCTTGGTAAAATTGCTGTTGTCAATGATTACTGCATGAAACCATCCCTATTGCCCTAGAGGCCCTTAAGGTACACAAAGAACTAAATACCAAGAAGTGCCGTTTTTCGAGCAAGACAAAGTTGATTGATATGATATGTGGGATTTAACGTTCCAAAGCCACTATATGATTATGAGAGACGCCGTAGTAGAGGGCTCCAGAAATTTCGATCGCCTGTGATTCTTTAACGTCCACCGAAATCTGAGCACACGGGCCTACAACATTTCCGCCTCCATCGGAAATGCAGCCGCCACAGCCGCGATTCGATCCCGCGACCTGAGGGTCAGCAGCCGAGTACCTTAGCAACTAGACTACCGCGGCGGGGCTGCCGCTCGCACATAGTGAGGTTGCATAGTTAGTAACCAATCTGCACATCGTTTGTCCATGTGCAATAGAACATGTTTCATGGAATGCAGGATTGGAGAGTATTCACTTTTGTGGTAAAAAGTGTGCAGCTCAGGACACCACCTTGCGGCACTGCGGTCTCCTGGACGAAAGTTCGTGACAAGACATTCCCAACCCGGGCACGAAAAGTTCAGTTATAAAAACAACTTTCGATTGTGGTCAGCATGATACGACGGACATCTATTCGTTAGAGGTCTCGCAATATGCCGAAACGCCAGGTGGTATTGTAAGCTTTTTCCTTATCCAGAAACATTGAAAGTAAGAATAGATTTGGACGAAAGCATAACAGATCTGCGCCTCGACTCGTAACAAATGGTCAGTAGCAGATCTACCATCGCGAAATCCGTACTGGTATGGGTCCAGTACATTGTTTGTTTCTAGAAAGTGTAAGAGCCGGTGGTTAATCATCCTTTTGAAAAGTTTACATAGACAACCTGTCAATGCAATCAGCCTGTAACTTGCAACGGAAGGTGGGTCTGTTCTTTTCTTCAGAATTGGAATTGCAATAGCTTCTTTCCAGACAAAGAAAATTCCGCCGGAAAGCTACACGGTATTATACATGTGGGCCTTTTGACTTTCAGAGGACAAGTGCTTTAACAGTTCATACACTGCTTGGTTTGAGCCTGCGTAGGAGTTAGTGTAGCAAGTTAGTGATGCCTGTAGCTCAGCTAAAACTAAAGGCTCATTATATGCTTCTTGGTTTATGGATTTGCGCTTTAGTTTCTGTTTTTCGAATATTTTTTGTATCGCTGGAACAATGTGGTACAGTTCGACGATCTGAAGAACTGTTTGAAGTGCGCCCCAAAAAAACTCGCCTGGTAATCCAAGATGTCGCCTTGTAACGTATGCTGTCCGGCTAGTTGGTGTGTAGCTAAGTAAAACATCGCTGGCGCAAGCTTGAAAGCAGACAATAGAAGAGGCTCGGAAAAGCGCACACTCGCAACTGAGTTTTATTGAACCGGAGTTCATCCTATGAAGCCCTCACGCATGCGTACAACCACATGATAAGCACAACCACTAGTAATCACAGCTTATCAGATAGAAAAGCAAATTCGTTATTATATATAGACAGGGATGAAACACAGATCTATTGTTCGCGAAATTGCCAAAATTTACTCTGCCAAACCAAGCGCCACTTTGCCTTTGCTTTTTATCAAATTTCTCGTGCACTGGAGTAGCGCTTCACACGAGCACTCCTTACAAATACAGCAAATACGAACCCGTGCCGTTTCTCAATGACAGTGCATGTTCTCTTAAGCGATCGTTTATACATCGGCCCGACTGGCCATGCTACACCTTGCCACAACTGAGCAGAATGAGGTAGACAACTGCCAAAGAATTCAAAAACTTCCTTTTGTGCTTTTTTACACAATCAGCACTTGGTACGTCAGCCGAACAAGCACAAATACGTGAAAGCCTGTGAGGTGTCGAGAACACGACAGGTACCTTGAAATGAGAGGCCACGTTCTTCAATGCACTCTATGCACATATGAAATACGGAATTAAAACAGGTCGCTTCTTTGTTTTTTCTTTGTGCCCCAATTGCAGGAGAGGACATGTGGAAATTTTTTGTGAGTAAAGCTTCACATACTGCCGTTAACATCAACAAAGGAAAACCCGTAGACAGAAGCCTAGATATATACACCCAGAAACTTTCCCCAAGAACGTGGTTCCAAGGCCTGATAAGAGCCAACTGTAAGCTCATACTAGCAATAGCCCTTTTTACTACTTTAGAATGAGTGAAATGATACGGCAAGTAAGTTTTCTGAGCACGAGGGTGATACAACCAACGATCGTGGTTTCTGTCAAGCGTGAGACGAAGATAAAAAAACTACAATTTGTCATTGTCGAGAAGCTCGTGCGTAATCTCGAGCCCTTGCATAAACGTTCTAACCTCATCTAAAGCAAAAGTGACACATTCAGAGTAGGGTTCATCTGGCTCCTCTTTCAAAAGAACCAGAAAATTGTCCACGTACTTTAAAACGCCTACTACCTTGTATTTGGACAAAACAGCGTCGAGGTTTCGGTCAATCTGAACAAGAAAGATATTACACAGCACAGGGGCTACCCACAAACCAATACATATATCTTCCTTTTGTGCAAACATCTCGCCTTCGAATGAAATGAACCTGGCTCCTAAATAAAACTTTGAGAGGGTATAATAACTGTCTACCGGAACTCTGGTATGGTTAATGGAAGACACAGACCCATTGTTCTCTGTGCATGACAGCAGGCACCCCAGTAATTTTCTGTGTGGTACAGAATAGAAAATCCTCAAGATCAACGAGTGTTAAATTGTTTCAACAAGTAACGATTCTTCATTATCTGCCACGTACTATTTACGCTGACAATTTGTGAGTTTTAGCACTCAAAGTACGGACAGCTTATCTCCCTTGTACTCACTAATGCTCTTTGCCAGCGTAATCAGTCCGTGCACATTATACAAGTCAACAGCCTTAGACTTTACCTCGTGGGCAGAAACCCGCACTTGAAGTTCTTTCGTATGGTGTAGGTGGCCTTGACTGCCAAGATCGCCTTCTTTATGAGCACCAATCCACCTTCTTTGTCCGACACTAGCACGCGCAAATCATTCTACCCGGGGAAGCGCTCCCCTCTATCAATGGGGTCACGCCCAATACGACTTCGTTTGGGGAGGCGTCCTTAGCAAGCTATCAGTTCCACCTAGAACGTACCTCTCCTGGTCTTCAGCCTTAGGCCTGCTGGTCATGTGTCGGTTCAAAGAAAGTAGCTCATGCGCAGGAAGGGTAGGCTAGAAGCTGAATTTCGGCCCAATGTTAAGTACGTGCGCCACCTCCTTGGGTAGTTGCACGTCGCCCACCAATTGTAATGCTATTATAATTAACATCAGGCGTTTTGACGCCAGATCTAAATTCTCTGAACACGCGTTACGTTATGTTCATTCCAGCCCTCAAGGAGCTCACTCTCTATCAAGTCGATTAGGTCTTAATCAGACACTACTCGGTAAATGTTCAGGGATCGGTGCGGTATGATAGATACAGGTGTGGTTCCGAAAGAGATTAGTTTTGACAGATTTTTGTTCTGGGCCTTGCTTTGTACTTCAAAAAAGGGTTGTTACTAACGATGCGTGTAGCCCGAGAAACTGGAGCAAGAGTATTAATTATAAATACTGCAATACATGCTAGGGATTTTCGCAGAGGGGGTTACATGATTTACATGAATGCTCAATATGCAGACGAAGAAATTTTCAAAGCAGAAAGATAGAAGCACGCGGAAACAAAACTACGCAGAAAGCAACTCAAAAATATACAAAAAGTTTGAACGTTTATTGGGACAGAGCCTAATTGGCATGCTGTTTTAAACACTGTTATTGAGGCTAGAAAAAAAACAATGTCAAGGATGGCTGCGAAACTCCGGTGTTGGTTAGCTTGCTCCAGTCGTTTATAGTTTGTGGAAAGAATGAATATTTAAAGCAGTTGTTACGGGTTGCGTAGGCTGTTATTGTGTGCTCATGCCTTTGTCGAGTTGCATATCCGGACTAAAAATAAAAGAACTTCAGAAATGTCTATCTTGTAATGTCTCTTTACTGTCTCTTTACTAGTTTATATAGAAAGTTTAGTCTAGATAAGCGGTTTCTTTCTGTTAATGATGGTAGATTAGCTCGAGTTGAAAGTTCCGTAATTGAACTGCACCCGAAGCTGTTATAAATAAAACGAATGGCCTTTTTGTACTCTTTCTAGCTTGTTGATATTATTTTGGTAAAAGAGTTTCATATAATGGAAGCATAATCTAAAGTCGGTTTAACTATTGTTTCATAATCGAGAAGACGGACGGAGGGGGTTGAGAGTTTCAATGCTCTTCTGAGGAAGAACAGTTTACGCATTGCTGTGTTAGTTACTGTGTTAATGTGTTTCGTCTAATTCAGGTCATCTGTGATCCATTAGCCAAGATACTTGTAATGTGGGACTCGGGAAAGTTTAGTATTAGTAGTAGAGTACTCATATTCTAAAGAATTTTTATTAGTTATTTGCATAAACCCTGTTTTCTCGAAGTTATTACCTATTTGCCATTTATCACACAAGAAGGACACTTTTTGTAGAGCATCATTTAACACGTGATGCTCTGCAGAACAGCATATTTCGTTTTAAAGTGCACAGTCATCAGCGTAGAGTTTGATTTTAACAGGGACACCATCAACAATATTGTTACGTAAAAATTACACGAGGTGTGTCTATTTAAAGTCTATATTCAAAATGATGCGTATGGCGTCAACTAAGATGAAAGCAGCACGCACAACCGACAGACCACTTCCTCGTTGTCGTCTTTTCACCGCTGATACGTCAGCTACGTAGCATTACCCCCCCCCCCCCCGGCGGTAAAAGCGCCCTCGCGGTGCACATTAACTACAGTCTTCAGTAGGCAGGTGGTAAGGTTTTAGCCTGCTGACGTGCACAACGTCACTGGGTGTGGTTGCAGGCAGGCTTGTGGTCTCAGATGCAGGAATGATCTCATGGGTGACGTCGGTTACCAGGCGGATGATACGGTAAGGGCCCATGTAGCGAGAAATATCTTCTCTGATAAGCCAACTCAACGAACAGGGCACCACAGGAGAACAAGAGAACCGGGTGAGAAGTGAACGTCAGCATGCCGGCTGTCGTAGATGGCTTTCTGGGTGGCTTGCGAAGCCGAAAGTCTAGAGCGGGCGATCAGACGTGCGTGGTCGGCACGAGCAATAGCGTCGCGTGCATATTCGGTTGACGGCGTTGTAGTAGTTGGAAGTAAGGTGTCAAGTGGTAACGTCGGATCACGGCAATAAAGCAAATAAAAGGGTGAATAACCAGTGGTGTCGTGGCGCGAAGAATTGTACGCGATGGTCACGTGAGGTAGCGCCAGGTCCCAGTCATGGTGGTCGGAGGACACATACATCGCCAGCATGTCCGTTAGGGTCCGATTTAGCCGTTTGGTAAGGCCATTTGTTTGAGTATGGTAGGAAGTGGTCAGCTTGTGGTGCGTTGAGAAAGAGCGCAAAATATCGTCCATCACACGGGGCAAAAATGCGCGGCCGCGATCTGTGAGTAATTGGCGAGGAGCGCCATGCTGTAGGAAGACGTCGTGGAGCAAAAAGCCCGCAACGTAAGTAGCGGTGCTGGTGGGGAGCGCTCGAGTGATGGCATACCTAGTCGCGTAGTCTATAGCAACAGCGACCAACTTGTTGCCCGATTTCGACTCGGGAAAAGGACCGAGAAGATCTATACCAACACGAAAGAAAGGTTCGGTTCGGATGGAGATCGGTTGAAGAAGTCCAGGCGGGGGCGCAGTAGGTCGCTTCCTACGTTGGCATTCATCGCAGGAGGACACGTAACGGCGAACGAACCGGGCGAGACCACGCCAAAAGCAGCGGCAACGCACGCGGTCGTACGTCCGAGATACACCCAGATGACCAGCAGTTGGTTCATCGTGAAGCTCGTGCAGCACGGTTGAACGCAAACTTTTCGGCACGACAAGAAGGAGCTCAGGGCCATCTGGCTAGAGGCTACGACGGCACAGCGTGGCATTCATGAGGACGTACATGCGAAGTGACGTGTCGTTCGGAGCAGATTCGAGACGGTCAATTAGTTGTCGCAGAGAAGCATCACGACGTTGTTCATCACCAATGTGAAGAAACTAGGACATTGGCATGACGCTGAGGCTAGGCTCGATGTCTGGTTCGTCGGGCTGATAAACATGGTAGCGGGATAAGCAATCGGCGTCCAGATGGAGACGTCCAGACTTATAAACAACCGAGTAGGAATACTCCTCTAGGCGTAATGCCCAACGACCAAGTCGTCCAGTGGGGTCCTTCAGAGAAGAAAGCCAACACAGCGCGTGATGATCTGTGATGACACGGAAAGGGCGGCCATACAAGTAAGGACGGAATTTCGAAACCGCCCAAACAAGAGCGAGACATTCCCGTTCTGTTATAGAATAATTGCGTTCAGACTTTGAAAGCAGACGGCTTGCGTACGCGATTACACGGTCGTTGCCCCGCTGAATTTGCGCCAAAACTGCACAAATTCCTTGACCACTCGCGTCTTTTCGCACTTCTGTGGGAGCATCGGGGACGTTGTGTGCAAGAATAGAAGGTGTCGTTAGAGCGGTGATTAGCTGAGAGAAGGCGTCACCTTGAGAAGGGCTCCCAGAAAATGGGACGTCATGTTTTAGAAGGTCGGTGAGTGGCCGTGCGAGTGCCGCAAATTTTTCACGAACCGGCGAAAGTAGGAGCAGAGGCCCACAAAACTGCGAACATCATGGACAGAGCGTGGGACTGGGAAGTTTGTTACAGCGCGTACTTTCGCCGGGTCTGGCCGTACGCCAGAAGCGTCAACAAGGTGACCCAATACGGTAATCTGACGAAGACCGAACTGGCACTTGGAGGAATTGAGCTGCAGGCCGGCCCGTCAAAATATGGACAGAATGGTCGAAAAGCGTTCAAGGAGGGTTGCAAAGGTAGGTGAGAAAATGATCACGTCGTCCAGGTAACACAAACATGTCGACCATTTAAATCCTTGTAGGAGCGTGTCCATCATTCTCTCGAAGGTCGCTGGAGCGTTGCAGAGCCCGAGCGGCATGACCTTGAATTGGTAAAGGCCGTCAGGGGTAACGAAGGTGGTCTTTTCTCGGTCCATGTCATCTACAGTCACAGAGGAAGGAAAAAGGTAAGGAGAGGGCATGCCCAGCCGGCGCAGGGCGTAAAAAGTGTGGCGGAAATGACATCATGGCGGCCATATTCACTAGGCACAATGGCGGCGTTACTATGGTTACGTG
Source organism: Rhipicephalus annulatus (assembly GCA_013436015.1). NCBI lineage: Eukaryota > Metazoa > Arthropoda > Arachnida > Ixodida > Ixodidae > Rhipicephalus > Rhipicephalus annulatus. Next base: position 139,262 of record WOVY01010708.1, on the reverse strand, counting down.
TTGCGCAGTGAAGCTGGTCTAGCAGTGAGCGGCCGCGGCTGGCGGCAGAATGTGTGCCTCCCCAGGTCTCATGCTGAGCCGTGGCGGACAATATCTGTGCTCTGCGCCGCGTTATTGGTTACGCAACTTCTCCTGGCTGGTACATTACTCTTAGCAACGTTTACAAATCTCTTTGTCCATCACGGGGTTTCAACAGTGCGTGGAACAAGTGCATATTCATGTGTCGTGCGGCGGATGATGCGGATGAAGCAGTTAGTGTTCAGCAAAATTGCGTTGGGCACCATGACGAAGCTGATTGACGACGAACGCTTTGCAGGTCATTGACGATTGAGCAGTGCTCTTGCTTGTGACAACGGACGGCGCTGTTGAGCCCAGCAAGACACCGTGAGGACCCTGTGCACATACGTAGTTTCGTGTTGTGTGTGTACAGTAACAACTTGCATGTGCGTATTAAAACACCTTTTCTGTTCCGCTTGGTACACTCTCCACCAGCATTGCATGTTCTCAACGTAACAGCAACCACGTTCTACTGTCACTAGCACTGTGCTCAGTCACCATGTCATAGAATGCTGATGCATGTGAGTTTCATGCGGAACACGGACACAGCGGCCGGACACTGCGTCGGCCGCGTGGAGGAATGCTACCTTAGAAGGCGCACGACCGATCGTGTTGTCTGTACAGTTGCTGAATTAATGACGTGAAAGCACTCGCCGTTGTCAGTGCAACTAGCGCGTTCTCTCATAGTTGCTTCGTTGTCGGCGAGCTGTTACTCCTTGTTATTACTCGGACGAAGCGATTTCGCTGAAGGTGTCCCGCTGGCTCACAGTTATGAGCCCAGTTCCATTAGTTTCGGATCGTCACGACACACGCGCTGCGCAACCCACGTGCTTTCCGAGCCGGAGAGGGTGTCGCGCCTTCTGCTTCGCATTCATATGTAAACAAGAGAGGAGAACTTGCCTAGTCAATATGGCCGACTTCCGGCTTCATCGCGGCTTCACAACGAGTGACGTCAGGGCCTCCCCTTACCTTTCCTTCCTCCGTGTCTACAGCAATTTGCCAGTAGCCAGATCGGAGGTCGACAGATGACAAGAAGGTGGCCCCATGGAGGCAATAAAGGACATCGTCGATGCGTGGTAGAGAGTACACGTCTTCTTTGGTAATTTTGTAGAGGTGGCGATAATCAACGCAGAAACGCCATGAGCCGTCTTTCTTTTTTACTAATACCACGGGAGATGCCCAAGGGCTCGTTGATGGTTCGATTACGTTTTTCGTAAGCATTTTGGCCGCTTCTTGCTGAATCACTTCTCGCTCAAATGCTGACACGCGGTACGGCCGACGGTGAATGGGCGCAGAGTCACCAGTGTTGATTCGGTCAGTGACAGTTTTAGTCTGGCCCAAGGGACAATCGTCGGTGTCGAAAATGTCACTGTATGAGGCCAAAACTTGGCAGAGAGCGTCGGCCAGGTGAGGCGACAGCTCCGATTCAATCATGTTTTGAAACATACCATCGTCTGAGCTGGGTGACCGTTAGACGGCGCTTCGATCAAGAGCAGACACAGTGATAACACTGACATCGTCCTCTGTTATGGCAGTTAGCTGGGCTAGAGACATCTGGCAGGGCAACCCTTGAGGGGTGAAACCAAAGTTAAGGAGCGGAAGTAACACACAGTTATCCGCTATGGTCACGATTGTATAGGGCACAGTAACACTGCGCGTCAGCCGAACGTCAGTAATGGGCGTAATGATATAATCACCGTCAGGAACGGGAGAGGTCGATGACAAAGACACGTACGTGACGGCTCGAGGTGGCAGGTGAACGAAAGTGGTTGGGCTCAAGCGGCTGGTGGGCTTTGCAGAGTAGTCGGCAAAGACTGGTAGATCAAGGTACCAAATGAACAATCAATTAAGGCCGAGTGTGCCGAAAGGAAATCAAGGCCATGTATGAGGTCATGAGGGCAGCAGGCTAGCACGGCAAAAAGGACCACGGCGTGACGACCGGCAATGCTGACACGAGCAGTGCACATTCAGATTAGTGGTACAGTACCGCCATCGGCAACACGTATTGCCTGCGTCGTAGATGGCGTCATAATCTTTTGTAAGCGGAAGCGTAGAGAAGCGCTCATAATAGACAGGTGCGCACCTGTGTCAATGAGGGCGGTCACAGGAACATGGTCGACTTGTACTTCAAGCAGGCTATGGTGCGTGGGAAGCGTCAGTAGAGGATTTTCGGCCGTCATTGGTATTGCAGCTTCACCTCTATAAGCTGCAATATCTAGTTTTCCTGTTGTGGTCGTCCAGAGAAGCTCGGCGAGGAAAAGCGCCGAGGTGACGGAGAGCGGGATTGGCGACGTAGCGGCGACGGGGAGCGAGAACTGCGGCCACCGGACGAAGGGGTGTCAGGGTAGCGGCGACCGGGCAAAGGGGCGTCAGTGGAAGGCTCGTAAGATGACGACGAATAGAAATTGAAGGGTGTGGCGTCTGAACGCCGAGGGGTTGTCGGATGCATGAGCGCTGAGGTAGAGAAAGTCTGACGTGGTTGGTTTGACCAACGGCGGCGGCAATAGCGAGAAACGTGCCCAGGCTGGTGGCAGGAAAAACAAAAAGGCTAGTCGTCGGGTGTTCGCCATTCTGAAGTGTTACGGAAGGGCATTGTTGGAGGTGAACTGCGAGCGTGTCCTCGGGAGTAGAACGGGACTTCAGGGAGAGTCAGGGGACATGCTGATGGAAGTCCGAGGTTCGCAAACTCCTGCCTCACCACAGCTTGTATTAACGCCACTGACGGCTGTTGTTAGTCAGAGGCGAGCGTTGCGAAAACGGGTGGCTGAAGAGGAGCCGGACAGGCGGCTTCGATTTCCCGACGAACAATACGTGTGACGTTGTCATACGTGGGGGACTGGCGGGCGGCTTCACACGATGAGGTTGCGGCCGTGTTGGGCAGCCGGCTGAATCGCTGAGTAATACGGCGGCTCTTGGCTTCTTCGAACCGCCGGCACTTTTAGATGCGGAGCATCTAATACTCGAGGCTTGTAGTGCGGCATTGTCCGCAAGCTTCCTCCTCCTTCTTCCACCATCTGTGCATCCCTTCCTCCTCTACACACCGCGCGCGCTGCACTCCTCCACCATCTGTGCAGCCTTCCTCCTCTACACACGCGTGCGCTTCTCCTCTTCACGAACATTCGCTAGCTGTATAATGTAGCGCGCATGCGCCGTCACGCTTCGAGAACATCGGCAGCTGACGCGCGCGCATGCGCCGTCGCACTTCGAGAACATCGGCAGCTGACGCGCGCGCATGTGCCGTTGCGCTTCTCCCCCTTCTCGAACATTTGACAGCTGACAGTGCATGCGCCGTCGCGCTGTATATATACTCAAGGTCGGCGCTCGCTCGTTCAGTTGCCGCTCGTCGGTTGGTTTGTACGGCACGTCGACGTCCAAGGTCGCGGTGAAATGAATTCCAACGAATCCACAAACACAATGATCGACGTCCCTTCGGCCAGCGCCGCCCTTTCGCATACGTGTGTACGTGTTCACTCATTTAACACCCCCTCCTACAACCACGTTAACCAATTTAGCCATCGACCCAAGGAAGTCGCAATTTAACACCCCATTTCACAACCACGTTAACCAATTTAGCCATAGACCCAAGTAAGTCGCACTTTAACACCCCGTTAACCAATTATATGCTCCGCATCCTCCTCAGTGTTCCCCCAGGGAAGCTGCGGGCAATTTTTTAATGAAGACGTCGACGGTGGCAACGTTGTTGTAAACTAGTAGATCAAATGCGGCGTCTGCTGTGCCTTTCAGCACATGGGCCACTTTTTCCGACTCACTCATGTGCTCGTCAATCTGGCGGCATAGGGCGATGACGTCGTGAATGTACGCGACGTACGACTCTGTCGACGTCTGTGCACGGGCCGCCAGTTGATTCCGCGCTGAGATCTGCCGCCCAATGGTGGCGCCAAAAAGATCGCGGATCTTTTCTTTAAAGGATTCCCAGCTCGTAATCTCCGCTTCGTGCGTCTCGAACCACACTCGCGGTGGGCCATCGAGGTAAAAAAGCACATTGGCAAGCATAAGAGTCGGGTCCTACCTATAGCTTGTGCTGACCCGTTCGTACCGGTTGATCCATTTGTCGACGTCAACGCCATCCTGACCGGAAAATACACCGGGATCACGAGCAGGAGGTAGAACTACGTATGTAGAAGTCACGGTAGGGGCAGGTGACGAAGACGATGGTTGTTCAACCTGTGACATGGTTGGACCTATGATTATGCGGCTGTTGCGGAGCTTCGTGGTGAAGACGGGGAAGTACCCAGCACGTCCAACACAAATATGTTACGTAAAAATGACACGAGTTGTGTCTATTTAAAATCTATATTCAAAATGATGCCTATGGCGTCGACTAAGATGGAAGCAGCACGCACAACCGACAGACCACTTCCTCGTTGTCGTTTTTTCGCCGCTGATACGTCAGCTACGTAGCAATATCATTATTAAGCAGGAGATAAAGAAGTGATCCTAGCACTGAGCCCTGCAGAACGCCAGAGTCAACAAGCTGTCTATGTGAGCAGGCATCAGCAAAGACAACAATTTGTGCGCGTTTTGTGAGACATGCATAAATCTAGTTAACTACTTAGGAATGACTGATTATTCTTTCTATCTTACATATCAGCTTAGTGTGGTATACTTATTCAAAGACTTTTTAAAAGTCCATAAAAACAACGTTAGTCTGTGTACTACTATTTATTGATTTGGGAAAGTTATGTATCATTCCAACTGAGTGTTTGTGGAATAACCTTTCCTAAAACCATGCTCAAATTCGGTAAGAACGTTATAGTTGTCTATTAATTCGCAGATGTGATGGTAAATGATATGTTCCAGAATATTGCATACCGTACATGTTAATGAAATTGGACGATAGTTTTTAACGGACTTCTTATTTTCGGTCTTGTGAACTGATTTAAATCTAGCTTTCCCCAGTCTCTTGGTATTTCTCTATTTTGTAAAGACTAGAAAAAAATCACATGAAGATATTTTGACACCCACTCAGCATACCTTTTCAAGAAGCTATTATGAATGTCATCAGGCCCAGGTGATTTTTTGGCATCAATCCTTAGCAGAAGAATAAATATACCACTTTCAGAAACAACGACATCAGACATTGGTGGTAGGGATGCATGAAACACAGGTGATATACCATTATTTTGGGTGAACACCGATTTAAAATGGTTGTTAAAGGCATGGAAAATTTTTGCACTATCGAGAGTTCAGCAGCCATCAACTTCAGTTGTGTCAAATTTAGTGGAGTGTGGTGAAATCGAACACCAAAATTTTTCGGGGAGCGTGTTCATAAAGCATGGTAATGATTCACCTTAATAGCGCACTTTATGAGCAGCTACCTGGTCTTTAGCTTGTAAAGAAAGTTTCGATATTTCTTGCATTAAAAATATTGATCTGTTGTTAGTTAACCTTTTCTTTAAGAGCTCCAGTCACCTTTTAGATTGCAATATCTCCCTCGAAATCCATGGGTTCTTACCCTTACAACTTTTGTAATTTTGGGTACAATACACTCGATACATTCATTCACAATCTGTTTAAATCTGTCCCAAAGGTAGTGTACATCACAAGTGCTATTGCAGAAATCATCAATAATAAAGAAAAGCAGGTCAATTATTGACACATCGTCAGCAATAGAGAAATTCGGAAATGAGAAAATTGTACGAATATTGTTAATATAAATATTATCTAGGGTAAGCGACGCGACCTTGTGGTCTGAAATTCCCGGAACTACTTCGCAGTAACTTTTGGCACTAATGGATTCATTTACTAAAAAGAGATCTGGTACTGATTTGCAATTTTCTTGGATTCTAGTCAAGTCTGTTACATTTTGAAATAGGTCAAAAGTGAACGCAATGTTTAGCATTGCTTCTCCCAAGTGATCATTGTGATTATTGAGTGAGAAATTTGGCCAGTCTATATTCGGCAAGTTGAAATCTCCAGCCAGAATACCTTTGTCACCAGGTTTTATGTTCGAATGTAGATACTCCTTTAACAATTTCAACATGTCGATAGACGAGTTAGCGGGTCTAAACATGACTGCTATAACATACTCAACCTTACCGTGCTACGCTTTGCAGATTATGCAATCAACGTCAGTCAAGTCAGACATTCTCACTATACGCAAACGTTTTTTAAAAAGAATTCAAACACCTCCTCCTTTGCTGTCTCGGTCTTTTCAAACTATAGTATATGCGGCAGGAACGAATTCGGTGTGGTATATCGATTCATGTAGCCGAGTCTCAGTGAGAAATGTGATGTCGCTATCGCGTACTAGTAATATACTTTCGAGCTCGGTAGCTTTATTGATTAGACTTCTGCAGTTGGTGTTTAATATTTTAATGATTAATTGTTAGTGCTATGTTGTCATGCTATTTTCTTATTCAGCCTAAACCGTGTCGCCTTTTCCTCGTTCCAACCAAAAAATACATTGGTGAGGCGTTTTGATACGACAAATGTAGAGATTGTTCTTGCGTTCTTTTGTGTTTCACAGGGAATTACATGGAAGCGCGGGAAGATCTCTTCGGGTTTTAGGAAGACATTCAGCGTTCCTTCGGTGCACCCCCTTTTAGAGGGAGGGCGTTCAGACAGTTTGGCGAATGGAAAAGACGCCATTAAGTATATATATATCGGCAGCCATGAAAGCCGCCCACCACGGAGCCCAACAGGGGGACGCAGCAGCACAATTATGAAAAGACATGCCAGCGCCAGCTGTAGAAAGCCACTATAACCCAATATTATGTTACCAAGACGGGGAACCTACGCAAGGTGAACTCTTGCTGCCTGGAAGATGGACGTAAAGAGAAATTAGGAGAGAACAGGATAGCTTTAAAGAGAGAAAAGACGAAGATGTCGGAAGAGAGAGATAGCAAAAGGTGCCTGCCGGTTTTCCCTGGTTGGGTCAGAGCAGGTGTGCCGTCTACTCTACGTAAAGCCGGGACTTAAGGAGTGTGTTGCCTCTTCGGGGGGCCTTAAAGGTCCAATAACCCGGCGTCAGCTCAACCTCAATGATTATCTTTTCCCGGGAGACGACAAAGCCACGCTAGGCTAGGTATGGGAGAGGTCAAAACCCTCCCTTAGCTCGGGTCCGTGGTGTCGCTACACACCAAATGCTTGCTTGCTCAGACGCCCCTGTGGGGCCGGAGCTGATTTATCCGCCACAAGTTTTCACTTTTTTAAACGCAAAAAACTTTTTTCCAAATGCTCCTTCAAATATATCAATCTTCAAACAATTCATTCTTTGTTATTTTATAATGACATCGTAATATCTCGCCAATTTTATAAAACGAGAAGTAAAAATTGGGAGACCTTGAAGCTTCGCCTTCAAGAGTTGAACGTAATAGCGAAATTCGGCCCTTAGCGGGCCCTTAAACCGATAAGTACATACTTAATATATGTTTTGTTACACACACACACACACACACATACACACACACAAACGCGCGCGCGCACGCGCGCGCGTTAGCACGCTGTATTTATAGTGACCCAATAACTCTGCAGTGTGGCCACTTCCTTCTGCTCAAACAACGCTCTGCTGTAGTCAAGACATGTTTTTCACAGTCTCACAGATGGCACACAGACACACAAACGTGCGCGCGCTAATAGTATGTACAGTTTTTTTTATCTAAAGCAAAATCTGCATGGCATCCAAGATACAGCCGCGCGCTATCATCTCAGAAGCCGTTAAAAGTCTCACAATACCTCACAGATGACAACACATTATCTATCATTATCTGTTTTCTTGATTAACGCCTCTGTAAAGGCATGATATGTTTTCAGCTACACTGTAAACCAAATTACACCCATATAGGGATTTTATCGCTATAACTCACACCCCTACACCCCACGAAATGGGCGTATCAAGCAGGACTACACCTATACCGTGGGCGGATTTCCGAATTTACACCCTATTGCACAAACATTTTTTTCGGGTGTAAAAGCGAATGTACACCTAAATGGCCTTAAGGGTGTCAGGGTGGAAAAGCGAATGTACACCCAAGTAATCTTCAGGGCGTAAGGGTGAAATAATAATGACACCCTAACACCCTTAAAAACAAAAGTAGCGTAGGGGTGTAATTCGCTCAAACAGCAAAAAGGGTGCGGGGGGTGTTCATGTTGAATAATGCCCCAACACTCATGCGAAAAATACCATAATTCGAGTGTTACGCCTTTCCAGTAGGCCCCTGTGAAAGCACGTGACAGCTTACCTTTAGCTAAACCTTTCATGTGCAGATGTCCTATTGTAGTGGCTCCTGCCACAGTGTGGTAATCCTGGCCCTAGCACAGCTTTCATGGTGCATATATGAAGCCCGGCACATAAGGCTCTCACATATAACACGTAATCCTAGCTGAATGCGAAGTCATCACTCAGAATGAGCTGTCACACATAACACAACGTTCACAAAGTCATGCTATAGTGCAAAATGAAATCAAGGTTTATTTTATTAGACACAGAGCACATAAAGGCTTCAGAGACAAATTTTACCTTAATCAAACGCCTTTTATCAATTGTGCAGAGCAGAATGCCATTTGCTACAAAAGAAGACCGGAAATCAGACGTCAATGGCATGGCATGCAGCTCTAACGACCAATGCATGCATATCAAAGTACAACAAAAGAGCCTTTATTTGCACTTAAAAATGAAGATATAATTTTACCATGCTTCAATGCAGCACAAAAGCACAGTGCAGTGAAGCATACAAACAGCAGGAAGAGTAGTGCAATTCAGCATGCCTTATTTCTCCAATATACTGAAATAATATATCAATGCACACTACAATACGACATTGATATGCCACAGTTTGCATGTGTTGTGGCATGCCTTATGCATATTATGCAAGGCCATGGTATTCTAATAAATGTAATGACAAAACAGTCTAAAAATGGCATTTACATTTCACAATAACGCTTGTGTAGTCAGACATTCAGAACACTGGAGAAACAATAATACAGGAGTGAAAACAATAGGCAAATTCACAATAACCTAACAGTGTCACTAGATACTTACCATGCCGAATAATTGATTTAAGGATGACAAATATCAAGCGCATAACATATTATGTCTTCCTGAAACAATGCAACATCAAAGAACATAAAATGAACACACAAAAGCAGGGTGAAAGAGTAACCACTTAATGCTAGCTGAGGTGGAGCAGCCAAGCTGTCATCTGGAGCAATATTTTGGAGCATCTTATCTTGCTTTTCCAGGGAGAAAATTTAAATTTGGGGCAGGTTTCAGGAAAAACGAAGGCCGCATTTTTTAGTTTAAAATTCCTAATTTACAGCATTGATTGATACCTGCAGTTTAACGTCCCAAAACCACCATATGGTCATGAGAAACGTAGTAGTAGAGGGCTCCGGAAATTTTGACCACCTGGGGTTCTTTAACCTGCACACAAATCTGAGCACACGGGCCTGCAGCGTTTCTGCCTCCATGAGAAGTGCAGCCACCGCAGCCATGATACGATCCTACGACCTGGGGGTCAGCAGCCGAGTACCATAGCCCCTAGATCACCGCGGTGGGGCTCAAATTCACAGTAGTACAACAAATTAGACTAAATCACACAAAAAGAGAAATATATGTAGAAATTATTTGACATCCGCTAATTCATTCCAAATACACGAGAGCGCAGCTATTTCAATAAAAGCACTATTAAACTGTCTCACAGTGCAAACAATGCTAACGTCTCTTTTTACGAACGCTCCTCGACTCGAATCTCATCCTTCACTTGAACTAGCTTAGCAAAGCGCCACCACTTGTCTAAAAATGACGTTGCGTTTCTCGAGAATCACTGCAGATTGTCCCTGGTATTGAGTGACTTGCTCTGCCTAGAGAATGCGTTGGAATTAATTTTGTCAAGTGAAGGTGAAGCATTTAGTGAAGGGACGTTCTAAAACACAAGGGTAAAACCCGCAGTAGCATTTGGCGAGCTTGTCAAACTGTTTGACAGGCGACCCAGAAATTCCAGATATTCGTAAAGGAGGAGCTCAAGGGGGTGGAAAAAAGAAAAAGGTGGCATACGATTTTCTTTATCGTCGCTTAAGGCTGCGAAAACCTCATAAACCACCCTGAAAGACTGCCAGCACTCATACTAGTACTCGTTATTGAATGGCATCTGCATGGCAGAGTAATATAGGGAAAAAACTATTTTGTCTCCTGTGACAGCGAGTTTTAGCAGGCACTTTCAATGATGATGTTTGATAATTTATGGCGCAAGGGCCATTTCACAGCAAAAGAGCGCCAGTTCATCTTACTAAAAATATGTACAATGATTTTGATAAGCGGCTGTATAAGGGCCATAAAGTTTCTCGCAGTAAGGCGGGTAAAAACATACAAGTAATAAAATCATGACCATGCCGTGAAAGGTGTGTGTGGTGTGAATAGATGACAAAAGTTGGTGATAATAAATGACGATGGTGGATATGTATGGAATTAGCACAAGTGCCTCACTCGTTCATACCCTTGCGTCCAAGGGCCGTGAGGCATGTGCTTTCTCGTGTAGCCACCGCAGCAAAAACCTCTCTGGAGAGGTCATGCCACGGTATGCCCGGGTATATGACATGAAAGCTATGAATTTCTTTTAAAAACGCTAACAATGATTTATGACTAAAAGCGGTTCCCTACCGACAAACATTGCAGGGTGTAAAGGTATATGTTGTCGGTAGAGTAATGGAAAATGTTGTTTTCTTAGAGTTTCTAAGTGTTTACACTGAATTAACATGTGAAGGACGGTTAAGGATTCACCACATCTATCACATAATGGTGGATCGCCACCAGACAACAGATATGTGTGTGTCGTGTGTGTCCTATCCTGAGTCTCGTTAGTGTTACCTCTGTATGACGCGATTTCGATACGGGCAGCCAATGACCAAGGTGTGGCTTAATAATGTGTAGTTTGTTTTGTGTGTGTGTATTCCACTTGCTCTGTCAGTAGTCCCTGAGGTTTCGTTTGAGAGACGGCTTAAGATCGAGGGCCGGGATTGATATGGTTGTAGGGGCAGTGCTTTTGTGGACGGTTGCAGCGAGCTGATCCGCCCTCACGTTGCCTTGAATCTCACAGTGCCCTGGCACCCAACACACTACAACATGTTGTTTGTGTGTGTAGAGTGTGCACAAAATGGAGTAAAGTGAGATGAGGACCGGGTTTTTTTGTTTTTTAAGACTGTGCAGAGCCGTTACCACACTGAGGGAGTCTGTATAAATTACTGCTTTTTGTATGTGTAATTGTTTGATGTGTTTAACTGCCACAAGTATCGCGTAAGCTTCCGCTGTGAAGATACTTGTGCCTGGATGTAGAGGGCCAGCATCCGAAAAAGATGGGCCGACAACAGCGTAGGACACAGAGGAGTTAGACTTAGAGGCATCTGTAAAAAACTCAGGACGTGTGTATTTGTGTTGAAGTTCCAAGAAGTATGTTGGAATATGGGCAATAGGCGCATGTTTAGTAACTTCTAGGAAAGACACATCGCAATCTATAGTCTGCCACTGCCATGGTGGCGGGTATGCTACAGGAGCCATTAAACTGTGTTCGAGTGACACTCCAGTGTCCTCAGCTAGACCCTTCAGGCGAACTGAGAAGGGCGGCCTAATTGAAGGCCTGTTTTGAAAAAGAATGGAGCTCGACAAGTCATTAATAGTAGAGTATGAGGGGTGCCTCTTGTCTGCTCTCACCTTAAGGAAATATACAAAGGACATGTAGGTTCTTTGCAGATGAAGCGACCACTCATTTGACTCAACGTAAAGGCTTTCTACGGGGCTGGTGCGAAAAGCACCCGTAGAAAGGCGGATGCCTGAATGGTGCACGGGGTCCAGCATCTTTAAGGCACTTTGAGTCGCACTCTGATAAACAATGGCCCCATAATCTAAGCGGGTGCGAATAAGGCTTCTATACAGGTTCATGAGGCATTTCCTGTCACTACCCCACGTAGTACGTGACAATACTTTTATAACATTCATGGCTTTTAAACATTTTGTTTTTAAATACTTTATGTGTGGTACGAAGGTCAACTTGTTGTCCAAGATTAAGCCTAGGAATTTATGCTCCGCATTCACAGACAGACGTGTGCCGTTCAGTTCAATGTCGGGTTCTGAGTGCATGCCTCTCTTTCGGGAGAACAAGGCACACGTGCTTTTTCCTGGGTTCAGCCGGAATCCGTTTTCCTCTGCCCATTTGGGGACCTTGTTTAAACCTAACTGAACCGGCCGCTCACACATTGCCAAGTTGCATGACTTAAAGCCAAGCTGGACGTCATCGACATATGTGGAATAGAACAAGTTGCGGGGGATGGACAGGTGCAAGGAATTCATTTTAATAATGAAAAGTGTACAACTAAGTACACCACCTTGCGGTACTCCCGTTTCTTGCACAAATGTTTGCGAGAGAATACTGCCCACACGGACGCGGAATTTCCGATTGGACAAGTAACTCGATTATGGAAAGCATTCTACCACGCACATCTAGTTGAGACAAGTCCATTAATATGCCAAAACGCCATGTTGTGTCGTAGGCCTTCTCGATATCGAGAAACACTGAGAGGAAGTATTGTTTGTGGACGAAAGCGTCTCGGATCTGTGCCTCGATACGCACCAGATGGTCGGTGGTTGATCTACCCTCCCGAAACCCACACTGAAATTGGTCGAGCAGATTGTGTGTTTCAAGGAAATGTAAAAGTCGGCGGTTTATCATTTTTTTCAAAAAGTTTACAAAGGCAGCTGGTTAGTGCAATGGGCCTATAACTTGAAACTGAGGAAGGGTCCTTGCCCTGTTTCAAAATAGGGATAACAATGGCCTCTTTCCAGGAAGCAGGGATGGTGTCTGAAAGCCAGATAGCATTGTATAGAGAGAGTAAAGTTTTTCGCGTTTTAAGCGGCAGGTTTTTCAACATTTCATATGTGACACGGTCGTAGCCTGGAGCGGAATTATTGCAAGAGTTTAGAGATGTTTGTAGCTCAGCTAAGTTGAAAGGTTGGTTGTATTCCTCGTAATTTGTGCACTGGGATTCTAGTTTCTGCTTTTCCATCTTTGCTTTGTGTCTTTGGAAAGCTTCAGTGTAGTGTGAGAGCTAGACACCTGCTCGTAGTGTGCACCGAGGAAGTTCGCTTGATCTTCCAGGCTATCACCCTGTGTGTTTACGAGTGGGAGTGAGTGTACTTGTCTTCCTGCTACCCTACGAACCATGTTCCAGACTTTAGCCTCTTGTGTATATGAATTTATCCCTGATAAAATCTTCTGCCAGCTTTCTTTTCTGGCCTGCCGACGCGTTCTCCTGCCTCGAGATTTTATTTTCTTAAAGCTCTCAAGGTTTTCCGCTGTCGGCGAGTTCCGCAGCAACCTCCATGCCCTGTTCTGTTCCTTTCGTGCATTCTGACACTCAGTGTTCCACCACGGAACGTGTCGTTTGCCGGGCAGTCCAGATGTTTGTGGAATGCACTTGGTTGCTGCGTCAGTAAGAAAAGCCGTGAAATACTGCACAGCTTCATCTATGCCTAACCCGCATATGTCAGTCCAATTCAGGTGAGTAAGCTTTTGAAATTGTTCCCAGTTGGCTTTGTTTACCAGCCATTTGGGAGCATGTGGAGGACATTCATTTATTATTGGTGTACTCAAAACTAAAGGGAAATGGTCACTTCTGTATGGATTATTTATGACTTTCCAATGAAGTAATGGTACAAGTGAAGGAGATGCGATACTGAGGTCTATGGAAGAGTAAGTTTTGTTGGCAAGGTTATAGTATGTTGCTTCTTTCCTGTTCAACAGACACGCACCCGATGAAATGAGGAATTGTTCAATGAGACGACGTCGTGCATCACAGCGAGAGTCACCCCACAGACCATTATGTGCGTTCAGGTCCCCAAGGACCAGATAAGGTTCCGGTAGTTCGTCTATTAAAGACTGGAATTGAAGTTTTTCGAGACGGTGGTGCGGAGGTATGTACAAAGAGCAGACAGTGACAAGTTTGTTTAGAATGACTGCTCGGACAGCCACCGCCTCGAGGGAAGTTTGAAGGGGTAATTGTGTGCATAGGCACTTTCAATACAAAAAGCACTTTTCCGCAGAGCAAAGGCGTACTCTGGCATAAGCGACTTAAAAAGCGTTATGGACGTCATAGAAAGGGGGGGAGAACTTTCTTTTAAACCGTTCAACTCTTTTTTGCTGTGAGGTTGAAATATAGTCAATTAAATGTTATAAATGTGGTTGGCGCATCTGTATTAGATTGTATAATGATGACCTCGTCTCTATGGTTTAGTCGCCAAGGTACTCAGCGGCATTTTTCATGCAGGGAAAATACTGTAGGCCAATTCGCATAGATTTGGGTGCACAAGAACCCCAGGCGGCGAAATTTTTGGAGCCCTCCCCTAAGGCGTTTCAATCAAATGGTGGCTTTAGGACATTAAACTGCACACGTCAATCAATTGAATAATGATGCGCCAACTTACGTTGAATAATGGATTTTATGTTTCTATAAAATATAATACTAAGAAATAGTTGAAGCTGGTTGGGCATTTCATAATGGTTTTGTGCAAAATTGGGAAATTGTATCCAATTGACACAATCAGCACGGCTGCTGTTCTCTTGAATATGCAAATATGCATACGAAAATATCATGTAATATTGTGCTACAGACATTGAACATCTGCTGTAAATAGACATGAATTCCTGATTTGAATAGTCAATTTCGCGATGAAACCACGACCGCACAAAGAAAACACATGGACAGGACGGGTGCTCGCTATCAGCTGTTTGTACTATATATTCATATCATACCACATATTCATACATACAACCTTAAAAAGGTGGCGAGTCGGCATTAAGTACTGATGGTGTTTGTGCCTCTAACAAATTAGCAAAGTTGCGCCAGTGCATCGCTGAAAATCTTGCTGAGCAGCTGAAAGGCTGTAAAAAGAAGCATGCGTAGCCATTCACGAAGTCTGCCACTGAATTGGTTTACAAAATACCCCTATCGTGCAGAAACAGACATGTTAACCATACGACGAGGCGCTGCGTCAATGATCGAGCGAGGAACATGCCCTTACGGCAAAGATAAACGGTGCCCGTTCAAGAGCGCATGTCACTTCACGTGAATTCAAATCAAGAGCAATTTCGAAGGCTTTCACAAAAGAAACGGGGTATCAATCGCGTTAGCAAAACTTCACTCATCATGCATGAGCTGGAAGCACGGTATCTAGCGATCATGTGTCCTATAGCGTGATTAGGTAAGGGACAGCCCGAGTAGGTTGCACAAGCGTGAGACGAAAAGTGGGTTTATATCAGCCTGTTTCCTCAAGAAATAAACCACTGCAAATGAGTGCCCTTCCCGTTTATGTGTTTTCTTCGTTTTTGTGGTCGTCATTTTGGCGCGAAATTGACTAATATTTAATGCAAACATGCACCAACTATTCCAACAGCGAGTTCTACTAGATATGAATGCCGCTGCTGCACATGTAAACAACAATAGCACGTGCAGCCGCCTTAGAACTGTGAAAGAAAGCAGCATTATACAGTGCCTCAGAGGAGGCACTTTCAATATATTTTTGGTACATAAATGGCTTATAAGCATAGGACCTTTTTCTGTGTTCGTGACACAATGTTAGGGTGATTTCATGCCAAACGCCCAGCCATTCTGGCGACCATCTCAAATGCATTCGAAAAATATTGTGCCTAATAACTGTATTGAAAGCACTGAAACGGTAAGATATTTCGGAGAGAAAAAATGTTTGGTCACGTGGTTGCCTTCGGAACTTTACGGAATGTCTTTCGGGTGTTGTTTGTAAAAAAATGTATTTTAAAAGTACGTTCCATACCAAACTTGGTTTACATGTTGAGTAAAGGTTCTTGTGTAAGGTGTTTGAAGCTCAGTGATATTATTGCAATTATACTGGCACATATGCTTCTAAAAATTTATCCAAGATGTGTTATGTTTGCAATTTTTTATTGCAATACTGCAGTTTGTATGAAGATCTGAGTAGTGAATACTTACTCCACGCAAGGTATATTTTGAGAAAAAAATATTTGAGACCTCTCAATCTGGTAAACTTTGTGAGAAAAATCATAAATTCTACAAAATCGTAATTTTTGTACATATTCAGATTTCATTTACGCCATGTGGTGGCTAAACTAAAAATTACCTTTATACATAACTTGAAAGCAAATGAACACTTCTTTTCATATACCATGATCACATTTTTCGTTTTAAGGAAAAAAATATTTTATCACCATTTCCATTGGCTCCTATTTTTCCAATTGGTCATACGACAGCTGCCACCTTGAAAATTTCTATTTTCATAAATGAAAAACTTCAAAACTTAATTTCTTTCTTAAAACCAAAAAGTAATAATAACAATTGACTTATGAGAGTACCTTATTTTTTCCTTTTGATGTAGGTTTGAAGGTCATATTTATTTGGACGACTCCACAGTGCAAATTGCTTCTCAATTTAAACGAAAATGACGATTCTGCGAAATTCGTAATTTTTTCTCGTAATGTTTAGCAGCTTAAGAGGTCTCATAATAGTATTTCCTCAAAATATACCTTTTGTGTAGTTAGTATTCATTAGTCAGATATTCATAGAAAGTGTTGTATTACAATAGAAAAAATACAAGTGTAACACTATTTGGCTAAGTTCTTGAAGGCGTAGTAGACGAAAAAAGTGCCTAACAGCGCAATTGACCAGAAGGAAAAGAAGAGACAAGAACAGAGCCCAGAACAAACAACCAAAGTTTATTGCAAACCAACTGCAATATATAGAAAACAGAATCTGCGCATAACCAGGCACCATAAGCACAATTGCACATACATGCACCATACGGCCTACCTTATCAACAACCGGTCATATAAGTGGACCCCAGATAACTAACTTAACAGCAGTTAGGAAAATTTGAGGGAACGCTAACACAGGAAGCACCAAGTTGTTGAATATAGAAAGCTTCACTAATCTCGTGCTAGCGCCAATTTTCCTATCCCCCGTGATCAAATACTTGTCAAGAATTGGCTGACAACAATACTTATTACAATGGTCCGCCAAGTGGCTGGGAAGGAAACCTTTTAGAGAGTTAGCGTGCTCCCTCAACCGATCATTCATGCATCGCCCTGTTTGGCCAATGTCCACAAGTAAATATTATCTTGTAGAGAATCGCTAAAACACATTCAACACAGCACATAGCGTGTTCCTTAGTGCATCCTTCTTTCTTAGGTCCTTCGCTGTTGACCCTGCGACATAGGCCAGCAAGCTTGTCGCGTGCGCAGAACGCATCTCTTGCACCTATTTTCCCAACGAGCTTCTTTAGCCTATGGGAAACTTCGTGTACGTAGGGAATAACAGCCTTGCTAGAATGAGGCTTGTTGAGTTAGCTGTTGCTTTGTGTCTTATCAGGCAATCCTAGTGACGTTAGCAGAGTCTCGGCAATAGAAGTTAGCAGAGGATTAGAAAAGCCTGCTTGTTGAAGGCGGTGAACTTAGAACGAGAAACTGCACTCTATCTGGCGGTGACAAGAGTCAGTAAGAATTGCCTTTAGGCAGGAGAAAGCGATACTTCGCTTGACTAGCTTAGATTTGGGGGACGTAAAAAGAAGGCTTTTCCTTGAGCAAGGTTCGTACCGCTAGTATACATGGTCAACCAAAAAAGCATTTCCAAGTCTACGCATCGTGACTTGTCGTCATGAATGAAACTCCGCCTTTATTTCCAGTTGCTTCATTTCACGCCGTAAAATGTTAAATATCTCACTGGTGCAGATGTGTGCATTGGCTCATGTTTAGCACCGGTACTTTGTGACTTTTTACTCGCGCGGTATGAAAGAAGTCTCATGGCTAACTTTCATCACACGAGTACAGTTATTGTTTTCGGCTACAATGACGACTTTTTGGTGTTTTACCGCATCAATAAATCTGACCCTCGGTGAGCCACCAATGATATGTTTGACGCTTTCGAGTGTGAAATGAAGAAACTAGAAATAATGCCGTAGTTTATTTCTGACGACAAGCTACGATGTCTAGGGTTAGAAATGCTTTTTTGTTGATAATGTATGTTGGTGGTATGAGTCATGCTCAAGAAAGAATCTCCTCTTTACGTCCGCCCATTCTAACCTAGTCAAGTGAAGCCGCGCTTTTTTCTGCCTAAAGGCAATTCTAACTGGCTCTTGTCACCGCCAGGTAGAGTGGCGTTTCTCCAAGTTCACTGCCTTCAACAAGCAGGCTTGTCTAATCCCGAGCTAACTTCCATTGCCGAGACTCTCCTAACGTTACTAAGAGTGCCCGATAAGAGACAGAGCAACAGATAACTCAACAAGCCTCATTATAGCAAGGCTGTTGTTCCCTACGTACACAAAGTTCCGCAAAGGCTAAAGAAGGTCACTGGCAAAATAGATCTAAGAGTTGTGTTCTGCGCACGCGATAAACTCCCTGGGCTATGTCGTAGGGTCAACAGCGAACGACCTAAGAAAGAAGCATGCACTAAGAAACACGCTACGTGCCATGTTGAATGTGTTTTAGCAATTCTCTACAAGATATTTTTTTTACATTTGGGCATGGTTGCATTGGCCAAACAGGGTGATGCATGAATGATTGGTTGAGGGAGCACGCTAACTCTCTTAAAGGTTTCCTTCTCAGTCACTTGGCAGACCTTTGTAATGGGTCTTATTGTTAGCCAATTCTTGACAAGTGTCTGATCACGGGAGATATAAAAATCGGCGTGAGCACGAGATTAGTGAAGATTTCTATATTCAACAACTTGGTGCTTCCTGTGTTAGTGTATCCTCAATTTTCGTTAACTGCTGTAAAGTTAGTTATCTGGGGTCCACTTATATGACCAGTTGTTGATAAGGTGGGCTGTATGGTGCATGTACGTGTGATTCTGCTTATGGTGCGTTGTTATGCGCAGATTCAGTTTTTATATATTGCAGTTGGTTTGCAATAGACTTTGATTGTTTGTTCAGGGCTTTGTTCTCGTATCTTCTTTCCCTTCTTGTCGTTTGGGCTGTTAAGCACTTTCTTTGTCTGCCATACAGATCCAACCAGTCGTATCAAGAACTTTGTTAGTCTTGGAGGCTTATGTGCCAGTGAAATTGCACTAATATTAATGCGCTTCAGACACTTTACACATGAACTTGTACTTAACATGTAGACAAAGTTTGGTATAGAAGCAAGGAGCAGTACGTTTAAACTACCTTCCCACAAACCACACTGAAAGGACACTCCGGTATGTTCAGAAAAAAACTACGTGACCAAAAATTTTTTCTTTCGAAAATATTTTACTGTTTCACTGTTTTCAATGCAAAAAAATCCTCACATTTTTTTCGAAAACATTTGAGATGGTTGCTAAAATAGCTGGGATGCTTGGCGCGGATTGACCCATTAGTGAATCAACCTTTTAAGCTGGAGACATCTAGGCAATCTCCATTTTATCATACACCTCTAACATTATCCATTGTACATAGATTTCTACACGCACTGCTGTTATTCTGATGGCAAACTGATACTCATATTGGAAATATAAATAGGTATATAGGACACATAGCTTGAGATGAAGCCTTTCCCTTCGGAGGAATGTTCATAAAATGTACAAGATATTTGGTGCACCCTATGAGTAGCATCCACCACTGCTGCAACCCTTTGAGTGAGGTCGTGAGCCTAGAACAGCTGCTTTCAGGTTGTGATGAAGAGTGCACTGCATCATCAGCACCCAGTTCATCGTAGAAGACGTAGAGTGCTTTTCTTTCAACAATCTGCATGTTAGAAATGCACAACATTCAACTTAGCATTTTAAAACTACTGGGAAGAATCAAAACCTCATTATGATGTGTGCTATAACAAAGAGCTCCAGCTTCCCCACTTTCAGCTCTACCACTATTCACTTTTACGTTTACAAGCATCTGTGCATATTAGTGTACGAATGCAAGTGCCATGTTTGAGTCTAGACCATGGTGGTGGTGAAAAAGTGCTTCTCTCTTGAATCGTGCACATACCAAGAAGTTTGAAATATACAGGGATGCTTAAATTTCAGCGTTAATACCAAGTTTTCTTGCTTAGCTAGAGTACCCTAACCAAAAGGCCACTATAATGGGTGATGAAAAACTTATATAAACCCGTTCAGACAGAAAAGTAGCAATATTTATCATTTACTTTGAAGGATCGTTGCGTAGACATGTACACATCACAGATGTACAATCTACTGTGTGCAACTAGTGTAAAACATCGAGCAAGCCCCAATTTGAAAGGATCAACAGCACTTACAAAATGACAACTGCTGCTGGAAACACAGCACTGTGTATTTGTGGAAGATCGCCTCTAAATGTCTTCTCCAGTTACATAAATTTGGTGTACTGGATAATTTTATATGTCTTTCACAGGTTGCTTATTGGTCAACAAAATGATTACTTTAGGTCACGAGTAGAACTGACTACTTTCAAAAATAAATAAGACGTGCTAATCTCATTCTTTGAGTGCATGCATAAGCAGCTCATTTGCAGCTGAATTTTCGTAATTCATGAAAACAGTTATGCGACAGATGATGTATCACAAGTAAGTTAAATATATGCTCAATAAGCTCTGAACTGTGGGACTATATATATGTATAATTAAAAAAATGCACGACTTATTGGAGAAGTAGCTAACAGGAATATATGCATGAAGGGCTTATATTTGGACCAGTGTGTTTACATTCGTAAGAATGAAACCTGCACAGACAAAATTCATGAAACAGACAAGAGCTGTTAGGGCTGCCTGCATTCATTTACAGCACACCTGTGTCACCATCCTCATTTTGTTTTTCGCGAGCGTGTTCTTTAGTGGCTAACTATGTCTACATTATCATCTGTGCTGTATCAGTCTAACTGAAAGTTTTGTGTGGGTGTTTGTTGGTACACTTTGGCTAAGCTTTCATATGTAACAAAAGCGCCAAAATCCAACACCAAAATATACAGAAATAATCCATTCTACAATAATCTATGTGCCGCACTACAACGGTGCAAGATTGCAAAAAGATGTGTGGAATTGAGTGTGGCTGTTCAATCTCTTATTAAAGCAGATCAATATTTCTATATCCTGATTATTTACGATATACTAGTATAAATATAAACAAACCTAAAAAGGCACAAAAAGCGCAAATCACTGACCAAACAAGATACATATAAATTCTTTGGTTAGCTGCAGAACTTTTAACAAAACACATGTCACGACACTGCAAAGCGCTGGCATCAAAAGGGTACTAATACAAAGTTTAGGTATTTTTGAACAGTTGCTTTATATAGCTTATTTACTCGCATTAAAAACGCACTCCAATCTTCAGTCATGAAATCTGGGTTTTTTTTTCTCCTGCGTAATAAACGCGCCCAATTCGTCCACTGCAGTCCCGCTAACTGACAACTGGCGCCTCCTTTACCGTTGATTTGCTTCTTTTTTATTATTATTATTATTTTTATTTTTATTCTTACTAATATTATTATTATTATTATTATCATTATTATTATGTCATTTTTTTCGCCCATCTCGACTGGCTCAGCCAACCCACCCTTTTTTTTCTCACCCGCTGCCGCACGCCGTAAGGTTTATCAGCGCGCGGCACATCCCCCCCGTTTTCTTTAACCAAGCGCCATAGCGAGGTTCACGAACACTGCGACTGTTGAGACATTGCAGCTGATAAGCACACAGCGAGCGAAGGTCACGAAGCTACCGGCGCCAAGAGAGAGTCGCTTCCTGCAATTACGAGTATCGCGGGCAAATCGGGAGTTGGCAAAGCAAAGTTCCTTTTGGCGTTGCATAGGCGGTTGCCAGACTGGTAGGGTCAGTGTTGCCACACTGCCGCTAAATTTGACTGCAATTTTTTTGTAGTTTTGGCATCTCTGTGACAATTTGGTGCCATCCGCGGTGCATTTCGCGCACGAGTGACGCGGGCCGTTTTAATTAACGGAATGAACTGCACATTACGAATTCGTTTTATTTACGAAATGAACTGCGCCTAGCAGAAGTCGAGTGCGGCGCTGCTGTGCAATTAAGAGGTTGTTTTAACTAACAGTATGAACCGCGCCTAGCAGAAGTTGAGGCGCGTTCTCTTGCTGTGTGTGCAGCTGTGCGATTAAAATATCGCGTCTCAGTATTAGTGATGACAGGGAATAAAACAAATTCTGTAACGCGCGGTTCAATCCGTTAATTAAAACGAATTCGACTTCTGCTAGGTGCGGTTCATTTCGTTAATTAAAACGGCCAGCGTCAATCACGCACTCGCGAAATGCACCACGATTGACACCAAACTCTTACGAAGAAGCCACAACTACAGGAAAAAAATTTTTAGCCATATTTAGCAGCAGTCTGGCAACAATCACCCAAAAGTCTGGCAACTGATCTATGCAACGTCAAAAGGAACCTTGCCGTTGGCAGGCAGGCACGCACTTCTGCACTTCGTTGTTCGCATGCACGAAAGCTTACCTTTTCAGCAATAGCACGAAATCCTAAAGCGTTCTCCATGTAGCTCCCAGCGTACACTTCTTTGATTGCTTGATCGGAAACACTCTGCTTGCGGTGTGCACAAGCTTCAACGAAAGCCGTTGACAGAGGACACACACTCCGCCGCACCGAAGTTGTTCTGTACTTGTCGACACGCCACAGATTCCAGTGACACGAACTGTATCTACTGTAAGCGCGAGTTAAACTGTGCAAGCCGTATAAATACGCATCCAGGACAAAGCAAGTGAAAAGTAAAATAAAAAACCACCGTCAGCCTGCAGCAAACACGCACATGACATGTTACCACCCAATTCAAAGACTGCCTGTTGACGATGGCGATGCACAGCTGCTTTGAGACCTCAAAAACCGAAACCGAAATTCATAGCAGTACCTTTTTATGATATAATTTCCAAGCTATGTTAAGCCTCCAAGATATAGCGATATATTTTATTCTTGACAACATATTTATTTGCTAGGAGAGCTTCAAAGTCTTTTTTTTTTCCACTGACATGTGCAGGTGGCAAGTGCGTAGCCTTCTTAATGTACATTTTTCTTTTCACGGCTGAGGCGTTAATGCGGCGTTGTTTCGACATTTTGTAGTCAAAATTTGTTACTTGCGGAACATGAATATAAAAAAAAAGTTAGGGAAGGGCGGCAAGAAGGTTGTTTCATATGTGACACATCTCCCATTCCTTTTTATGTTCGTTTGAGGAGTTTTTAAAATTCAAAATGGGGCAAACCTAGAACCGAAACAAGCTCAACTAACGCTGCTTTGACATATATATGCTATTAACGTTCTTCTAGAACATTTATATATAAATATAGTTTTATTACTACTGTTTTAGAGGAAAGGTGAACGTATGTATAAGCCAATTGAGTGTCAATTGAGCTACTTTCGGGTCAGGATTTGGCTCATTTCACAAAAAAAAGAAAAAAACAAAGCTTGCGATTTGGATCCGCACGTATGCAACCACAGGCAAAAATGTACATACAAATGGGTCAGGCCCCCTGTAAGACCGCGGTAAGAATTCGTAGCGCGGCAATTTTTGTTTGCTTTTATTTGCTTTGCGGCGTAAGCTTAAGAAGGCATGTCAGCCGCGGGCTGCCAGCGTTGCTTGAGTGACAAGCGGTTGAAGCGCGACCGACCGGTTTTGCCGCGAGCGCAGACACACGGCACCAGCATATTACCCTGCTTTGTCGACGGTCGAGCGTTTCCAGTTACTACTAACTCAAGCAAAAGGGAACCAACCGGGGCAACAAAAGGGGTGAGATTGTAAACGTCGTTGTGACGGCCCCCTAGTTGCCTCTCGGAACTGGCAGTCGGCGCATGAACGGGCCTCTTCCGAGACCCCGCGCACCGCGGTGACTCCTCGCATCGGTTCGGCGTATGGCCCGGCCACGTACTGTTTGCGCGCCTGCAGATTCGGCAGCGCGCTTTGCGAAAACTCTGAAGTCACCGACGACCTTTTCTGCCGGGCCGGCTTTGGTCCAGTGACTCTCAGAAGCGGGCTCGTGACACGGGAAATGGTGACGGCCGCCCGTTTGACGCCTGGGTTGCCTATTGTTGAATCGGGCACGTCTTCGACTGCGTCCCCGTTTATCCGAGCAAATGGGCTCGTAAGCAGAAACACGCGCGGTCAGCGAGCGGTTCCTCTTACGGCGCACAGAGGCAAGAGGATTATAGCCCCCCCCCCCCCCCCGTCGTCAAGTAATTGACGTGGTAGAGGGAAATCGCCCTACGGCCGCAATACCGAGTACGGCTAGCTCTGTCTAGATAATTGTGCGCCGTGAAGCTGGCGCTGGCCTCTATGCTTTTTCTAGTTTTGTTTTATTTACGTTTTGGTTGTTGTGTTGTTTGGGGAGAGTGCATGGGTCCCACGTGCACGAAGGCGGCATCCTCGTGGCGGTTTTTTGTTGATCTACCAATTGTACTGTCCAATCAAAGGAGAAGCAGGTGATTATTTGCACAGAGTGTTGTAAGGGCGGAGCGCCAGGAAGGGATAAGAAGAGGCCCCGGGGCTCCGCCAAGTGTTCTGAACCGAGCTTGCGGTGTTAAGCACCATCGGCTCCGCCGAACCCCACAGGGTCGCCCTACAGAAGTCGGTTCATTTCCAAGTTGTTTTCCTTTTCTTTTTTTGAAACATTGATGTCCATTGTTTTGTAAAATTTGTAAATACAAATTTTTCTCAGCCATCTAGAACTTCTTCAGTGTTGCTTCTGCTTCATCGTCAAGCGACCAGCAGGCCAATAGCCGCTATTGGGATAGCGGCGTGCGTTTCTTCTCCTACTTTGCTACACCACCGCGGGTGGTGCGCCTCGGGCGCCGAGTGGGGAGAAGTGGTTTCTTCTACATTGAGAAGAGAACCTGATTTTACTGGCGCAGTTGAGCAGGATTGGCTTGCTGTGGACGGAGTGGAAAAAGGAAGAAGCTGGCTGAGAGGAAAGACGAAGTACAGATGAACACGCCAATCGGCACCAGACCAATAGACAGACACTGCAGCAAGTAGCTGCGGCAGCTGGAAGCTGCAGATAGCCTGGTGTTCCCGGAAGACACCGAGGGAGTGACTGGGTCAAAGCGGTCCTCGAACGAGTTCTCGACACCCAAAAGGCGCGTCCACGACGAGGTGGGGCATCCACCAGAAGCCTGCAGCAGCAAGCCAGAGCGACACCACGACAACGGGACCGAGCTAACGTGAGTTCCCTTTCTCATTGCTGTATTGTTGTTGCGGGGCAAACAGGCTAGCACCACATTCAGCAGGATGGAGGGTGGCGATGGGGCGAGTGAGGATGGGAGTGGTGACGTCCCTTGGACGGCACGAGACCAAGCAGATCATGATTTTAAGATGGCTCGGGAACGAAGCCGGCAAATGGAGTTGGAGTTAGAGCTCGCTAAATTACGTCCGGCAAGCCCATAGGTAGCGTGAGTGATGCTGGCGGAACATTTGAGTGCTGCTCCAACACTGAGTGGCGCAAATACGCCAAATTGTTAGGGGGCGCTTTCCCAAAATTTCCCGCAGACACGGAGGCCCCGATGTAGTTCGAGTCAGTGGAGCACACTCTGGAGGCATATGAGGTACCTCGAAGTTATTGGGGACAAATAGTTTTTCCACTCGTGGCTGAGCGCTTAGAGTATTTATCACTTCGGCTCACACCCGCCCAACATCGGGACTATGAGACCGTGAAGGAAGTAGTGCTTGATGAACTGAAGCGGTCTCCCTTAGAATACCAAAAGAAATTCACCGGGGCACGTAAACGAAAAACAGAGACGTGGAAAAGTTTTACAACAAGGTTGGGCAGCCACTCGATTTTTTATGTGGCGTCAAGAGACGTGCCCACCTTCGCGGAGCTTTTGCAACTACTGGTAGTGGACCAATTGAAAACCGTGTTGTCTGAAGAGGCATTAAAATACTTGAGGTTACGTGAGGGGGCAGCGTGGTACAAAAGTACAGAAATTTCAAAGCTCTTGCACACCTTTGAAGACGCGAACGGCAGTGCGGAAGCGCAGAAAGGACAGCCGCGTAACGCCAGCAGTAAAGGGGTAGAAAAGACGACCGACCACCAGAGTAGCAGCCCATCGGGTCCGAGTCAGGGTTCGAACACGAGACCGAAGTGTTCGTATAATTCAGGTAGGCAACCGAGGAAAACAGGATGTTTTGAGTGTGGATCGAACACACATATTAGACTCGACTGCCCGCACTATCTTGAAAGGGTGGCGCCGAATCCTAGCGCTTCGGAGGGAAATGATAAGCTCACCCCTCGAGTCTGCCTAGATAAGGTAACGCCTGCCGACCACTTGTGGAAGGTAACTCTGAATTGCAAAGATAAAAGTTTGAATGCAATAGTAGGCACGGGCGCCGAGATTACGGTAGTGCAGGAAAGCGTGGTTCCTGAAGAATTTATCCAGGCCCATGGCCGCGTAAGCCTCCGGGCAGCATTTGGTGAACGAGTCGAGGCCAAACTAGTAGAGCTCCCGCTAACGCTGAAACAGGGGCAACCGGTGTTCGCCGAAGTTTCACAGGCCACACCGGTTTATGTGCGGTCACAGATAAACTAAACGTGAGTGAATGCCTGCTCTCGGCGAGCGATTGGACCGCGTTGCAGCAGAGCCAGTGTGATTACGACAAGCAGGACACGACACTATCCCCCCAAAACTTCTCCGACGAGGGAGAGGCGGCCGCAAAACTAGATGGGAGAGTAGTAGAGCAGACTAGACCGACTCCGGATTATCCGCGGTCAGCGGAGGGAAGCGTACTATAGCCCAGCGAGGTCGAACGCACCCGGGAGGAAGAAGTGGTTACAGCCGTGGAGGTAGAGGAGGGAGAATCAGGGCCGGAAGGAGAGCGTAACGCTAAAGAGAAAACACCACACACCGCCGAGAACGAGGCAAGTTGCGTGTCGCAAAGTGGCGCTAGTGGTGAGAGGGGCGATTTTGAGGCGTTGCGTGAGGAACAACAGAGTGGCGAAACGTTGGGCCGGGCATGGAGAGACGCCGCGGAAGGGCGAGGTGGAATGCTGGTGATTGATGGGTTGCTGTATCACCGAGAACAGGTATTGGGTCAACCGATCAAGCAGTTAGTTTTGCCGACCACCCGGCGGGCTGATGTGCTCAGCCTGGCGCATGAGTCGTATTGGGGCGGACACCTAGGGTTTCGTAAGATGAAACCGAGATAAAAACTTAGTTTTTTGGCCAGGTATAGAAAAGGACGTCCGAGACTACTGCAATTGTTGTCACGCGTGCCAGATCAGGGCTGACAGGAGGCAGACAGACAGAGTTCCCATAGCGCCCCTCGTAAGGCCCCGATACCCCTTTCAGAAAGTCAATATCGACGTCATAGGACCCATTGAGCCGCCGACAACTCGCGGCCACCGCTACGCGTTGTGCATGATAGATCTCTGCACCCGCTGACCCGAGGTCATATGTCTCAAATCATTGACAGCTAAAGCTACCTGCGACGCAATGTTGGAAATTTTCAGCCGCAGCGGTATACCAGAGGTAGTATGTTCAGATTGCGGGACATATTTCACCGCCGCGCTGACCCGCGAATTCCTGACGCGCCTCGGCTGTTCCCCTCGGTTTTCGACACCGGACCACCCGGAAAGCAACAGAGCGGTCGAACTGTGGAACAGAGTATTCAAAAACATGCTATTCCATGTGATATCTGAACAGGGGCGACCATGGGACAAGTTCGTGCCACTTCTACTGTGGGCATATAGAGAAGTTCCTCACGACACTACGGGCGTGTCCCCGTTCCTGATGATGTACGGCAGAAATCCCATGTGTCCGCTCGTGATCCTACAGAGGGCTTGGACGGGAGAACAGGAAATGCCCGCGACAGTGGCAGACAAGCCGGCGGAGTATATGCGAAAACTGAAGCAACAGTTGGAGATAGCCGCGGAAGCTGCTAACGTGACCGCAACTAAACAGCAGAGGGCGTACGCGACGCAATACAACCTTCGTGCGAAAGAAAAGGAGTTTCAACTTGGGGAGCAGGTGCTTGTTTTTGATAGCAACCGTTCCGGTAAGATGCAACCGAAATGAGTAGGTCCGTGCAGGATCACAGGAAAGTACCGCCAACACTCCTATTACTTAGAGACGCCGGCGGGTAAGCGTATGCTAATGCATGCCAACCACCTGCTCCCGTACACGTGCCGTGTCGCTGGCATTGGTGTCATATTCCATGACGACCACGAGCTCGGGGAGGTGGAATACGTGCCGCGTCCTGTCACCTCGCACGAAAGGGCATCTATCCTACCAGCGGGTAGCTTGGCTCATTTGCAGCCCCCTGAGAGAGTGTTAGTACGGGAGGTGTTTGAACGCCATGCGGCCTTATTTAGCAGAGAAGTGGGGATCGCGCAAGTCGGCGAACATAAGATAAGGCTTATGCAAGAGGCTACACCGAAACGTAGCCGCCCTTACCGCATGCCAGTGGCCTTGAAGGACGAGGTTTCAAAACAGATAGCGGAACTGCTCGAGCTTGGTTTAATATACCGGTGCGAAAGTCCATTTGCTCACCCCCTTGTGTGCGTCCCAAAGAAAGATGGCACGGTGCGCCTGTGTGTCGATTACAGAAGCTTAAATGACATAACCGAACCAGACGCATTCCCGATGGGATTCCCGCAAGAATTGATTATGAATGTAGGTCAGGCTAGTTATATAACTCTCATAGATCTCCGACGAGGCTACTGGCAACTTTCCTTAGCGGAGGGGTCACAGCGCTTGACTGCGTTCGTGTCGCACCTAGGCCTGTTTGCTTGGAGGGTAATGCCGTTTGGGCTCAGGAACGCGGAAGCCAGCTTTCAGCGAAAGTATGAACCAGCTGTTAGCACCCCATGAGGCGTATGCTTGTCCCTACTTGGATGACATTGCGGTTTTCAGCAGGTCCCTACAGGAGCACGTCCGGCACCTCCACGCTGTGTTCTCCGCCCTAACGTCCGTAGGTCTAGTAGCTAACATGGAAAAAGGTCAGGTGGCGTGCGCGTCTATCCGCTACCTCGGACATATTGTGGGATCGGGAAAGCACGGTCTGGACCCCAGCAAGCTCGCGGCTATTGAGGGGCTGCAAGTACCCCAGAATAAAAAAGAGTTAAGGAGTGTTCTAGGTCTGTGAGGGTATTACCGGGGTTACGTACCCAATTTTGCTGGCATTGCCATGCCCCTTACCCAATTGACGGCTAAACATGTTCCTAACCACATCCCTTGGACGCCCGGGGCCGACGAGGCAATTGCAAAACTCAAGGGTGCCCTGTGCAGCGCTGTTGAATTAACCACTCCAGACATTCACAAGCGGTTTTGGCTTTTTACGGACGCTTCCGCTATCGCTGTGGGAGCTTGTTTGGCCCAAATGGCCGATGACGGTACCGAGTGCCCTATTGCTTTTGCCAGTCATCGCTTCACGCCTGCTCAGATGAAATGGCCTACGATAGAGCGCGAGGCGTTTGGTGTCATTTGGGGACTCAAAAAGTTCGACACCTGGGTATTCGGGGCCAAAATCTTTGTCGTCTCCGATCACAATCCACTCGCGTACCTCACTCAAGCTTCGCCACAAGGGGCCAAATTGATACGTTGGGCATTTGCTTTGCAGCGCTACGACGTGGTAGTGCAACACAGAAAGAGTATAGCACATGCTAATGCCGACGCGCTTTCCCGGCTGACAAACGAATGCGGGGAGGAGGTGCAGTAGACTGAGAGCCCCGCAGCGGCGATCAGTGAAGGAGGGGGAACGAGTGTTACGTGCCACGGGACTAAGTGATGAATTTATGGTGCGAACATGGCATTAACACTTCAGAATGATGATGGAACTTTTAAACATCATACAACAGTGTGTAACAATTACCAAGTGTAGTGGTGTGAACTGCGTGTGGTGTCTGTTTGCTTTTACGTGCCAATATTTTTGTTGCGTTTTTTTATTATGTTGGGTGGGGCAACAGCGCCCAAATGTGCTGGGGCATGTGTTGCAGTGTGTGTCATGTTAATGAAAACTCTTGCAGAGTGTTCAAAAATTGCCCACGGCAGGGAATGTCAGATGTTGCATGCATCAAAAGCGTTTGGTGGAAAGGCGCGGGGAGCGAGCGGCTCTGGCATATTTGGTCGGCGCTACAAGATACCGCGTTTCAGCCGCATGATGTTTGGAATAGGCTCGCTATATTAGGAGAGCAGGGCAGCTTACTAAGTAGCTTTGTCATGTCAGCTGGCGCGGGAGATTGATTTGTTTCATTGTGTGTGTGTTTTTTTTGAGCACCGAGACCAAGTGGGGCTCTTTGCGCGCTTCCTTTGCAGGAGAGAATTTGCGCATGCTGCTGCCGGCCAGGTGCAGCGTGACCACTGCGTAGTGGGGGGGACACTCCGGCGGTTGGCAGTAGCTGTTAACCCGCCGTACACCCACTGGTTGAGCGCGGTCCGTTTTTTTTGTATATGGGTTTACTTCGGCAACACTGTACGCAAGTTGCTAAGTCTTGGATGGGGGGTGTAGGACCGCGGTAAGAATTCGTAGCGCGGCAATTTTTGTTTGCATTTATTTGCTTTGCGGCGTAAGCTTAAGAAGGCATTTCAGCCGCGGGCTGCCAGCGTTGCTTGAGTGGCAAGCGGTTGAAGCGCGACCGACCGGTTTTGCCGCGAGCGCAGACACACGGCACCAGCATGTTACCCTGCTTTGTCGACGGTCGAGCGTTTCCAGTTACTACTAACTCAAGGAAAAGGGAACCAACTGGTGCAACAAAAGGGGTGAGATTGTAAACGTCGTTGTGACGGCCCCCTAATTGCCTCTCGGAACTGGCAGGCGGCGCATCAACGGGCCTCTTCCGAGACCCCGTGCACCGCGGTGACTCCTCGCATCGGTTCGGCGTATGGCCCGGCCACGTACTGTTTGCGCGCCTGCAGAATCGGCAGCGCGCTTTGCGAAAACTTTGAAGTCACCGACGACCTTTTTTGCCGGGCCGGCTTTGGTCCAGTGACTCTCAGAAGCGGGCTCGTGACACGGGAAATGGTGACGGCCGCCCGTTCGACGCCTGGGTTGCCTATTGTTGAATCGGGCATGTCTTTGACTTCGTCCCCGTTTATCCGAGCAAATGGGCTCGTAAGCAGAAACACGCGTGGTCAGCGAGTGGTTCCTCTTACGGCGCACAGAGGCAAGAGGATCATAGCCCCGTCGTCAAGAAATTGACGTGGTAGAAGGAAATCGCCCTACGGACGCAATACCGAGTACGGCTAGCTCTGTCTAGATAATTGTGCGCCGTGAAGCTGGCCCTGGCCTCTATGCTTTTTTTAGTTTTGTTTTATTTACGTTTTGGTTGTTGTGTTGTTTGGGGAGAGTGCATGGGTCCCACGTGCACGAAGGCGGCATCCTCGTGGCGGTTTTTTGTTGATCTACCAATTGTACTGTCCAATCAAAGGAGAAGCAGGTGATTATTTGCCGAGAGTGTTGTAAGGGCGGAGCGCCAGGAAGGGATAAGAAGAGGCCCCGGGGCTCCGCCAAGTGTTCTGAACCGAGCTTGCGGTATTAAGCACCATCGGCTCCGCCGAACCCCGTAGGGTCGCCCTACAAAAGTCGGTTCATTTCCAAGTTGTTTTTCTTTTCTTTTTTTGAAACATTGATGTCCATTGTTTTGTAAAATCTGCAAATACAAACTTTTCTCAGCCATCTAGAACTTCTTCAGCGTTGCTTCTGCTTCATCGTCAAGCGACCAGCAGGCCCATAGCCGCTATTGGGATAGCGGCGTACGTTTCTTCTCCCACTTTGCTACACCACCGCGGGTGGTGCGCCTCGGGCGCCGAGTGGGGAGAAGTGGTTTCTTCTACTTGGAGAAGAGAACCTGATTTTACTCCCCCTTTTTTTCTCTTTCTATCCCCTTGCACGCATAAATCCTAGCAACACCCCTTCTGTGCTATTAGCTTCTTTTAAATAACACTCTGCCACTGAGAAAGAACCGGGGGCTATGCTTTTTTACCAACAAAATATGAAGGACGCTTGCTTTTATTTCAAGTCTTAAATTTTGTGTGAGCATACCAATGTGCGAAGATCAGTGCATTGTAACGCGACAGTAAGAACTATCAATTAAGATGCTGCAATTAGTCAACTACTCTCCATCTTTTTGGCACGGGTACAATGCGCTAGTGTTGTCTGCGATCGTTCACCTGCATATTATACGAGGCGCAAGCGTGCATATCAAGGAAAAAAAAGAGCAGTAAGTGCCCACAGAGTGGTGCGGCCCATAAGAAGAGTTCACCGTGCTTAGCGGATGTGCGCCAAGCTTGTCCTGCGGCGCAGCATGCGTGCACAGCAGCTGAATCAGAGTAAGCTTAGCCTGTTAATTGCAAACGTGCCTAGTTCCATGGCAATCTGAATACTACAAACATTCACTTTGAAATAATACATATTCATAAATCTGAATATATAACTCACTGAATAAATTGGGGACCTGTGTATTGATGCGAAATACTTCAGTGTGAGGAAATATATGAACCACCATTGTAAAAATTTGGCCCCGTATCTGCATGTTTCTGCAAATGTCGTCGAAAGACAATAGTCTTGCGTGTGGAGAGAGTGAACAGGACATTTATTTGGTGTTCTGCACAAGAAAGTCGGTGAGTAGTATTCTGGAGGCACTGCGTTTGAGTGCCTCGAGCGTGCAGCGGAGGCGAACGAGCGCATCAAGGCACGTCACACGTGAGACATGAGCGCCGTCTGGCGGTTTTCTTAAAAAACAAAGCGCGTGGCTCGGAGCCGAATGTGCGCGCCCATCTCAGAGGTGACAAGTTGTAGAACGGAAGGCGACGGGTAGGCGCCACCACCGTCTCATCTTAGCAAAGCGTTGGAAACAATCCCCGTTCCGTGCAAGCATTGCATGGTCAGCGCAGCGTGATAAGCGCTACGGCCCTTAAAATTCTAATGTATGTTTTTTCTAGAAAAGACGCACATGCAGAATATATACGTGTTGTTATGGTGCCACAGACATGCGCAATAATTCCTTCTAATTGAGGATTGCACAAACATGAACGCTCAATCTTGAGCAACATTGGTGGGCGCTGCGGATGAGGTCGGCCATTTCTAGTACCAGATGCCGTATAGAGCGAACAAACAGACAAAGGTGCAGACAGACAGACAGAGAGAGAGACAGACAGACAGACAGACAGACAGGCAGGCAGACCAAAATTTTTGCGTTGAATGTTCCAAAAAAGACTATAGTCTTTTACCGATGTGTCTGTAACAATTAGGGAAGAATGGACATATTTTTAAATAGAATGACATATTTTATATAGGAAGAAGTAAAATATTTTTAGTAGGAATCTCAAAAACTTAACTCATGAAATAAGTCCTTGAACATGTGAGGAATCTTCTGAATAATGTAAATAGGAAGTGGTTTAATAAATATATTAGCATGATATATTTTGGCGAATCAAACGGGAAATGAAAACGAGTGTTAAAACATCGATCTTTTTACAAGACTTTTGGCATGCGGTTTGATTGCATCCGTTGAGATGTGATATGTATTGATGCCCTAAACTATATACATATATGATAGTTGTAACGTTCATGGAAATACGATTGGGTGTATTTTGCGAACATACACCTCTAGTACACCGGAAAATCACAAATGAGTGTACAAAAGGTGGAATTGCAGAAATTACACCCGTATGGATAAGTCACACCTGTGCGGGTAATAGGTGTAAGATGAGTGATTTATTGAAAAATCCACCCTTAAGGGTGTGAAATGATTTGCAGTGTAGATGGACATAGCTTTCTCTTTTAATAGCTGTTTGAAAGCTCCTGTGTGATTTTAAGCAGCGATAGCTGCACTATCCCGGCCTTTTTCTAAGTAGTTTGATGGCCTCCCGAATGCGCCTACATATCGCCGAATGGGCTTGATTGCGTCGTGACACCTGTCAAACGAAGTGCGAGTGCGCTAACGAGACCCCTTCCACTACATGGCAGTTATGTAGTGTTTCTTCCCACAAGAGCTGCATGTAACAACGTGGCTGTGTGTTAGGACACCTGCTTGCCACGTGAATGGTCTAATTTCAATCCTGAATGGGACAGCAATTTTTATTCTTTATTTTATTTGCGTATTTCTCAATTTTTTGCACACAACCAACGGTGTCGACTTTGACGGCAGAGTTTGTGCGCCACAAGCTCTTTAATGCTATTGCATTAAAACGTTCATCTTGAACAATTTACTAGAGATTGGCTTAAATATATTATATACCTGTCTTTGTTATCTATTCCCTCTTAAGTAATTTGGCTACCTGACATTTGCTTCGCTTTTCATCAGCCGTAAAAGATTGTCATGTAAGTAGACTAAGCAATCCACTCCGAACTTGCGAGACAAGCCGCTCCTGCCCACTCGCACACGCGGAGTGCTACTTTTTTGTCATTGTAAGCATCATACCTGAGGTCGGTGTGGTGCCATCTCGAAGATGAAGTTCAAATTCCAATGAACGCCGAGATCGACCAGCTGGTCGAAGGGGTCAGTAGTGTCCAAGCGGTCGTCACTGATGCGTAGCCTGTGCTCCTGCATAAACCGCTTGAGACGTTTCACGTTTTCGATGACGTAGGACGCGTCATGCGCCTCCACGCAAGAGATGTACATGTCGAAAGCCTTGCGTGTGCCCTTAGATCGGCTCTCCGGAGGATGGCGCTTGGCCGTTGCCTGCGTAAATAAATAGACGCTTTCCTGAGGTGACGCCAAACAGCGCATTTAATGCTGAAAAGGATGAAAAAAAATGCAGGTACTATGTACAGTGACAATCGGTGTTAAGCGAAGCACAAATAAAGGAGGTTGATATGTTACTTTAACATTGATTGACTGATATTTAGGGTTTAACGTCCCAAAACCATGATATGATTATGAGTGACGTCATAATAAAGGGCCCCAGAAATTTTGACCACCTGGAGTTCTTTAACGAGAACCCAAATCTGAGCACATGGCCTACAGCATCGTCGTCTCCATCGAAAATGCGGTTGGCGCGGCTGGAAATAGATCCCGCGAACTGCAGGTCACCAGGCGAGTATTTTAGCCACTAGACCACCGTGGCGGGGCTGTCGCTAAAACATCAGCACAACGTTTCGAGGCAGAGGTAAATTAACCCCTACATGACTTTCATGTCATAATTATTATATTTAGACGTGTAATTTACATTTCGTCATATATTCACGTTGATTGATGATTGATATGTGGGGTTTAACGTCCCAAACCACCATAAGATTATGAGAGACGCCGTAGTGGAGGGCTCCAGAAATTTCGACAACATGGGGTTCTTTAACGTGCACCCAAATCTGAGAAGACGGGCCTACATTCCCGCCTCCATCGGAAATGCAGCCCCTGCAGCCGGGATTCGAACCCACGACCTGCGGGTCAGCAGCCGAATACCTTAGTCATTAGACCACCGTGATGGGTCCATCTATTCACGTCATCTGATACTTAATTTATTATACGTAGTGCTCGCGAATTGACAACGAGTGGGCTATGAACATAGCATGTAGTAAAGATTTGCATCACACGAATGCCATGGTTATCACATTTGGACGGGTCATTTACCTTCATCTTCTATTCAGGTCTCGTGATACCAAATTGGTTATATGTGGACCTAGTGAAACGGCCGCGAGCGCATCATGAAGGGCTCAATATACTTCGACGTAAAATTGGCGCACGTGCACGCTGGGCGCTGCGGGCAAAACGCGAGCACTCTGTAGTCTGACGCCAGGCGTGACCAGCGTCCTTCAGCGCCTCCCGGCGGCGACCGGCGCGAAGTGAACATGCTGCATTTCTTGCCGATGACGTTACCCAGCTCTACCCAGACGGCACTGCGTCTGCTTCTCTTCGTGATGGAGGGACGCCGGGTGTGCTGAAAATCGCATGCGTTAAAGCAACGCAGCGCAGCAAACAACAGCGGGTATATGGCAGGAAGATTGGTGCCAGGCGTGCCATCGCTGACGTGACGCGACGAAGCGAACGCTGGCTGGTAGGCGCGCCGGGTCGCGAGTTTTGAAAGGTGAGCGGTTAGACCCACCCACAATGCACTGCGCCAGGCGCTCTTACAGGGCTCTCGGAAGCAGCGTGCTCATTGGTTCGCGCGTGATGTCGTCAGCAAACATGGCTGCGCCCATGACAATGCTGCAGGCTGCTGCCAGACAAGACTTTTCGTGTGCGCTGTGTTTGCAGAGGCGATCTTGATCGAAGAAAAACGCCTTCGGAACATTCGGAGGGACGCGTGGAAAGTTCAAGTGTGCTGAGAAACGCTGTGAGCGTGCCTCTACCGAAGCTGCACTTCATTGCCGCCGGCATGACGGTCCGCTTTCGACTGCAGGAGACACCAAGAAGTGGACCGTCATGCCCAGTAAAGATTAAGAAGATGTCGAGATGCTGGTCTCAGTAAGTTCTTTTTTGCAGTTCCGAACTAAGCTATAAAAAGCTTGCTTACGAGACCATCAGTGCGCTCAAGTTCGCGAACGATGCTCGGGCAGGCACAGCTTTGGTTAGTACGCTACCCAGCGCGAGCACGACTATTGCTGCTGTTGCACAGTGAATTTACTGCGCATAGACTTCATTGAAATAAATTAAACCACAACAAAAAGTAAATTAAAGTGCAACCCACAGCTTTGTGTGTTTGTCGAAAGCTATAAAATGATAAAAAAGTACGCACGCGTTACTTGGGGCTTCACTGCACAGCTGCTATGTACTTTGGGGAAGTCATCTTAGAATCTTTACGATCGCGTGCCCAGAGTAAGCACCATGTTGCAAATCACTGCAGTTAGTGTGGGAAAGCGTGCAGTGTGTACATCAAAACTGCAATCCGGAATTCTTAGCGAGCTTGCATTCTTTACACGTAAATTAACTGACAAATGTCCTCTGAATTAAGAAAATAACCAGCTGCAGCTAAGTTGCGCGTAGTGTTAAAAAATGCGCCATCCTTGGCATTCCGTTTTACAGAGAATGTATGTTCGCGTAAGGCAAAAGAATCATTATTGTGTGCAAAGTGCACGTGCCAGGCAGTGCTACACTAGCTGTAGGGCTGTGAATGATCAGTTTATGAACAGTATGCAATCTGTTTGCTGCACCTTGCTGAGAACTTCCTTGGGCCCTTTGGAACACTGCTTGTTTTGGCTCCATGAAAAAAAGAAGAAAACAATATTACACCTCACGTTGACAGGTAATATTTGATTTGTACAGATTCTGCTAACATTATTACCATAATTATACTCAAAGGTGTAACTAACAAAATGGCACAATGCTATACTATCGTCACATATTTGTTATGCATTGTTTAAAAAAACATACTGAAATTTTGGTGATCTTGCTAACGTTGGTTCACATTTTTCTTTCAATGCAGACTAACCTTGGCCTATCGTACAAGTTCTTAACAGGTGGTGTGTAAAAAGACTGCATATAATACAGTGACACATTCTCTTCTTGTCATCATTTCTAACTTCTTAATTTATTATCTCAGTCCTCCTAGTTGCCTATGCAAGAAATCATTTGTCTTTTGCAACTGCTTAAGCTTGCTCCACTTTCGCAGCACTTGTTTTCTTTCCTTCCGGACGATCAAAGGGTACTAACTGCAAAATATTTTTGATTTCCTTGCGTGAATTGAAAAACCAAACTTCAAGGATCTAGAAAATGTACAGCAAAGTGTGAGTGCACTCCACAAAAGTAATAACAGTATCACTTTAAAAGCTAGTTTTCATATCTACAGTGCCCTGACATCGTAACACAATATGAGCTCCTCGTCTTGTGCTTGTGCGAGAAATCATGAAACTCGCTCGACTGCTACGCACTTTGGCTCCATAGCGAACCCACAAGCAATCATTTTGATAATTTTTGTGTCGCTGAGTGGCCGTTTTGGTACCTGATGTCATCACAACTAGCCAGATTGCAGCATAAAGTCTATAGGATTGCCTGATGTGCCATGGGAAACCTGACTTTATTATAAGAAATAATATATCTTATCAGGATTTTATTTGCTTTTTACTTGCTCAGAGTGATCTTTGTATCCATAAAACTCGCATGGCAGGGTAAGCTCACCTTTGAAAAGTGGTGTCGTACTCCTTTAGATTGTTGCTGTGGAGGCCAATTCGAAGGAGGTATTGAGTCCAACGTATCGGGCAATTTTTAAATGTCCCTGCTGGCTTGTCATTTTGACAAAAGAATGGCCCTCTGTGACTCGCTGCTGAGTTTCGCAATTCTTTCATCACTAGCACAAAGTCCCGAACCTCAATTCTTGTTACAGCTGTATTCTGTTTTTTGTCAAAGTTTCATTTCACCCTCTTCCTGTACTTAGCTTCACCCTCTTTAGTTCTCTCTTCTGTCAGGCTGATCATCATTTCAACTCACTGCCACGTTGGTTGGTAAATATGTTGCTTTGCAGGAGCAATAAAAAGTCTGTCAATAAAATATCAGTCAAAAGTCCTTCTGGTAAGTCTGGACACATGCCTAAGTAATACAATATGTTTTAATTAGCTGGCTTCACTAGCCCATTAACTGCTGAATGACATAGAGCAGTAAACCTGAGCGCAATTTGCTGTTGGTTAGCCCGTTTATTGGGTTGATGACTCTGTGAATCTTGTTCACTGTCTTACTAATACTGACTTTTTGTTGGAGATATTTTAGTTTAGAAAGGAAATAGGACTGTTGGTATGGCTTTTTTGGCTTTTGCTGCCACCAACCTTTTACAAACCATAACTTTTGGATTTTTTTACAAAATTCTCCTAAGTCCATGCGAGTGGCCTCCAACGGTGCAGAAAAGTGTTGTGATTGTACTATGTGTTGAGTCAGCTGCCTACACTTTACTTTAGTAATCTGGCACTCATGATATGATTATCTTGTTGTTTATACTTTTATGCCAGATCATGTGAAATGCTTGGTTAGCTTCAAGTATGTCCACTGGATGCCGTCATGACCACCCAAGCGACAGCAGTTA
The DNA here is from genome assembly GCA_013436015.1 of Rhipicephalus annulatus. Classification (NCBI taxonomy): domain Eukaryota; kingdom Metazoa; phylum Arthropoda; class Arachnida; order Ixodida; family Ixodidae; genus Rhipicephalus; species Rhipicephalus annulatus. The sequence continues at coordinate 100,364 of WOVY01010708.1, read as the reverse complement.
TTATAGAGATTGAAAATTTTTAATCAGTATGGATGGCACTGTAATAAATCCTGCTTGTGTCAGTTTTAGAGCTTCAGTTTCTTCTCAAAGCTTGACAGCATTTACTGTTTTACACATCAGCTAGTGGGATCCCCAATACAGATACTGCACCACCGTCTTTCGTGGAAGCTTCAGGGTGCCTTTAGAATGGCTGGTGCTTCTTTCTTTGTTGTCGTGTAATTCACTCTCGCTTTGTTAAACGTGTAGCTGTGGCAACCAAGCACACAAGGTTAGAAACTGCTTGGCAGTCTTTCATCAATTAGAGTATCGCTCCTAATCACTATTGTGATTCATTTGTAGTCAGCTTGAATGGTAAAGCAGCCTACTAGACTAAATACAGGATTCTGTCACCTAATTTTTCTAACAATGCGAACCTCTCTCCGCTTCTACTCCTTGCGTTCAGTCTTTGATTTAGCCACTTGTGCAGCTGTCGGTTTTGTACTCCGTGCTGTGATTTGCTTTGTGATCTCGACACACCTAAAATTGCAAGCTTCATCGCATGCAATTGTCCTAAAAAAGAACTATGAATGTCGCTAGACAGCAGGTTGCTGAACTAAAAACTTAAAGCCATTTTGTTTTATCCTTTACTATTTCTAGGCTGGCCCCTGAAGCCTTGTGGATCAGAGACCGGAGCTTGGATGCTGCCGCGTACTGCTGCTCAGCTCAGTGTGGACAGGCACTGAAATAAGGATAGCATCCGCCTTTGTGGACTTTTTCTGAAGGCGTTTAGAACATCTAATTTCTCATTCTGCTTGACAAGAAACTGTTGTGCAACATAACCTTTGCTAACTTACTAAAATGTAAAATGAATCCATGAATTGCCAGAGCAAACGTGCTCCCATGGAGACTTCATATTTACTTTGAATTAAAAAAAATCGCAAATACAGTTTGTAGTGCTGGAGGTTTTGCCTTCCCTTAACCTAAAACAAGCAAAATCTGGGCTGTTAAATCATTTGCAAGCAAAGTTACAGCACAGTACTGTCTCTAATCAGAGGTGAAAACAAAGTCGAACCCACCTAAACATTTCGAGGGCTGGGTGTACTTTCTACTGCGCTTTGACTTCAATTTCTAGCCCGTTCATAATCGTTGGATTGAAATGAATTTTGCTGGTGATATTTTAAACTATTTAAATTCCATAAGGTAAGCTATTTGGTCTGTCCTGTCAATTTTTCTGCTGCGTTATGGGTATGTAGGTCAGTCGGTCGAAAATGTTTATGTGTTGCAAATTACTGAAACGAATAAGGGATAGTATATTCAGAAGGATGTCCCATAGCACAAGGATAAAATGCTCGAAGCTCCTGTGAAAAACGTACATGTTGATAACTGTAAAAAATGGCAACTAAAATGTGGCAAGTTATTATGATAGAAATAAAGATAAGGCAAACTTGTAATGTGAAATCCAGCTGAAGTGGTAATAAAACAATTTTCAGTATTTATACATGGCTATGAAAAAGATGGCAGTAGAATATTTAACAAAACGTACTTCAAATAATGATACACCAGACATCTCAAATATACTTAAAAGTATTCAATGACAATTGTTTAGTGCAAAGTGGTATTGGCAGCAAGTATGGCAGAAAATATGGTAGTGTGCTTGCCATAGTTAGTGCGTGTATGTGGTAGTAAAAAATTGTTGTTAGAGGCGAATCTGGTGGGATTAGCCTTTACCAATTGAAATTTTCGCAAGACATTGGCTATTATGGGACCGTTAAAACACTTAAATACAAGAACACTCAGTGTATGTTTGAATAAATTACACGCTATTTGTACACTAGGTTGCTGAAGAAGTGGGGGCGCGCTGGTGAATAGAGTACTGAATGTTAGGATGCGAATGCCTTGGTTTTGGAGACGTTGAAGTTGGAGGATATGAGATGGATAGCTGTTTGCTCATGACGTGATGCGCTAGGTAATATGACTATGGATAATGGCGTAGTATAGGTTAAGCAAAGTTGAAGCAAGGCCATTCTGTAATTAATGTTCTAATACCATCAGCTATTCTCTGTCTGATAAGTGAAATGTGACGATAGTACTTTAGATGAGCATCTAGGAGTACTCCCAAGAATGTGAACTTAGTCAAACAAAGGTGTCCGTGGCTCTTGCTAATAGCCTGGGTAGGTGAAAGAGAATTATGACTCAAATGGAAGGTAATGAACTGTGTTTTAGTTGTGTGAATTCTTAAACCATTAGCTGTGCACCAGTTCTTTAATAATAATGGTGTGCAAAGACTTCTGCTGCGCAATTATAAGAGCTCTTCACATCCCATTGCCAATCTGAGAAAATGGGGGACCACAAGCAGGCCATTGTGACCAGCACGGCATTGCTGTCGCGTATTTAAGACCAGAGCCATACACCAAAAACGTCCATGTTTATTTCGACTGCTCGTGCCCTCTCATTTTGCTTTCTCTTTGGTTCTCCTGCTTGTTGTCGTGCGGTCGCAATCATCCGAAACAATTGCCTCATTTGGAAATTTCTTTAGAAACCTTTACTCGTACACCATGCTAGCCAGCTTGAGATGCAAGCTGCTTTAAGGATCAATGGGCTTTGTCACATAGTCTCCATAAATAGTGGCACTTGTGTTCTGCTCTGCTTCACCAAATGAATTCACAATAAAACAAAAAATGTAGCTGTTTGTAGTAGACTTCATAACTTTGCAGTTATACACCTGCACATTTCTAAAAATGAAATTTCAACTTTCTGGATTTATAGATGTAAACATCTCTCGGAGAGACATAAAAACTAATATTGTCACGTGGCCATGATGTTGAAGACTGCAGTAGTCGGCGGGGAGGAGACCAAACTTTTTCTTACAGCGAAACTTTGACTGAAGTATGGAAAGCCTTTCTACAAGCAATACATAATCTGCCATAATAGCGGTAAACAGTGCATCGGCCATCAATATTCTGACAAGCAGTACAGTGCATCTGCTTTTATACAAGTGCTATTGAAAATTCCAGGGTAATTGCTGGTGGCTGCGTAAGCACAAGACTACTCGCGTTCTGTCCACAAACTTAACAGTGTGATCTCAAGTTATCACGGAGCTCCTGAAAAACGGCGGCGCCGAGTGTTGCTTGGAGTCTTTGTGAGCAAAACTCGACTTTATCAAAACAAAACACACGTGGCAATACGCATGTACTTAGTTGTCAGGCTTGTTAATTATTTGCTAAATTTAACCTAAGTAAAAAGATATTTTTATCCCGAAAGGCGACAAAAAACATCGAAATATGGCGTGTTGTGCTGCATGTGTTATTGCTGTGAGAAATATATAAAGCGATTCACATACCTTTATTAACAATATACGCGAAATTCACATTCCCCAAGCAGTTTGCAGTGGCAAGTAATTTTTTTAAGTTTCAACACATCTTATGACAGCCTTATTTATTCTTCTCATATCCATAATTCTTCAGCAAAAACAATTAACATATTGCATTTTCTTTTTCTTAATTTAGGAAAACATTGAAATGTTGATGTGAGGTTTTACGTTTGTTTTTATTTTGGTTTTGCAACAAAGCACTCAGTATGTAAGCATTTGACTTAACTTGAGCAAGAAAATGAATGCTTCCAAAGCTTCTCAAAAATACATTTTATTGATATTAACAAGTATAATTTATCCAGGTTGCCACTCTTGATTTCGGCAAAAACTTTGCCAATGTATTGGCACTCACTGCATTTTCTGTCTGGCATGTGCTGAATAATAAAATGTGCATTTTGTGTAGTTTGCTTAGTTAACTTTATTACTATCTCAGCAGAGTTATTTGTGCTGTCTTACCTTGTGTTTTTATAATTATAGCACAAATGATGAAATAATAAACAAGTATGTTTTTATGAACGGGCCTATGCTTAGTTAACCGATGTAAGCTAAGAGTAAAAAAGATGTGCAATAAATCTGATCCTTCTTGCTAATAGACGGCAAGATTAAGAGCAGCTTTCACCAAATACACTCATGTTTTTACTTGCTTTGCATGTCACGAATCGGCATCACTTGTAGCCAGGTGCATTTTCTTTTTTCCATTTACATACCTTGAGGCATGTGCAAGGGTGCGTTCAATGAGAGATTGAATACAGCACAAAAAACAAAAAGCACTCGTGATGTTTACAGATACGCGATCTACTTCACGCAAAAAATGGTGGGTCTTTGGTAGCAACAACACTACTAGGAGTGCGCAAATATTTTAATAACGAACCAAATACATTCGCTAGTCAAATTTATTTGTACATACACGAAATACCCAATATTCAAAAAATATACTGCCCCGATTGGGCAACCCTGAAGCAGTAAAACATGGGATCAGCTGAAGGTTTATTTTCCTTTTGTAATCCCTGAACTACTACAATAATTGCAGCCCAAGTATTGGCAGAACTTTTGATTCTATAACCATTACCAGATAAAGCATATTTTCTGCAAACTGCACTTTCACTCTGTTTTTACTGTGGTCGAACTGCATCACGTTAATCCTATCCTGTTTTCATCATTGAAGTTACAGACTATGACTGCATTTAGCTTCACTAATAGAAAAACACATGCAGTAAGTCTCTTGTTCACATAAAATGTCTTTACAGGTACAGCTTCCAACACTTGATTTTTACATTTTACAGGGTACATGTTGTGATAATTTTGCCTGTTCTAATAAATATTTAGCTGAATACAAGCTGTTAGGTTTACAATTGTTTAGACTTTATGCTGAAATTTCATATAAAAGCTGGCAACAGAGTTTTAACTTCAATAATGGAGCTGCTGAGGCATTTTGACATACAGTTGAAAAGTATTTTGAAGGCTCTGGTGGCTGCTGTATAGAACCTTATCACAGTTTTCATACTTGTTGTATTATGTCGTGACAGCTCGTGGATATTTATTTCAAAAGAACTGTTTTGAAGTTGTAGGATTGTTTTTAAAATGTTTTCCTTCCTATTTGAAAACTATCAGAAGAGTATTAGGTTAACTTAAGCGTTATTTTTGGTTATACCGTTATTGGATTCATATTGAATTCGCTTTTGAACTTTACTACTCGCAAACCACTTGCTTGCGCGCGTCTGTAGTACGACAGTGTTAATGCTGTCAACGCTTCACCGCTCTACATGCATGCATCATGGTGAAGTGAGCAAAAAAAAAACGCTCGCTTGAGGCGGGTTTTTTACATGCACAATATACAGTAGATTTCGAAGTGTATTTGGCCTAGAGGGAATACGCTGTCACCCACGTCCTTCTCTTCTAATAATAGCGCGGCCTCTCGCTCCTCATGTAAACGGAATTGCTTGGTGTGTTGATGGAGTGTCACTACGAAGACATTCGTTTGCAGCTCTATCGAGAAGCTGCTACAGTTATTCATGCTTCTCATTTCGCATCGCTATCATAATCAGTAGCGGTGGCATTCACTACGAGTAGCCTAAGAGAGTGAGTGCAATCTGAGCGATCGCGTGACGTGTGCGACGTAAGCACTCAAGTGCTCCAAAACCGGCTCTTTGAGCTGCAACATATGAATCGGAATCAGAAATGATTTTATTTTCCAACGAAATTGTTGGGGGTCCTTCAGGCGAAAAGCTGCTTAGTACAACTTGAATGTGCCTGAAGGCCCTCACATGGCAGCAGTAACATTAAAACCAACATAAATACAGATGTTTAGCATATATCCAAATAAAAATACACCATTTTAATTGAAACTAGGAACTTGCAACATTTTGAATAACACTAGTGATTTCCCATGAACACATGGTACTTATAAATAACATAAAATGTAATACATATGTGAGAAGAGAGGTGACAGTACATTGTGATACATAAGAAACAATAATATTTACAACACTAAGAAAAGCACTGCTATAAATATGACTAGGATGCGCAATATAATGGTACTTTGTATATTGAAACACTGAGCGCGAAGTAGGTAATATAACAGAAAATGCGAGAATATAATAACGATGTCTTTTATATGTTCATTCCGATTAAAAAAGTATTGTCTAATTTGTTTGCGAGTCAAAGTATTTGGATTAAATTTTTGCCCTTGCACTTTATTTAACAACGAAGGTAGGCTATGTCGTAGTGACTGCATAAGATAATTTGTGCGTCTGATTGTTACTAACCACCTGTCTTGGCTACCAGTGCACGAGTCTCTTTTTTTTTGTATTCGAGTCGTGACGTATGTTTTAGGAAGTATTTGATATTGTCAGAGCCGAAACAAAATGAATATAAAAGTCGGTATTCGTAAAGATTTGTTGCACGTACTATATTCTGTTTTTTAAAAAGTTGAGCGTTAGGATGAAAATAGGGTACATTGGCTATTTGTCGAAGCGCGCGTTTTTGAAACTGAAGAAGTGTACGAATATTAGCCTTCGTGGTGGTGGCCCATACAAGCGCACAATAGTGAAGATGCGATTCAAACAAGGCATAATATATTTGCAACTTCACCTTCTCAGGAAAAAATGCCGACAGCGAGACAGCACACCAGCGGCAGGTGACAACGATCTTGATATTAGTTCAACGTGATCGGTCCAATTCATGTGTTCTGAAAACGTAACGCCTAACACTTTGTATTTTTTCAAAACTTTAATGGGAGCACCGTGTAAGAATAATTCTTGATTGAAACAAGACTGGCTGCCTCTCGACCTGAACAATATGGCTTTCGATTTTGAGCTGCTAATTGTTAGAGCATTATTACGAGACGACGCCGACAGATTAGAAAGAATATTGCGAGATTCCTGCAACAGATCATCAACAAACTTGTATCGTCAGCGTACAGCACAATGGATGCATCACTAACAATTTCAGCAATGTCATTTACATAGACATGTAAATGACATTGCAATAGACAAATGCTTATTGAGTTACGATTATTGTTACATAGTCCGCACATGAACTCTTCAAACCGTCATCATTCATTTTTCACTGCTTATCTGCGCCGACTTCGTTGATTTCGGCGATTGTTGCAAACAGAGCAACGAGTCTTGCGGCAGTGTCGACACAGGCGTGCGCACAACGTTTCAATAGCACCTTGGTAGCACCAACTACTTGATAGTGCCGTGTTCCAATTCATTGTAGGCAGTTTGCCAGTACGCGTGCGAGCGTCAACTTTGTTTTCGCTTTTGTCGCGGCGTCTTCATCAGCTGTGCCACCACCCGACACACGAACCCTTGCAGCATCGTCCTGGGCGCAGCCATGTTTGCTTATATTACGCACGAACCAATAACGCGCAGCCTTCGAAAGCCTTGTAAGAGCACCTGGCGCAGTGCATTGTGGGTGGGTCTATCCGCTCGCATTTGTAAACGCGCCGCTGGGTCACGTCGAAGTGTATTGACACCTTTAGTGTGGCTTGTAGTCATGTTGTTACATGACACGCCTCTCATGATTATCATCTTTGCACCAGTGAGATCATTTCGCAATTCATTCACGTGACGTATTGTCAAATTTTGCATAAGTAAAGCTAGCGAAACGGCCGCGATCGCATCATGAGTGTGGCAAGTAGTCATGCTATTACACGACACGTATCTAACGATTATAATGTTTCGACGTGTCATTTACTTATGCAGACCGTTCGGGTCGCGTAGTAGCAGATTTGATACATGTGAAGCCAGCGAAACGACCGCGACCGCATCTTGAGTGTAGCCTGTAGTCATGTTTTTACATGACCCGCATCTTTTGATTATCATGTTTATACCAGTCACATAAAATCGTCCTACATTCACGTCCCGTAACATCAAACTTGTATCCTGTGAAGCCAGCGAAACGGCCGCGAGCACATAATGAGCGTAGCATGTAGTTATGTTGTTACATGACACGCACCTAATGATTATCATGTTTCCACCAGTCTAATGACTTCGCCGTAAATTCAAGTCCCGTAATATCGAATTTGGTATATGTGAAGCTAGCTTAGCAGCCGTGAGTGCATCATAAGTATGGCATGTAGTTATATTGTTATATGACACGCGTGTCATTATTTTCATGTTAGGATCTGTCGCTTGTGTGGGCCATGCAGTAATGTTATACCATATCAATTTTTGGAACATATCGTATGAATGAAACCACCGCCAGAGCAGCAAGATAATGATATGTCAATTATGACATTCATGACATACATTGTGATTTTCATGTTAAGACTCGTCACTTGTGCTCGTCATACAGTCATGTTATAGAATACCAAGTATGGCATTGATGCCATTATGAAAATGGCCAGGAGAGCTAGAAGTCGTAAGCGGCTAGATAGATAGATAGATAGATAGATAGATAGATAGATAGATAGATAGATAGATAGATGATACGCTCAGTCACCGAAGTTCGTTAAGAAACGCTTCGCATTTAATACTAACTTCTGTCGGTAACTACGAGCGCCAGTATTCTTCAGAAACGTGTCATAACGTGGAATTTCGCACACGCTCATAGTCGACTGTCCTAGAAGTTCTGACTGTTCTAGGATTTTAGATCTGAAAGCACATGACCTGAAATTTAGGGTTCCCAGTTCGGATGCAAGAATCTGAGTGACAAAACACTGCTACTACTACTACTACTGCTGCTACTACCACTACTATTACTACTACCACTCATTATTATTACTATTATTATTATTATTATTATTAAATCGAAGGGATGCAGACAACAGGGAAAAACAAGCATCATGTTGAGAGGAAGGCACAACGAGATCAGCGCTCGAGCACCACAATCTTCCACATCCTGTGGCAATCTGTAATCGACCGCCTATTCATTAAGCTAGCCAAATAAACCTCCTTACATTTGATGGATCGTGCTGAGTCACGATATCACCTACGCCCTGGAGCTCCAATCCCGCACGATGCCATCGACGATGCAAGTTTATGCTGCCCGACAGACAACTTCTCGCGGCCGCTACTTGCCACAGTCAGCTTTGCCTGTGAGATCACCTGAACTTTGAGGGCACCGAAGACCAGGATGTGGAGGACTGGCTGTCATTCTACAAAAAAGGTGCTAGACCCAACTGGGTGGAATGGCGCTGCTAAGTTGGGTATTGTCAACATTTATCTCAACAACGTGGCAGAGCTTTGGTATCAGAAGCACCAAAGCGAATTCGCGAACTGGTACGCTTTCAAGGAGGGTATATTCAGCGTTTTTGGTCACCCTGCCTTACGGAAGATACGTGCTGAACAACGTCTGCGCACACGAGCACTGGAACCAGATAAAATTTTCACATCGTACATAGAAGACGTAATCAATCTTTTCCGTCGCGCCGATGCCTACACGAGCGATAGTGCACATTTCGAAGGGCGTCGACGATGACGCTTTCCAGATTTCCTCGCCGAATCTCTTAGCACAGTTGCAGAATTGGTGGCGCTGTGGCAGAGCTTTGATGAATTGAGGAGGCAACGAGCTCTGACGCGGCGTTCATTCCAGACGATCCAACCAGTGAGCGCACTATATAGGCATCATACCTGACCAGACATACTTCCTCGCACAAATGAAAGACTTCGCGTGAGAGGAAGTGGCTCGGCATTTTTCACTAATGCCTTTTGTTCAACGCCAGGAGCTCCCACAGTAGCAGCCTCGGTGACACTTAACATCATTGGCTCCCATGCTCCGACATGTGGTCAGGGAGCAGGTTTCCGAAGCTATGCCACTGCCTTTTCAGCAGCACCCCATCAACGCACCTCACTTACGATGAGGCAGTAAAGCAGCAACAGCTACACCAGGCCTCGCTGTTCCAGGAGCTGCCGCATACCTCAGCCCCGTCTCAGCCTTCGACCGCATGGGGTCCTCCCATTGCTATCTCAGCCCCAACTCACCCGTCTGCCGCATGGTATGCTCCCTGACCTCGCTGAGTAGTCCTAGAGAACGCGCTATAACTGGCCTATCTGTTTTGCATGCGGTGGCCCTGAAAATATCGCTTGAAACTGCTGTCGTCACGTGCCAGGATACACAGATGCCCGGACACAAAACAGCTACACGCACCTTCCTACATATCGTTTTTATAACTCGCTTCCTCTTTCCATCGCGTCTTCACGGGACTATCCGCGAACTGCGCCTGGTCGTTAACCTTCAACCCGTCTTCCTAAGTAACGCAAAACGTTGAGTCGACGTGGTTAGAATGCAACTATTGTGAGGCAACGTTAGACAGTAAAATGTAACATTGCACCGGCATTTATAGTAGTACGTTGCAACAACACAGTGTTTATTGCTGCAGAAACATTCAAATCATCACGTTGACCTAACGTGATGTTTTTATTGAGGTGACTACATTGAAGGTATCTCGTTGCCCCAACGTAATGGTTGCAATGTGGCAACAACAGTCGAATAATCACATTGCATCATGCAGACATCAAGGCCGTGTTAAAGCAAACATAGAGACAACTTGAAGAACATAATGGCTGAAGCATCCAATAACACACATGCGAACTTTTTCAACTTCGTGTACTCATTTGAATAATGGCTGACAGTGGCTAGTTATTGTGGTTGAGTAAGCAATAGAAAAAGCACGAACAATACAGACAACAGCTCAGCCTACGTATTTCACACACTACTGCTTCTATGAATCTGCTGTCTTTATATAGCTGCAACCTCTGGTTTTTATATCTATTTGATGGACAATACTTGATTGCCATTGTGCAGAAACGAAAAAGAGCATGAGTCACCTGGCTAGGCCTAATAACTCCGCACTATACATTCTTCACACAGGGTGTCTGCATTGGCGCGAAAAAAAAGAAACACAAGAACACAACCACATGGTGGGGAACATTGCATTGCCCTGTTATGTCTGTAGCTAGATGCACTAAACACAATAAAATGATATGTGAGAAAGAGATGTGTAAGAGCAAGCTTTTTAAGACCCCGTTAAAGGGGTTCAGACTACAAATTTCCATGCTGCCAAAAGCTTGCTGTAGGCCGGCTTCATATCAGAATGTATGCATGTCGACTTGAAGAATACAAATTACCTGTATATTTTAATTTATTACTGTGTGGTTTAAAAATAGCGTGGGAATAATTACACTATGAAGTGAGCAAGCAGTTGTGAAATTATGTTGCATAACCACAACCACGTTTTAAAGAATGTTTTGCATTAAACACACAAAATGTAGATCTACTAAAAGGGGACCTGCATGCTTGCATGACGCAAGGCAACAGCCAAAACCATCACTATGATTGGTAGAAACTATGGAAGTGGAACCAATAAGACCCATGGAGCAGAAAACCGCCGTTTCGCAGAGCCATTACACTTGGCGAACATAAAAGTCAATGAAATGATTCGAGCAAAAGCCACAAACAGGAAAATCTGTGACTGGATATAGAAATAAAGTAAAATCAAGGTTGAGAGAGAGAAATATAGTATGAAGAAAGGCAGGGAGGTTCGCCGGAAAGCAGATATCTGGTTTGTTACCCTGCACTGGGGAAGAGAGATGGGAGATAGAAAAGTTAGGAAAACGAAAGGAGAGAGAAAAATAAGAGCGGGAGAAACCGAAAACACACACACTAGAATGTCGCAAATGTTCGACGAGCCGGGTCGATCACAGAAACTTCAGGAAGATAGTCGAACTCACAATATATTCCTGAAGCTGACCTTTCGGACAAAAAAGGGTGCCAACTCTAGTTCAAAACCGCCTTGACAACTGTTTGGAGTACTCCAGTATATCTGATAGCATCTGTGATTGATGAAAATGCATTAGAGCAGCTATTTCAGCTGCTCGGCACTTACACCTTTGTTGGGAACTTGCATCGTCAAGAAAGCATTTCATGTCTTCTTTAGAACTGTGTGTAAGTAAACATCGGCCAAAATTAAACAATCGATAGAAAGTGTGCTAACCTGTCACTGCCAAAGCTATAATTCACGACACACAACAAACTCCAGGCCTGCAGAACACACTGTCAACAAGAAATTATAAACACACAATCGCACCGTGATAAAAGACCACGCTAATACACAACAAAAACTCCTTACAACACACACAGGAAACGCCAACATGGAGAAAGCAGGCCTGCTGAAGACAAAGTGTAGTTGGTAAGAAAACCTAAACCACGGATTGCAGTATTATAAAAGGGCACAGTAATCTGCACACCATATCACCCACAGCAAATATGGGAGACGCCAACAAGAAGATGCCAACCCTGCACAACACACAATGCAGAACACAAATAACACCAAACCACTGAAGTTCTCTTACCATTTTTCCAAGGCCTGGCTTCAGCTTCACTTTGGCTGTAAGGCTTATGTCAGCAGCTAACATTTGTGATTTCCTTGATTGAGTAGCTCGAGCGAGAAGACACACAACTGAGCCAAGGCTGCTAATGAGATGTCATTCTTTCTTCACATGACTTCACGCAGCTTTCTATGTAGTACATGTAGAAGTAGCACCATGTTTATGCAGCTGTCTGGACGACTGAGGTATTTGGTCAACTACAGTGTTTTTGTCGTTGTTCACAACATAAACGGCTGTTGCACATGTCCCAGGTGTGCTCTTTTTCCTTAGCACGCCACCGTGTACTTCATTGCTGTATGATCTGGTCATTACTGGTCCCACAACATAGCATTTCTTCTATGGCACTCGTGGCGTGAGCGTTTGCAGTCTTAACGCAGTCTTCTTTCTTCAGTAAATGCAGCTCCTATGCTTTCTCTCTGTAGAAGTTATTCATTCTATTTTTTCTTACTAATGAGTCTGCTAGTGCAGGGTGTGTTTTTTAAGCAGCATATTTGTTGTCGACAGAGTAGGTATGGTAGCCTATCAGCAGTTACGCGGGCTTCCCTTGCTGTTCCAGGGTGGTGTATATTTGTGGTCCAAAATTCATAGGTACAGCTCATAAACATCTTCTAATGCTTCCTTGTAATCTGAGTGGCTTAGATGCATTTACCACACTTTCAACTATTCAATAAGAATGAGAGTGACTTGAGCTCGAAGTCATGTGTGAGCTGCCACTGCTTAGTGTACTTGGCGAACTCTGTACGTGACAAATGTGGACTATTGTCCAAGGTTAGCACAACTGGAGAGGTCTGTTGTCTGACCATCTTGTCACACTGCTGCTCATTGTTACGTTCATGCACTTCAAGAATTGAGGCAGCGCGAGAAGGGCGGAGACGTTCTCTAGCTTGCCACTGTAAGCAGCAATGGGTGTAGAGGGTATATACTTTGTTGCGTGTCGGCATATAGTGTCCATGAAGCATCTTCTGCACAATAGCAAGGTCCGTTTCTGGTTCCGGAGTCGTCTGAGTTGGAGGACCGAAGAATAAGCTGTTGTAAATAAGGGCAACAGGTGCGCCGGCTTTGGAATGTCGGAGGATCACCATTCGTTTGATAAATGCAGTTTCTTGGCTTGTAACGGTGAAATCAAGCTAAAATAACTGTATGAACAGCATCCAGTTCACCCACTAATCCCCGTTCATGCACATACGCGCTCTGATGTCTCTGATGTGGACATTCTTTTGTGTGAGAAGTTCCACATCAAGTGAGCTCACTGATGATGCTCAGCTGTTGCGCGGAAGTACTCTGCTTTTTCACTAGATGTTGTAGTTATCGGTCACACTTAAACGACTTCACACGCATCGTTAGGCTACCTTAACTTGCGCCTTTGACCAAGAATGCGGAGCGGGAACACACAAACATAAGATACTCCACGCGACTGTGTTTTAATGAAGACGATAGCGAGTCAAAATAAAAATTGTGCAGGTTTCGGTTTAATTTTGAAGGTGGTTTTGTAGTATCATAGGACGGATTCTACAGTAAAAAGAACAGGTAAGGCAGCATCAAAAAGTGAGACAAAAGCTGTTTGCAAAGGACCAAATAGAGTGTACGCACATAAAATATCCGCAGGAGAACGCTAAGACTTAGTGATTCTTGTTTATCATTAGCAGGAAAGTGTATGACTATGCAAGTCTGTAATGCACTGTGTCAAACTCGACTGATCGAACTGCAGCCAGATGGCGCGTCATTGGTGTCTTCTTCCGTGATAAGTCATCTACCTCCCTATAGACTGATAAAAATTTTGAAGCTCGCTCCACAATTACTCCGGAAGTACATTTCTCTTAGTGCTCATTCGGTTTTGGACTAAACAAAATATTCCTGAGCTGGGCTCACACTCAAAAAAAGTTTTCTTTAACCGGACTAACTCAGACTCAAACCTACGAAAATATTACTCACAAGGACTCATTCAGACGCACACTCACGGTTAAATCGTAATCTGAGTAAATCAATCGACTCATGAGTCTAGCATGGGATCGGCCGGTGCTTTTTAACATGAATATCTTACGTCGTTGGTGCTCTTCTGAGCGTCTTTTCATACTGTACCCTCAATAACGAGTTTAAGTGATCAATACAGCGTTTTAGTCGACGTGAATGTGAACGTTAATCTAGGCAAAGCTGTACCGGACAGCAGATAAGGGTGGGCAAAAAAAAGCAATAGAACTCTCTGAGACTCTCTGAGGCGCCAAATGAAACCAAAAGAGCAGCAAGCCCTCATGATGGTTAAGTGCTCTCCGTCTAGTTATCACCATTGGCAGTCGTACGCATTCTGTTCGGCAGCCTTGTGCATATATGCGCGCCTGTCCATAGCAAGAATTGGACGGTGCACACTGTGCGATCATAAAGGCTTGCTTCTGTTCGGGTTTCATTTGACGCCGAAAGTACGTACCTCACTGACCTGATTCATTGCCTAAGTTTGTACCTGAGGGCTGCGGAGAGAGTCCTGTTCCGAACACTGCAAAAAGCATAAAAAAGGAAGCTCATAGCGAGAAAGCCTGTTTGAACTCTCACTGGAAATAATTGTGTTTTCAGAGCATATGGTCTCTTTACGGCTACGCGTGAATATTCCACAGCAGACCCTGTTTTACAGAGCTTGTAGCAGAGTTCGCAGTGTCGAAATGAATCATTTTCCGCTAAATTTGCGCTCATCAGAAGAGTTGACTGTTGGGCGACTTGGTGCTTTGTCAAAGCAACCATTGTGAGGGCGCAAAGACGCACAAACAAGAAGAGAAACAGGAGAACAGGCGCAAACTTGTAACTGGCTTTGTTCAAGGAACATCCACATCTTTATACATCAACACCATGCGCAGGGGCACCACCACAACAACCACGACAAATAAACCACACCAGAAAGAAATTGGAATTCAGCAATATACAGCACAACGGAAGTTTAACCTCCGCACTCATGACCTGCTTTTTTTTGCACCCTCATGATGCGCTTTAACGAATGTTTCTATAGTGCGTTCCCAGAAAGAAAATGGAGACAGAATTAAAAATGATAATAAAATTTTACGTAGAACATCTGAAATTACCTAGTCTTAAAACAAGCGATAGCCTTTAGAATTGGCACTAGCTAGGTTTGTCTCGGAGGCTATACACTGTCAACATCGGGTACCGCATTGCATCATGGGTTGTTTTAGACACGTGATAGTGTTTCGCGCTCAAAATAACGGAGGGTTCCGCCACGGTTCCTTCATCAGTAGTTCATAATGTGAAATTTTATTTTATATAGAGTCTGCGTGGCTGCATTTATCGGCTTTATTTTCTGCGGTGCCCCTTCCTGTCCGGGTACAACTAAGCGTGGCGTTCAGCGGCAACGCCTTCTACCTGACCATTTCCCATGCTGCATGATCGGGTAAGTAGCGTGGTCGGACAAGAATGAGGTTTGCAGTCTTCTCTTTTGAAGCCCTATTTGACATTGCATGTTTCGTGACACTAATCATGACGTAAGTCACGTTCACTGCCGTTTTCACGTACAAGGGCACTTTTGATCGCGATCTGGCTCCCTAATGGCGGTTCGACTCACGTCTCGGTCAAACTCAATCCAGAATAATTTGCACAGCTTAGCAACAATCATTGTTGATCACGACAAAAAAATTGGACCCAAATCAGCCCTTCTGACGAGCAAGTGCTCGTGTGACACCAACGCAATCTACTATACGCAACCAAAAATCATATATGTGTAATTCTTGCGTTCAATCACTTTTAATGTCTCGTTTTTTGTTGTATGATGTACACACTAAAAAGTAAAAATAACACGAAATATTATTTTCTTTTAATCATTGTTAGGTTGCTCCGTGTGTGTAGGTCTATAAAAATTTTATCCTTTGAATGAGTGGGAGCCCCTTGTTTGTTTAAACAATGCTTTCACTATGTTTCGCTGGGCCACCAGTTTCGCCGTAACCTCTTCTATTGTGTCTGTTATTGTGGCCTTCTGTGTTTGGCTCAAGTCAGAGTTAGTATATTTGTACATGTTTTTTTATTTCGTAGATTGAATTTCATTTTACTACTATTTGTCTGTGTAAGAACGAGTATAATTTCATTGTGGCACTTAAAACAGCTACCACCTGGGCATGTAAATGTTGTGCACCTATCAACAAGGTGCACAACAATTTATTTGTTTTAACCACTTGCAAATAATTGAAAATTGAATAAATAAATGCTACTTCGTTATAATCGTGTGTTGATCTTTGAAAACACACTATATCTACAGGTAACCAATCTAGACACTCAAATGCTAACTACTGAAATGTTGACCATAACCTGAATAATGTAATGTTTAAAAATTACCAGAGTGGAATAACCCTCCGATACAGACTAGTTGAAAGTACCACACTGTCTTCAAAGACACCTACAATCCCATTTATAGATTCGGAAATGTCTTGTCACTGTTGTTTGTATGCAATAAAGGTTTCATGAAGTCTATCATTAAGGCAGCGTTCTATCTGACCCATGTACCTTCTGCTGCATGCCACTGACTGTGTACACCATGCTTCTAACACAGGTTACATACTTCTGCCTGTGATGAGCACTGCAGTGTTTGCTTCGTTTCATCTGATCGATGAATCTGCAATAGTCAGAAAGTTTCAGGGGCGATAGACACCGCTTCGACTACAGCACTATCTCGCTATTTTTTAGCAGAGTTTGTGAGAAAATCTGTGCATGCTAATTGCGACAGCTGTCTTCTTTTTTTAAGCGCTTCAGATGGTCTCTAGCTCTTTTTCTTCACCTGGGATACCTTGCGTGCCTAAGCGAATCCTTGGCTAGAGGCAACTCGTCTTGAATAGAAGCTGCAATACGAAGTCTAGACACTTACTTGGAAATCGTTTCATCCACATTGTGATAAGGTGGTCCACACAGAGCATTCTGCAAGGCCACGTGCATGACTGCCCTAGTGGCTCATCTTGAGCGCCTCAACAAAAAAAGCAGCAGTAGCTGCCATAGACGAGATTTATATTGCCAACTTGTGCATCATTTTGTAAAAACGTGTGTTAAGCGCAGGGATTCAATTGTTAAACATTCGGTAATATCGTGTGTTGCCACAAGACGCTGGAGCTTGTGCTGCAAAACTTTCGTACTGGGCATGACAAGCTGCTTGCAGGCCACAGATTCTGCTAAATTGAAAAGTAAAAAGTTATCCACATAGCAGGAAATTATACAGCACTGAAACATACCGATCAATTGTATTGTTCTTTCAGACATAGGTTAAGTTCAGGTATTTAGGAATTTATAAAGTGCTCGATACAATACTAAATACTCTGCCGTTACAAATACACAATTATGACCTAGCCAGAAAAAGACACAAGTAACTGCGTGAGAAACATTTATAAACACCTGCTAGTGACATTTGAACTTTTCAGAGAAGCATACTGCTCGAAGAAATTCGATAGCATCTGTGAGGCAGAGGAGTAGATACTTTGAGCTAGCAGGCTGTTCATGTTTGGTTAATTATTGCGTTGATTTTTAATGACTTGTCCTTGGCGCGTGCTGAAAGAAAAAATAATATTAAGAGGTGATGACTTCTAGTGCTGTAAGATCCTCCTGCTTTGTGTATGATACTTGCTGTATCATTAGGCAGAATGAATAGGCTGGGAGTGGAATGTCGTGTCCACTTTCAAGCTTTCTTAGGATGTGCTCAGACTTCTTGAAATAGCGTAGCTGTTTCTTGATTGAGGCACGGTTGAACTTCTCAACTTAATACTGTTTGTCAAAGAATAGCACTCATATTGGTGGTATGAACCTTGTGCTTAGAAGTCACTGCTGTTTTTGTGTCGTGGTGCTCAGAAGTGGCGAAAAGGTGAAACATGCACTTGCTTTTGCAGATTGCTGTTTGGCAATCGCCTCATCACAAACAAGGTGGATGATATATTCTCCGAGAAAGCACCACATTTTAAGGTTACGGGTTTCGCTTAGGTATATGATGGATCCTAGGCGTGGAGTGACGGGCACACCGAAGGCTCAAGAAAGAAATTAGGCAACTGTAGTATATTGCATACACAGTGTCTCGCACAGACCCAAGAAGGTAGGGGGAAAGTGTTGAAGTACAGGTGGTGTACTTTCTTCCCTGTGCAGATGCACCCCTTCAATTACCTGAAAAAGCTGCAGCTCTGATCACAGGTAGAAATGTGTAACATGTTTCAAACGCACAGTCACCACAATTCATTTAACAAGGAAAATGAACCAATAAAATTTGCTTTTGTCTATTTATTAGCAGGGTCTCGTTCCTGTAGACTTAACGTCTTTAGCCCGTGTAGGAGGGCTTAATGTCAGTTACTCACACGTAAAAAGATCACGTGCTATGAACCGAGCTGACTAACACTCTCAGATTTACGTGCTCAGAAACACTTGATAATGTCGACAAGAGGACAGCCATCGCTTTAGCTCAATTGATAACAACATCGCATGCATTATCTGAAAGTTGTATGTTTTGTTTTTGTCATTGAAAGATGGTGGGTTTGTACAGCCTAACTTCTTGACAGTTTTATTGTAATCGTTGTACTACAGTCAAAAAGCTACCTATAACGTCTCCTATATTTTTGTGGGCTGATTGACGGTTCTTATTGAATGACTGTATATACAACTGCACTGCTTTGTAATAAATTTCAGCCGAAAGATGACGCTGCATCTTTGTATATTTTGTTTTTCCTCTTGCATTTACTCGGAGCAGCCTTTGCAGGCAAGTTAATTGTGGCACAGATATGTGCGGGCGCGCTTGTTGTTTACAAAATATCAACAAATAATATATGGTGGAACACACTTAAACTCAACTTTACAGTTCTTCTTATGCCAGTATATCCAGTACACCCCTCTGGTTTCCGTCTAAACAACCCACTGCTTTCGACGGCATAAGTTTGTGTTGGCTTCCACCACCCTTGCAAATGCTCTCCGAGCAAACTTATTTAAATGAAGACGGCGCAGACTTGCATAGGAGCACAAAGGCTGATGTCTTCGCTTTGGCTGTGCGTTTTTATGGGTCATGCATAACTACATCTCAGAGGCAGTTATCGCGGCGCTCAGGAAGCCTTCATTGGAGAAAGTTCACTGTGCCCAAGCCACGTGCATGCTTTTTTGTGTTCGTGAATCCAGCTATGTTCGCATGAGAGCCACGCGAGG
The DNA here is from genome assembly GCA_013436015.1 of Rhipicephalus annulatus. Lineage (NCBI taxonomy): Eukaryota > Metazoa > Arthropoda > Arachnida > Ixodida > Ixodidae > Rhipicephalus > Rhipicephalus annulatus. The sequence goes on along the minus strand of WOVY01010708.1, from coordinate 81,035 downwards.
TCCCACTTCACTTTGCGCTCTTTGAAAACTGAAATTGTGACTGAGCACTGTAAAACCTTTTTAAACGTAACTAACCATTCCATCCACGACGAGTTCGCCATTAACTACTTATTGCAACAGAAAAAAACGTTGTGCGAATTTTTTGTGTGAGTGCTCAGGCTGTGTTTAAAAAACAGCCCTTAAATGCTCCTTTCGTTCTGTGACAAGCCGAAGGCCAGTGGCTCAGACCGGAGCCTTACGTAATACTACACTCCGCGAGCATCATTGCAGTGTATGAACGGCAGTTTTAGAGTTTTTCGGAATCCTTGCGTAGGTTGATAGGTTAGGTTCATTTTTGATGACATTGTCTTCCTTGCATTTAGTCCAGTTCAAAGGGTCCAGTTCAAAGATAAGGAGCATTTTTGCTGTGATTTGGGGATGCAAGTAGTTAGGCTTCATGTTTTCATTTAGCTTATTCTGATATTTTTATTCTGTTACAAGATTTGATGCTTTCATTTCTTGTTTTTTCGTACAGCTGTCCCTTGCTGTAAATAGATGGACAGGTGGACCGAACGATCTTGTGGTTGCAAGGCTTTCGTTATAGGAAAATAACACAGTACTTACTACTTATTGAAATACACAATAATGTATATCATCGCGGAGGAAATTTGAGGACAGAACAGAAAGGGCGTCACTCTCAACTACTTCATTCTCGGAAAACCAGCGAAACAGATAAGCGTAGGAACCATGTGCATACACAATGAATGAACAATGTGCCGATAGTTTATTTTTCACAGAAAGATCTTGCGCCCGAATTCTGTCCTTCATGCACCAGCACATATGCCTGCACATTGAAGTTCCTGCCGGTACTTAGCTATGGAGCAGAAAGCGGGAGGCTTACAAAGAGGGTTCAGCCTAAAATGAGAACGACGCAGCAAGCAATGCAAAGGAAAATGGTGTCAGTAACCTTAGTAGACAAGAAGAGAGCAGAGTGGATTAGGAAGCAAATGGGGGTGAAGGATATCATAGACGAAATAGTGAACAGGAAATGGACATGGGCCGGGCATGTAGCGCATAGACAGGATAACCGCTGGTCATTAGGGGAACTAACTGGATTCCCAGAGAACGCAAGTGGGTTAGGGGGAGACATAAAGTTAGGTGGGTGGATGAGATTAAGAAGTTTGCGGTTATAAATTGGGAGCAGCAAGCACAGGGCCGAGTTGTCTGATGGAACAAGGAAGAGGCCTTTGTCCTGCAGTGTACGTAGTCAAGGTGATGATGATGTTGATGATAATGATGATGTGGCTCCTGCAAGTGTGAGGCTAGCTTTTCTAGTGTATCCGTCCCTGAAAAGAGTAGTGATAACTTGGCACGTTAAATTTTGGAAGCATACTACATTAAAAAGAAGAAAGGTACGCATGTTATTGATGCGTCTCTTGCTTTGCATGGTGCGGAATTTCATTTTTTGAAATTTTTTGGTTAGTACCTTTTTGTCTTCATTCTTTTGTTGTGAATCTTATCGCGTATTTTTTGCTAGAACCTAAGTCAATGCGCGCGCGAATGTTTGATACGCCTATATGTTTTGCTCATTTCCCCAGAACACAATTAGTTGCGAGTGACGCCCTTTGTTTTCTGTCCTCAATTTTCTTCCCCGGTGGTATGAGCCCTTTTGAAATTTAGTGCGCATGTACCAACTAGCTCAACAAAAAACTTATTAAGGAGGTGATCCCACTCCGGCAGCACCCACTCTGTATTTTAGTGCTTGTTTGCTGGCATTTTACGCTCAGTCTATTTATAGGAATTGTATTGCATTACAAAAATTGCATTCTCCACTTTCTAATGACAGCTAATATTGTCATCTAGTCCTAAGCGGTATTTCACAGCAATCAAAACAGTGCTAGCTACGACCATTGCTTTTGCTGTACAAGCCTTTGTTGCACTGGCAGTGTGGCAAAACTGTTCAACATAACCAAATTATATTTTCTGAGCCCTTTCATGAAGCATATTGCAGGGTTTCTATGAAGAGATATAGCAAGTAAAGCAATCACAAATTTATGCAGGCTTCATTCAATAGGGGCTGAACAATGTAAGTTTATGAGATAATAATTTTTTGCAGAACAACAATATTAGAACAACAATTGTAGAACGACAATAGGTTTCCAGGCTATCATGTATCTAATGTCTGCGCCAAGTTGTTTTGAGTTCTCACGTATTGTTCATGAATTGAAACTACCCGATTTCACAAATTTATGGATCAACTTGTTCAGGCAATACTGACGAGGCGAAGAAACTATCCAAGATGAAAATATGAAATTTTCACTATTGAAGCAGCAAGCCCTCTATGAAGAGAAAGTTGTCTCAAGCTAATTCGAAAAATGTAATACAGCAGTGAAATAGGCTCATTTTTCTGCTTGCCTGGTTTGCCTGGTTTTTCTTGCCTGCTTGCCTGGTTTGTGAATTAAAATTTACTTTTTAATTCACAAAAATTATCGCACATCAGCTGGACCATGTCATGATTTGTAATTACCAATGCTCATTGACTTTGCGTAGAGTTGCATGAATAAAAAACTTTCAACAAATGACAAAGCTTGAAAACATTTTTGGTGGTGGCATCATCTGTGAAAAGAACCATGAAAGGTTCTCGTGTTAGTTCTGGCGTTTGTCAAAAGCGATGATGCCAAACATGACTGTGCCTCCAAAACACGTATGGGTAATTTTTCCTCGTTCCAGACTACAACGTCTAGCCCAGTGGGTAAATCTAGTCCCTATGTCTCCAATATACAATGTAACTGCAAAGAGCTGCTGAAAAAAAGAAAGAAAGAAAAAAGAGAGTAAAAAGGAAGAATGAAAGAAAGAAAGAAAGGAAGAAAGAAAGAAAGAAAGAAAGAAAGAAAGAAAGGGAGTGACAGAAAGAAAGAAGGCAAGAAAGCGTGCCAAAACCCATGCCAGCCGGTTTGGCAATTCTGCCGAGGATACCAGGGGCTGCTTAGTTTCTCGCTTTTGTAGCCAAAGGGCTGGAGAAGCGTTTCTGAAGTACAAAAAACTTGACCTTGCCTTTTCCTATTTTCGAGACTCGTAGGACATTAACTGGTGGTCTTTCATTCGCGAAGAGGTGACCATTGTTTGTCATTGTGTGTTCGATGTGACACTTGTTGAAGGGTAGCATAACGTCAGGCCTTTTTTGAGAGACTAGCGCGCGTCACATTTTTTGTGAGCAGACTCTATAAGCGTCGCAGAAGGTGGCTACAACTGAGAGGTACCTTGAATAATCTGCAAATCAATCCTTAAAATTTGTGAAGCCCCCGAGATTTCTTTACCGGTGCGTGGCGGATAACTTCAGAGGCCACGGGCCCCCCCCCCCCCTTTCGATATCAGTGAACTCCCCTGAGGTCCAGACTCTACAGGGGCCTGTTGATAAGTTTGTGGATAGTTTGCAGGTAAGTTTGTGGAAAACATACTTGCATATGCGCAGTAACTATATAGTAAACTGTGAGGTAATGAGTCTTATTTCCCTGACTGCCGCAAAAAATGCGGATGGCTGCATGAGCTCTACAGCGTTCCCCGCCACGCGCAGCAAAACACAAATGTCTTGACGCCTTCTTATTTTCAGTCCGCCAACCTTTTGATAAAAAATGTGTTCACTAGCGTAATACTTACACTCACACAACGGTAACACATGTATTGCGAATGATCTTTGTGTCCTCGGAAATGATGGATGTGACGCCCCTTGATTGTTGTGGTGGGCAGTGACTGGTCTAGCAGAGAGGTAGCAGAAATAAATCTTGAACTGCGCGAAATAGCCAAGACATTCACAATTTACCTATGGCAAAGCTAAGTTTTGGCATATAATCTGTTCGCTCATGTAGGTCATGTTATACCTTACTTTCTAGTCACCCGGCCTTCAGTGGCCAAAGCGAGACAGAACTCATTTACTCTCAGCATCAGCCGCAATGGACACCTAAAATTGAGATGTTCGCAGAAAACGTAGACGCACCGAAGCGTATTCCTCTGATGAGAGAGAAACGAGAAAAAAGAAAGGCAGGGAGGTTAACCAGATGCTCTGATGAACTTTTCCTTGTGCTCACTGGGTACATCAACAAATCTGTGAGCCGCCTATTCCCCTGCGTTCCCAAATGAAAGCGATACCCGGACTGCCTTCGCAGCTTCCACTCGCTAAGCCAAGGGTACCAATTTAGCTAGCGGGCTGTCCATGCTAAAGATGCTAAAAGCACAGAGGGAGAAGCAGGGAAAAGGGGGAATTTTAAGTTTAAAACAAAGGAATTGAAAACTTGACAAAAAAGGCTGTGCGTGAGTTTTCGCGATAGCCATCTCACATGTTAGTCCTATGAGTACTCACATCGGTGAGCACTCATTAAGCAATCGTTTTGTGTGATCGCTTCGTATACCGCACCACTGTGCTGTGGTTCTGAAACTGGAATAAATTGATCTACAGCACCATGTGCACGGACTACTCATATTCTGACAGGTACGCTGTAGCATTCGTGAAATCCCGGTAAGTGCGCGGGTGGTGTGTGAAATTTCCTGTCCCAATAAGACTCCCAAGATCCCATATGCATTTGTCTTACAGGATATGAACGCCGATACAGCCATCTTTAATTTAGATGCATATGATATCATTAGAATCGTTGTTCAAAGTTCAACGGGTGCAATTTGCATCTGTCTTACAAATAATTTGCGGTGTGAGGGATACTTGGTTCATAACGGAAAGAGTTGACTCTCATACGTATCACTAAATGTAAGCACTGCATTTGTGTATGTAAGTGTGAGACCGCCTTCCAAGTGAAGAATGACGACTGCTTGACCTTATCTTTCCCTCTGCCTGCTCACCACGCTTGTACCACATCATGACAGATGTCACCTCGACCCCCATTCGTATTCTTGAAGGTATAATGTAGATATCTAACACAGCAAAAGAAAGTGGCAATCCATACATTTCTTTAGCGATGGATGAGGCTTGTAATAACGTGGCTTGCAAATTCCTTCTGCCGTTCATGCCCATAAATTATCACTTTTTAGCTCACTGCAAGGCATGTTAAAGGGGCTTCGTGTATTGATACTCAGGAAGTAGTAAAAGATAAATTTCCGGGTAGCTTCTGTATGCAGCGACAAAAGTATCAAGTGGACTATGCGCAACACAGATGGGTCCACTGGTAAAGGAAACACCGGAACGCGTATCGTCTGCTCTCGTGCTTCTTACAAACTGCCACATCTAGTGGCCACGTGGCCAAGTGAAGGAAGTGGCATTGAACACCGCAGAAAACGGGCTTGCGAATTTCACCAGCCATCGCTCGTGTCTCTCAAGCCACTACATTCCCACTGTAGGATTTCTAGAACGAGTATGAATAGCACCGGCAGTGAACAATGCTACCGGTTGGGGAGTAAAGCTCCAAAAGGGGGAGGGGGGCGCATCTTAGCACCTCTGTGGAAGAAAGAGTGCACGATTTAAGGCAGAGGTGGAGAAAGGGAATTAGCAGGACAGGGAAGCGTCCAGCTTACATATGCCGCAGGGAGGTCTCACATCATGCCCATCAATGTACTGCCTCACAAAGACTGACGTGCAGCTGCGGCGTGTTAGCAATGTTTCGAAAATGCAGGCAAATCATAAGTGGTTTATCGGAACATAGGGTGCTCTCAATTTTTATTTTTATTTAATTACAGAATACTGCGGTCAAAAGACTAAGCAGGGGGCATAATAGAAAGTGATTCAATGTTACTGCCTTAAAACGAAGGTTCAAGCAATAAAAACATGGTGAGGCAGTCGAACACAGGATAACATTTGAACAAAGTAAAATGGCAGAAACCAATTGCAAAATTGCAACCAGAGAATGCAAATCAGATACAACGTGAGACAGTCTGAGATCTTGAGTTGTACGGTTAAAAACGGGAAGACACATAGTTATCAAAGTCAGGACTTTCATTATCACAGAATTCTTCAAAAGGTAACACCTTCCAATCATTGATCGTTCGAGGAAAGAACCAGATCATGAAAAGATTAGTACGTGCGAAGTAAGGTTCAAGAGTGTAACTGTGCGTATTTCGAGTTTGCCTAGAGATTCGATTTCTTAAATGAGATTCTGGACTAATGTTAAATTTATGGAAATGAAGTGAGTTGAGAAATTTCAGCCGAGCAACAGCTATTCGGTATTTACAGTAGAGGTATCATTAATGGCCAGGATCGTTGTTGTAGAGTCATTTCTGTGATAGGCATTAGAGATAAATAACCGCCTTTCGCTGCACCTTTTCTTGCTTCTTAACATCTTTCTTTATATGCGCCCGAAACTACGCTAGCATAATCTGACTTGGGTCTCACAAAACATTGTAAGCCCACATTTTTATTTCTGAGGGTGCTGGTTTTTATTTATGTCTAAAAAACCGAGCTTTCTGGAAGCAGATGAGCATGTTTTATTATTGTGGCTTGACCATGTTAGGTGGCTTGTAATTGTGACGCCCAAATATTTATATTCATCAACCTAATTAAAGGGGCAGTTGTTGAGAGAATACGTGTAATAAAAACGGTGTTTCCTATTTGTTACATGCATGACAACTGATTTATCACTATTCAATTATATTGACCAATCTTCACACCACTTAGAAATGGCACAAAGGTTGGATTGCAGGCATTTCTGTTCATTCGGAGCAATAAACGTTTTAAAATGTATCCAGTCATCTGCAAAAAGCTTTATGTGGACTTGTGATGTGTCTATTGATTTAACGATGTCATTCATATACACTAGAAAGAGAATAGGTCTCAAAACACTGCCTTGAGGAACTCTGAATGATACTGATAGAATACCAGACATGCAGTCATTTACATTAACATACTGCTTGCAATTGTGAAGGTAAGAATAGATCCAGTCAAAGAGTTAACAGGTAGACCTAGAATATGTATTTTATAAATGAGTTTGCTATGCGTGATCAGATCAAAGGCTTTACTAAAATCTGAAAAATAGCAGCAATTTGATTCCCCGTATCAAGCGACGACGTGAACTCATGAATTGTTGTGACTAGCTGTATTGTGGTCAATAAATGTTTTCTAAATGGGTGCTGTGATGGCGACAGCAGGCGATTTTTTCAAGGAATGCTGTGATGTAATGTGCGACTATGTGTTCCTATAGCTTACATGACGTACACACACGTTAATAAAATAGGTCTATATTTGCAATGTTTAGAATGTCCGCTTTGCTAAACACTGGTACTACACGTGCCATTCGCCAGCCATCAAGAATGAAGTAATTTTCAAAGTAGAGGTGAAAAACGTTTAATGTGCGCAACGGGTTCGGCATATTTACGCAAGATTGTGTTAGGGATATTATCTGGACCAGCTGAAGATTAATTTTTCAGGTTAAGCAGCAAAGAAAATATACTCTTATAAGTTATGAACTCGGAAGGCATTACTGGAAGAAGGTTGTCATGTGGTGATTCATGTTAGGGAGCAGAAAATATGTAGCAGAAGTATCTGTTAAACTGATCAGCGACAGTAGACGCATTATTTACGATGGAATCATCAACAGTTATGTGACTTGACGTGGCATACGTTTGTTCTAAATATCGCCAGAGTTTTTCAGGACTTTTTGTAGAAAATATATGTAATGATTGAGTGAAATATTTAATTTTTGCGTCGGAGAGTTTGGAAGCAAGGCTGACTTCTAATTGAGATATCTCACTAACTTGTTTTTTTAGTTTTTTGGCTCATTTTAGCCTACGGTGTAAATGAATGATTTTTCTTATCATCCACGGGTTATTTTTGTTAGTGCGAACATATTTCGAGGGGACAGACTTTTCAATGCAATATTGGATAGTGTCTTTCAGAGCATCCCAGAGGGTTGTGACGCAGACCGGCCTGTTATCACAAAAATCCCATATACAGTCAAGTATTGCATGGTCATCGGCTTTAGCGAAATCTTTTATAATTCTTTCCTTGTTGTTTTGGTGCGACTTCGCATCACCAAGCGGAAAGGAAAGGTACACCGCCTTGTGGTCTGACACACTATCAACCACACCCACACTGTATGTAGAAATATCATTACTATTAAAGAATAAATCTATTACCAAATGGGCACTTCCTGCTTCTCTGGCGTACTCGGTAACAGTTTGTTTTGGATCACACATATTTATAATATCCACAAGAGGGTTTATGTTCACATCGAAATAGGAAACGGCGTCATGCCAATCATTGCAATGGATATTAAAATCACTGGTGAGTATGACCCTGTTCGAAAACGCAGCCATATGATTGCACAGCTTGGAAATGTCTTCAGGGCAAGCCGATGGAGGCCTATACAAAGCACACACGATAGAGATATGGTCCGAGCAGTTTAATCTGAGGAACAAACTTTCATGACCATTGATATGGTTCATAACACCTGTCAATGGATGCCGTAAATTAATGGCTACGCCGCCTCCCCTACTTGGCTGAACACAACGAAAAATGTTATAGTTCGGCTGTATTGAAACATAATCGCAAACGTTGTCATTTAACCAGGTTTCCGTGATTACTTTTATGTATGAATCATGTTCAAGAAGTAACAGTTTAAGGTCACCACTTTAATTTACAAGGCCCCGAGCATTAAAATTTAGTATCCTTATATATTTAGCCTCTGTACGCGGTTTATGCGTTATCTTCTAGAGCCTGTTCCGCCTTGCGAGATCAGGCGATTACGAGTGACAACGTGTGCTTGAAGCTACTGTTCATCGCTTCTGTTATGTTTACCGTGAAGCTTCCTTCTGTGAACAAAGCGGTGAACTGTTGCCTGTCGACTGCGTCGTGCGCATGTCTTAAAAGTTAGGCCTGTAATACACATTCGTGCGCACGCATGAAGGCAACTTTGGAGTTATTTTTTTCTTTTTCGTAGTAGTCGTTTGTGGAGCTGTGCCTGCTTTCTGTTCACTTAGCGAAGACGCTTGTGATCGAACTAGCTTGCTCCGTCGTAGGATTGCGTACGTGAACCTCTTAGACCCTCTGTCCTGACTATTCGATTGATCTTCGATGGTAATAAAAGGGCCTAGATTGCGACTGTTGGTGATGCTTGCTGGTAACGAACGGCGTGCGAACCAATTTCTATCTATGAGCCTGCATATGTGGTATGGTAATATACGATACGGCGTGAGAAAAAAAAACGGAGAATGAATTTAGAAATGTGTACATCCTTTCGTTGCCCATTTCATCAATGGCTTCCTCTTACCTCTTCGTAATAATGCCGCGCTGTATATACTATGACCTAGTAGGTCAAATCAAAGCTGATAAACATGACATTCGTTAATGCAACTTAGGACTGGAAAACAGGCCAAGGTAAGTTCTAAAATTGGTCGAGAACGTGTCATGCAAATGTTTATTTTATATATGACGCACACTCGTGGCACCGATACCTGCGCATATCCTAAAGTTTTTACAAAAACGTAAGTTGGTCAATGTGTGTTTGCGACGTTGAATACGCGGTAGCTGAGCAAGTAAATATCCTAGAGCTCTTTTTAGGACACGATCACTTTCGCGTGACTTCGCGTCGTGTTGTGCAGTGACTGATACATGTGGTAAAGAGACGTGAGCTTGTTAAGCCATTAGCGTCGCTGCAGCTCACCTTGCATCGTTCTCGAGGCAGCGTGCGCCAGCTGGCTCTATCGTTCGCGCACGTGGCGACTGATCGTGCGAGCGTACGAACTCTTACCCGAAATGCGTATGCTCGAGGCTATCAATTCAGCTTTTTAAGGAGCTTAGCTACGCATTTCCAAGCGAAAAATGCAGAAAAAAATTAACATACACGCGGCGCATTGTTTCGTTTGCTGCCATGACGGCAGAGTTTGTATACGTTTACGCTGGCTGTCCCAGCGTTCTATGTTGCGATCTTCAGGCAGCTTCGGGTTGACTCAGGTTCCCCACACTCGTGACCACGACGCTATTTTCTGTCCAGACCGGAACTAGCTGATTGACCCTTTGGCTAACTCTGGCTGCCAGAGAGCTGCCAGAGTCCTGAAAATCGAAGAACTCCACTGAAAATGATTGAACCACGAGTCTGAGAGTGACCGGCTGAGTAATATTTTGGTGAGATTTAGTATGGGTGAGTCTGATTGAAGAAAATATCAAGAAGTGTGAGTTCGAGAGCGCTCGGTTGAAGAAAACTCTTTGTCCAAGCCTCAAAAAGTATATTTTTTGAGTCCTCGAGAACACATCTAACCAGAACACACCATACCGCTAATGTCTTCCCGCCAGAACACATCCTACTAGGACATGTCCCATCAGAACACACCAGCTATGGTGGGCGTTCCCACCAGGACAAACCACACTGCGTCAACTTTCACACCAGAACACATCCCACCAGAACACATCCCACCAGGAAAAACCACACTGCGACAACTTTCACGCCGGCCCCAGCACACCAGGCTGGTGTATACACCACAACACAACAGTGTGTTTTGGTGTATTCACCAGAACACACCAGACACACTGGTGGGATTTTCACCCCGCAGGGGCACCTGCGCATGTAGGCGTGTGGTGTGTAGCGACACCACAGACCCGAGCTAACGGGGGAGTTTCTACTCCCTCCCACACCTAGCCGTGCGTGGCTTTGCCGTGTACGGGGAAAAGGGGGTCCTGGGGGTTGAGCCGACGATGGGTGATTGGACCTTTAAGGCTCCCCGGCAGAGGCAATACACCCCTTTAGCCCCGGCTTCACGTAGACGGCACCCCTCGGCTGATCCACCCAGGGGAAATCGGCAGTCGCCTTTTCCTATCTCTCTTTCCCCCACACCTTCGTCTTTTCTCCTGTTTCAATTTGTCCTGTCTTCTAATTTCTACTGTTACTTCCTCATTTTTATGGGCGGCTTCGGTTAACCTTGTGCAACTAGCCAACCTTGACCTACGTGCATTATGGTATTGTAGCGGTCTACGGCTGGCGTCTGCATGTTTCTTGTTTCATGAACCTTGTAGCGTCCCTTCGTTGGGCTCCATGGTGGGTGGCCGCCATCGTTACTGAATCACATTCCTCTATCATGCAGAGAAGCTTTCCACTCCTCAATGATCGTGCCGCTTCAAAGCGCGCACGCACCGAAGAATTTTCCTTTTTCAGCCGACCCAAAGCAATATTCCCTCGTTATCACGTTGCACACAATGAGAAGCCCAACAAAACAGCCAGAACAGTGTCCCTGTTCATAGTATCGCGGTCCCTGACAGCCACATTAGGTGACGGCTACAAAGTTACGAAAATGGCTAGTGGTGACCTTCTTTTAGAGCTCCATGACAAAACACAATTTGACAAACTAAAGAACCTTGCAACATTCGGCGACATTCCCATCAGTGTAACACCTCATCGATCTATGAATTCTGCACGTGGAGTTGTTTCTGACACAGACCTCCTTGACCTGACGGAGGCTGAACTCCTCGAGGGCTGCAAACAACAGAATGTGACCAATGTGAAGCGAATCGTCATCCGAAGGAACAATCAGGAAACCCCCACGAAAACACTTGGTACTGATCTTTACCACCAGTGAACTACCACAAACAATAGAAACTGGCTATACAAAGACACCGATCAGACTCTACATACCAAACCCCCGCCGATGTTACCAGTGTCAAAGGTTTGGCCATGGCTCTCAGGGCTGTCGTGGTCGACCTGCTTGTGCCAAATGCAGTGCCCAAGGCCTCATCTCTGACAAATGCAATGAAACCCTACATTGTGTAAACTGTGACGGAGACCACGCATCATATTCACGTTCTTGTCCACAGAGGAAAAAAGAAAAAGACATTATTACACTGAAGATTCGCGAATATATCTTCTTCAAGGAAGCACGCCGAAGGTGTTCGGCTTTTCACGGCATAACTTACGCTGATGCGGCGTGTCAGGAGGCAGCGTCGCATCACCCTCCGCCACCACCTAGGCCCACGCAAAGTGAGCCATCGGGTGTGGTGGCTACCCCCATGGTGGAAGCAGCCAAGCCTGCTGCACCTACCAAGCCAGAGACTCGGGTGACTCCAGGGTCGTCGGGTCGACCGACCACGTCTCACCAGGCGAGGTCGCAAATACCCAACAGCAGCTCGCGTACGTGGACGTCCAGTGCTTCACGTGAGGCAATGGACAAAACACGGTACCTCAGGTGCCGGAAATGCGGCGTGGCTCCCTAGAGCGCACTAAAAGAACCAAGAAACCAATAACAGGGCCCGACGACGGCCCTGCTATTTAAGTTACAACTTCCCACTTGAACAGCCACTTCGTTTCCGTACACACAGCACCACATTCCATCAAATATGGAAGCACAGATTGTACAATAGAATGTCAGAGGCCTTCTCACAAACCTCGACGATGTCCAAGAAATTCTACACATTCACTCACCAAAAGTGCTGTGTGTACAGGAAACACACTTAAAATCTAAACACACCAACTTTCTACGCAGTTACATTATTTTCCGAAAGGACCGTGATGATGCCAAGGCACCATCTGGAGGTGTAGCTGTTATAGATAAGCAAGGCTAAGGATGTAAACACTTGAAACTCCAAACGTGTCTTGAGGCAGTGGCTGTTCGAGTGGTGCTTCTAAGCAAACTCGTCACCATTTGCAATATATAAGTACCTCCACATTTTCAACTACACAAACATGAACTCCAGTCTTTGATAGATGAACTTCTCGAACCCTATCTTGTTCTAGGGGACTTTCATGCACATAACAGGCTATGGGGCGACTCTCGTTGTGACGCCCGAGGTCGACTGATTTAACAGTTTCTTCACTCTTCAAGTGCGTGTCTACTGAATCGAAAAGAACCAACCTATTAAAACCTCACAAACAATACCTATTACACAATAGACCTAAGCATAGTATCTTCATCGCTTGTGCTTCTACTTCACTGAAAAGTCATCACTAATCCCTACGGAAATGACCATTTTTCCGTAGTTTTGACCACACCTACATCAACTGAATGCCCGCCCCAGGTTCCAAAATGGCTATTAAGCAAAGCCAACTGGGAACAGTTCTATAACATCACTCATTTAAACTGGCGCGACATATGCACTTTAAGCATTGATGCGGATGTCGACTACTTTACAGCGTCTCTGATTGATGCAGCAACAAAAAGCATACCACAAACGAATGAACATCATGGAAAACGACGTGTGCCATGGTGGAACTCAGAGTGCCAAAATGCACGCAGGCAGCAAAACAAAGCATGGAGGGTGCTTCGGAACTCACCGACAGCCGAAAATCTTGCCACTTTAAGGAAAATGAAGTCTCAGGCCAGGAGAACGCATCAGCAGGCCAGAAGAGAAAGCTGGCACAAGTTTTTATCGGGGATTAATTCATATACCCAAGAGGCTAAAGTCTGGAACATGGTTGGTAGAGTAGCAGGAAGACAAGTGCATTCACTCCCACTCGTAAACATACAGAGTGAAAGCCTGGAGGATCAGGCGAACTTCCTTGGTGCTCACTTTAAGCAGGTCTCTAGCTCATCACACTATACTGAAGCTTTTCAAAGATATAAAGCAAAAATCGAAAAGCAGAAACTGGAATACAAGTGTACAAAAGACGAGGCACACAACCAAGCTTTCAACTTAGCTGAGCTACAAACAACACTAATTTCCTGCAGTAATTCTGACCCAGGCCACGACCATGTCATGTATGAAATGTTGAAAAACCTGCCGCTTGAAACGCGAAAAACTTTACTCTCCCTAAAAAATGCTATTTGGCTTTCTGGCACCATACCTACTTCCTGGAAAGAAGCCATTGTTACCCATATTTTGAAACATGGCAAGGACCCTTCCTCAGTTTCAAGTTATAGGCCAATTGCACTAACCAGCCGCCTTTGTAAACTTTTTGAAAAAACGATAAACCGCCGAAATTTATACTACCTTGAAACACACGATCTGCTTGACGAATACCAATGTGGGTTTCGAGAGGGTAGATCTACCACCGACCATCTGGTGCGTATTGAGGCACAGATCCGAGACGCTTTCGTCCACAAACAATACTTTCTTTCTGTGTTTCTCGATATCGAAAAGGCTTACGACACAAGATGGCGTTTTGGCATATTGAGAGACTTGTCTCACCTGGGTGTGCGGGTAGAATGCTTTCCATAATCGAGAGTTACTTGTCCAATCGGACATTCCGTGTGCGTGTGGAAAGTGTTCTCTCCCAATTATTTGTTGAAGAAACGGGAGTACCACAAGGTGGTGTACTTAGTTGTACACTTTTTATTATCAAAATTAATTCCTTGCACCTTTCCATCCACCGCAATATGTTCTATTTTACATATGTCGATGACGTCCAGCTTGGCTTTAAGTCATGCAACCTGGCAATGTGTGAACGGCAGGTTCAGCGAGCTTTGAACAAGGTCTCTAAATGGGCAGAAGAAAATAGATTCCGACTGAACCCACAAAAAAGCACATGTGTCTTGTTCTCCCGAAAGAGAGGTATGCACTCAGAACCTGACATTCAATTGAATGGTCAACGTGTGTCTGTTAACGCCGAGCATAAATGCTTAGGCCTAATTTTTTACAACAAGTTGACCTTCGTACTGCAAATTAGGTATAAAAACAAAATGTGTAAAAGCCATGAGTGTTCTGAAAGTGTTGTCACGTACTACGTGGAGTAGCGACATGCAATGTCCCTTGAATTTGTATAGGAGCCTCATTCGCACACGAATAGATTATGGGGCCGTTGTTTATCAGTCTGCGACTCAAAGTGCTTTGAAGATGCCGGATCCCGTGCACCATTTGGGCATCCGCCTTTCTACGGGTGCTTTTCGCACCAGTCCTGTAGAAAGCGTTTACGTTGAGTCAAATGAATGGTCGCTTCATCTACAAAGAACTTACATGTCCTTTGTATATTTTCTTAAGGTGAAAGCAGACAAGAAGCACCCTTAATACTCCACTATTATTAATTTGTCGAGCTCTATTCTGCTTCAAAACAGGCCTTCGAAGAGGCAGCCCTTCTCAGTTCGCCTGAAGGGCGTAACTGAGGAAACTGAAGTGTCACTTGAACACAGTTTAATGGCTCCTTCAGTATACCCGCCACAGTGGCAGTGCAGATTATAGACTGCGATGTGTCTTTCTTAGAAGTTACAAAACATGCACCTGTTGCCCATATCCGAAACTACTTCCTGAAACTTCAACACAAATACACACGTCCTGAGTTCTTTACAGATGGCCTCAAGTCTAACTCCTCTGTGTCCTACGCTGCTGTCGGCCCATCCTTTTCGGATGCTGGCCCTCTACATCCAGGCACAAGTATCTTCACAGCGGAAGCTTACGCGATACTTGTGGCGGCTAAACACATCAAGCAATCACAAATACAAAAAACAGTAATTTATACGGACTCCCTCAGTGTGGTTACGGCTCTGCACAATCTTAAAAAACAAAAAAACCCTGTCTTCATCTCACTCTACTCTATTTATGCACACTCTACACATTCGAACAACATGTTGTAGTGTGCTGGGTGCCAGGGCACCGTGAGATCCAAGGCAACGTGATGGCGGATCAGCTTGCTGCACCTGCCCATGAAGTCAGTTCCACCACACCCATATCGATCTCGCCCCTTGATCTTAAGCCGTCTCTCAAACGAAAGCTCAGAGATACTGGCAGAGCAAGTGGGATAGACACACACAAAACAAGCAACACGTTATCAAGCCACACCTTGGCCATTGGTCACCAGTATCAAAATCACGTCTAACAGAGGTAACACTAACAAGGCTCAGGATAGGACACACATACACGACTCACACATATCTTTTGTCTGGTGGCGATCCGCCATTGTGTGAGAGATTTGGTGAAGCACTAACATTTCTCCACATTTTAATTCAGTGCAAACAATTGGACACTCTAAGAAAACAACACTTTCCATTACCCTACCGACAACATATACCTTTAAACCCTGCAATGTTCGTCGGTAGGGAACCGCTTTTTAGTCATAAATCATTGTTAGCGTTTTCAAAAGAAATTCATAGTTTTGATATTATATACCTGGGCATCCCGTAGCCCGACCTCTGCAGAGAAGGTTTTGCTGCGGTGGCTATACAAGAAAGCACTTGCCTCACAGCCCTTGGACACAAGGGCGCTGATGAGGCACTTGTGCTAGTGCCAAACATTTTTACACATTTCTATTATCAAAACTTTTGTCACCCTTTTTACTATGCATATCACGTCACTGTCACGTCTTTATTACTTATGTTTTTACCCGCATTATCGCGAGGAATTTCAAGGCCCCTATACAGCCACGCAACATATCATTGTCCACATCTCTGAACTCATTGAAAGGGCGCTCTTTGGCCATCAATTGGCCCTTGCGCCATAAAGCGCCACGCAACATCATCATGGTGGGATTTTCAACTGGGATTTCCGAATGAGCTTCCCAATACCAACCCCCTTTCTGCAGCCTTCTGTTCTATTACGGTATTCCCACGCTTAATGCAAATTGTTAGGTGGTTGTTCCATGTCCCTAAGATGTGCTTATACAAAACCGTACACCATCGGCGTCTCCTCCCTTAGCTGTTCTTCTATCTCTTTTCATTCAGCCTGTTCCTGCCACGCTGCATCTTAATATACACTACGTCTGATTTGGCTAGACCCTTGCGGCTACGTCTATTTCTGCCCCGGACTCTATCTGTCTTAGATATTGATGCCACTTTGAAATCGTATCTGTCCATATTACCTGTCAAAGAGTCTCCCTAGTTGTTTTCTTCGTTACTAGCTCTCCTGAACCCTGAAGGGCCCGCGTGCCCCCCAGAAAGCTACTGCGGGTCCTGCAAGTCACCACCCCACGTCATGACCTAGCCACTTATCGGAGCGAATTCTGTGTCGTTCAAAGCCATCCCCATCTATGCACCTCTCTGCTTATTTCCACCACCTCAAAGCCTTTCTCTCCACTCATCCGCCATTTATCTTGCTTTGATTGACAACCACTCTTTGCAGCCTGCCGTCACGCACCGGTACCTCCGGTATCTCGTATATCACTACCTGTACCTGAGGAGTAGTGGTGCGCATGTCATCGACCCCTTTCACCAGTGTTGTCGCTAGCACTGCTGTATCTTCATTTAAGACATAGTTTAAACCACCTGAATTTACCGCGAGGTTTCGTCTATCAGATGTAGTTTCGAGATTCGTGATGGCTTGCCTCATGAATGCTTCCAGCTCGCGTCCCGGGAACGTCCCTACTGCAACCCTTTTGTCACCTGTTACCCTCTCTTTATTGCTTCTGCGCATCGATTTAAATTGGAGTCTTCGGGTTTATTACATGCTGTGACTTTTCAGCTGGAGCGTCCTGCACCTTGGGGTTACTTGTACCTGTGACGCCGACTACTTTGTCCTCTCCCAGCCCCACCACCACTTCGCTGAAGCTGGGTCTTGCGATAATTGAACCGGCTGAAGCTGTTTTTTTTTCAAACTTTCTTGCTCTTTTTTCTTCGCCGTTCTGGTTGCCAGTGCCCTACTGTTCTCTCCGTCGGCCACTCCTTTGTTCACCTTCGCCAGTGGCTCCTCGGCGGACTTCAGCCTTTGTTCCATAGCACTCGTTTTCTTTTGCTCTGTCGCCGACGCAGTCTCCATGTTGGTGATTTTCATGAGCAGTTCACTCGGGGTGACCATCATTTTTTTGAATTTTTTCATCGACCTCATATTGCCTACACTTGGAGTTAGACTCCTCTCAATTCGATTCTGCACTTGGGTCTATTTTCAAACCTAACCTGCATCCTGAACACTTTACAGTTATTTTAACCTTCTTTCTGACAATAATTGTCCTTATGAATTGTCTCCCTCGATAATTACAAAACACGAACCCTGCCCAACTAGAAAGAGAAAGTCTCAGCTCTGCTACTAAAATTTGTTTGTTCAATGTACCTCAACCACGAGTGGCAAGAGAAAAAAACAGAAAGAATAACACAGAAACAAACACACACGCAGACGTACAAACACAAACTTGTAAATACCTTGTGACTGACCCCCCAATAGCTATACAATGTAGTAAGTCCTACAAGGGTGGTTATAACTGCTGCCTTATAGTTATGAAGGCAAGCTCAATACATGCAAAACCACATATCTGCAAAGTCGATCGGGAGTGCTCAAAAACACGTCCATCCACCGTGCCAGTCTGAACTCAACTCGGGAGCGTGACAATGGGCGCCGCTGGTGGGTGCCCGTCACAAGGTTTTTCCTCGCTACTCGGATAGCCTCGATCACCCAGGTATTTGCGCATATCGCCATTAGCAGAGGCATGGAAAACATTGGATAAACTGTTTCTGATAGAAAATAACTGATAGCTGAACATAGTGATGCTTGAAGTGTGCTACTTCTGCGAGGTAACGTAAGTTTTTGAAATACCATCTAGATATTGAGCCATAATGGAAAGAAATTTCGCGGTAAACACAGTGGTACCGGCCGTCTCGGCAAAGCGACCGGCTTCGTTCCCATCCTTTTCTTTTTTTACATCGAGGCCATCGACAAAACTAGTACTACAGGTATAGCACTATATATAGTTGCACATGTTTTTACCGTGTTGGAAAAAAGAAGCGCTCGACAATTATCGCACGTTGGAAAGCGAGCAGCGCTATGGGGGACGTCGGCCTTCCTATGCTTTGAGTCGAGAATGAATGTGGGCTGTCACAATGTTTGTCGCTCGTGAAGGCGTAGCTTTGTTAGCAATGTTATTAGACAACTAACCGTGACTGTGTGAGGTTGTTTATTTCGTAAGAGGATACGATGTCTTCCAATTGTGCAGGCTGAGATGCCATACGTGGGTGGCACCTGAGCGTTAATGACTCGTTTGCCCAATGTTTCGTGAATTGTTGTACGCCACGCGTAGCGTCACACGCCGGATCAGACGCTAAATCGCACGATGTGTCCAGCGCTTGGTCCTCGCTGCGTCAATGGTGTTCTTCGTCAGACAGTGCCGCATGCAACATTTATCAAAGTGCAAACAACGTTCGTTCTCTCAAGATGACCTACGAGCCACAGCGCGGAGCATTGTTTCGAACCATGAAACACGATCTCCCCCGATAGTTTGGGCATACACAGTGGAAACTCGTGGTCGGGGCCTCCGCAAGTGGAGGTTCTGCCACGCCATCTTGACACGAGTGCTTCCAGAGCACAGGTTTCTTCGCCATCGTCATCACCACCGCTGCTTTGTTCTTGAGCTGACTCCCCTCAAACAGACGACGCTGTAGTTCGGGAAAGTCGGATGGTGACATGAAGAAAGGAAATCTTAAGGAGAGGCCATGTCGTCATGTTTTTGAAGCCACTGCATGAATGAATGAATGGATGGATGGATGGATGGATGGATGGATGGATGGATGGATGGATGGATGGATGGATGGATGGATGGATGGATGGATGGATGGATGGTTGGATGGATGGATGGATGAATTGATATGGCTGTACCCTTATATCGGGCGGTGGCTAACGCCACCAAGCCATAATACTTAGTGAACAAAAAAATAGATTTATTTTTCCCCTTTAAATAGTGGGGCTGAGGACTGGTGCTTTACAGTGAAAGGTTTAATTTTCACTCGTGCCTTGACTTCAGCCACCAATCAGATAACCTCCTTCTAGTTAATTCTACCCACTTAAAGTCTATTTTGTCCTCTCTGTCCCTAAACTCCAGGGCTTTGAAAAACCCTGAACCATCATCCTGAACTGTAATGTGAAGCCCTTTAGAGAAGATTATCAAGTGTTTGGCAGTTTCCTCCTCCCCTCCACACGCATAGCATACCGTGCTACCCCTTCGAATTTGGCCCGATATGTCTTCGTTCGCAATACTCCCTTCCGCGCCTCAAACAGTGGAGAACTGCCCCGAATATTATCATAGATCCATTTCTTGGCAATTTTCTCCGAAAAAGTTTGATGGATATCTAGTGCGGATTTCCTAATTATGCCGATTCTTCACATATAGGTCTCCACTTCCTTCACCTTCTTCTTAACCGTTAATTATATTTAGTTCGTCTCACTGCTGTTTTCTAAGAATTTACCCGTCAATTTTCTGGTTCGCTTAATTCCTCCATTTTGTATTGACATTCATGTACAAGTAGCTGAAAACCTCCCTAGCCCAATGCTCCTCCTCGAATTTTCTCAATCGCTTCTCAAAATTTATGTTGCTGCTAGCTTTCTTGTCCGTCAAATGATGTTAATCCCAATTCATGATTTGGGTGCACGTTAAAGAACCCCAGGTGGTCGAAATTTCCGGAGCCCTCAACTAAGGCGTCTCTCATAATCATATAGTGGTTTTGGGACAATAAACCTGACATATCAATTATCATCCGACTTCACCTTGTACTCCCTAGTTTGGTGTATTCCCATGAGTTCCTAAGGAAATCCCACCTTTCCACGTTGCTTAATTTCTAATCTTGCTTGAACTTCTGATCTCTAGCACAAGACTGCACCACTGAACGTGAGACCAGGAACCCTGATCCCTTCTCATATTCGTCTCACAACATCATACCTATTGTAATTTCACAGAGCCCTATTTTTTTATCTCTGCTGCATTCCAGTTACCTTTAGTCATCACGTATACTGTGTGTTCCCTTAGGTACTCGGTCCCGTTGCTTATCCATACACCCAAATATTTGTATCTATCTGTTATCTCTAGCGTGACCTCCTGTATTCGAAGCTCACTACCTTCATTATCAATTAAAATAATGACTGCTGATTTTTTACTGAATCTGATATCTAACCTATCTCCCTCATTACCGCAGATGTCCATAAATCTCTGCAAATCTTCCTTGTTTTCGGCCATTAGCACTATATCATCTTCATACATCATTGCTGGTAGTTCTTGTTCAATGAGTTTTCATTGACGACAAATAGGTTGAAGCCAAACCCACTTCCCTCTAATTTTGCCTCTAATCCTTGTGGTACATCATGAATAACAAGGGTGACAGAGCACACCCCTACCTAAGCCCTCGTTTTGCCTTTGTGGGCTTGGATACCTGTTTTTCCCAGTCCATAACTACCTTGTTACCTTTATAGATATCCTCGCTGTCCTTCCTCATTTATTCCTTCTCGTTTGAAAGCTTAGTGACTCCATATTTCACACCTAGTGTGTCCAGTATTTCCCACAGGTTCTCTTGAACCACGGTATCGTACGCTCCCTCGATATCTAAAAATGCAAGCCACAGAGCCTGTGTTCCTTTTCTGCAATTTTGGTGTACTGCGTCAGTAAGAACAGATTGTCTTCCAACCTCCTGTGTTTCCGAAATCCATTCTACAGTTCCCTCAGCACCTCCTTATTCTCTATCCATGGCTGCTGTGTTTCCTTTATAATCTACATCGCCAGGCTGTAGACCACTGATGTCACTATTATAGAACGAAAGTTGTTTATGTGAGCTTTGTCCCCCTTTTCTTTAGAGATTATGTTCATCCTGCTAAGTTTGCATCCATCGGGGACTTCACCATCGATTAAATTATTGCTCACTTTTCTCAAAGTCTGCTTACACTTCGGATCCAATGTCTTTATCAGCATAGTTAGAATGCCAGATGGGCCGGTCGATGTACTATTATGAACCCTGTTCTCGTCCGTTTCGCACACTCGCTGTGAAGTTTGGGCCATTTCGCCCCTTTATTCATTCTTCTATATTGTGGTGCATAAGGTATTTCTTTGTAGAAATTTTTCTGTAACCTTTGTTCTTATATATTCAATAGTATCTTCCCCTTCTAGCCTAGCACTTTGAGCTGCAGTTATGATTTTCTGCTCTACGTTCGTCTCATTTCTTAGAGAATTTAGTTGGTTCAAAAATTTCACAGCTGCCTTTCTATCCTTTGTATGTACTTATGCCAGCCCCTGAGCCCCCTTTCTTTTATTCTTTTTATTGATCACAAGAGATGCTTCCCGTCTAGAGCTTAGAAAGAGGTCCCATTTTTTTTTCAACATCATCTGTCGGTTCACCCCACTGCTTAGCATGTCTGTGTTCCCTAGAGACTTCGTGACGTTTTGCTATGGCTCTCTTAAGTTTCTCATCCCACCAACTCTTTGGTTTGTGTCTTTTCTGGGCTGACTTGTCACGTGCCTTAGCAAGCTCTAGCTCAGTCTAATTATATTCGTGCATGTCCACACCGTTTTTTTATTTTCAGCGCATACTTTCTAAATTTGTTTAGTAGCTATTTCTATTTGCCTTTCTGGATAAAAATTTTCTGTATTTGCTCATGTTGTCTCCTTCCCCATTTCACTGCTCTTCCATAACTTAGCTTGATACGTTTGTGATCATAACCCAAAATTCTGGATCGTCATTCATCAATGTGCATTCCCCTGAGCGTATCATACATCCTAGGTGACATGAGTGCGTAATCTATTGTCGACTGCAGCCTTCCTACCAACCATGTTAATTGCCCTTCACACTTCTCAGTACAGTTTAAAATACTGAAATTATGCGTTTAATACATATCCATGATCAATTTGTCTGTTGGGTAGGTATACCCATCTATATCCTCTATGGGCGCATTCATATATCCCAGTATTATTATCTCGCACTCCCATCCTTATTCCTCAATGTCCTTCGGTATACACTCATCATTGCCTGGTTTTCCTCTCTGGCGTTTGTTTCCGTCCACAAGTACACCAAACCAAGGAGTGTAATTTGCCCTGCAACTTTCCCTTATTGCCCTAAATGTTCCTTGCACTCCTGCTTGACTCTTTGCCCGATTGTACTTTTATGAACGAATGCCCTAATAAATTCCTCTTTCTGCTGCCTTCTGTTTTATATTCTCACGCGGAGTTCGGATTGCTTGGAGGTTGTTCCATGTCCCTAAGATGTGTTTATACAAAATTGTATACCATGTGCCATTTCTCCCTTATTTGTTCTTCAATCTCTTCACAATTTAGCCTGTTCCTGCGACCCTGCATGTCAATATACCCTACGTCTGAAGTGGCTCGGCCCTCGTGGCTACGTCTATTTCTGTCCCGGACTCTACTTGTCATGGATACTGGTGCCACTTTGGAATGTTATCTGTTCATACTGCCTGCCAAAGAGTCTCCCGGGTTGTTTTCCTCATTACTAGCTATCGTGCACCCCGAAGGGCCCGCGTGCCCCCCAAAAAGCTACTGCGAGTCCTGCAAGGCACAACCCCATCTCACGACTTAGCCATCCATCGAAGTGAATTCTGTCTGGTTGAAAACCGCTCCACCCATAAATCTCTCTCTGTTTATTTCCACCCCCTCAGAGCCTTTCTCTCGACTCATTCGCCAAGTCTCTTGGTTTGCGTTGACAACCGCTCTTTGCAGGTTGCCGTCACGCGTCAGTACCTCCGGTATCGAACACATAACTACCTGTACCTGAGGAGAAGTGGCGCGCATGTCATCGACTCTTACGCCCGCGTAGTCGCTAGTCCTGCTGTATTCTCATTTAGGACATCATTTAACCCTTTTGGCCCTGGAATTTTTTCGTCACACCTGCAATTTTTTCGTTGTGATATTCTGCTTATTCGCACCATAAAATAGCGGTGTTTATTTAAAAAATTTTTCGCGGTTAGCTTAACTTTAAACCACCTGAAATTATCACGACATTTCGCCCATCAGCAGTATTTTTGAGTTTTGCGCTCGCGTGCCGCATGAGTGCTTACAGCTTGCGTCCTGGGAACGCCGCATTGCAATCGCCCGCACTGCCTCCTAGCGGAGAAGCAGGTAAACATTTTGCGATTTTGGGTGAGCAGCCGTCGCAGCCATGGCCGCAGCGGCATTGGAAGCGAAGCCAGTGGAGTGGTAGACATTCTCTGGCGGTGGCGAATCATTTTACGAGTGCTGCTTCTTTTCCATGTTTTTTTAGGAAAGCTGTGCGTTGCCCAGCTGTAGTGTATACTCGGTGCCAATCTCGTGCACTGCTGCATGAACCTGATGCAGCTTGATTAATTGATATGTGGGGTTTAACGTCACAAAACCACCACATGATCATGATGATGATGTGTAGTGCTTTGTGGCGCAGGGGCCAATTGATGGCCAAAGAGCGCCATTTCGATGAGTAGAGATGCGGACAATGATATGTTGCGTGCCTGTATAGGGGCCTTAAAATTCCTCGCGATAATGCGGGTAAAAACATAAGTATTAAGATCATGACAGTAGCGTGATATGCATAGTAAAAAGGGTGACAAAGGTTTTGATAATAAAAACATGTAAAAATATTTGGCACTAGCACAAGTGCCTCATCAGCGCCCTTGTGTCCAAGGGCTGCGAGGCAAGTGCTTTCAAATATAGTCACTGCAGCAGCAACCTCTCTTCAGAGGCCACGCTACGCAATGCCTGGGTATATTACTTGGTAAAAACAGGCATCTCTTAAAACGCTAGCAATGATATATGGGTGAAATGTGGTTCCCTACCGACAAACATTACGGGGTGTAATGGTATATGTTGTCGGTAGGGTAATGGAAAGTGTTGTCTTCTTCGAGTGTCTAATTATTTACATTGGATTAAAACGTGAAGAACTGTTAATGCCTCACCACATTTATCACACAATGGTGGATCGCCACCGGACGAAAGATGTGTGTGTGTCGTGTATGTGTGTCCTATCCTGAGTCTTGTTAGTGTTACCTCTGTTAGACGCGATTTTGATACTGGTGGCCAATGGCCAAGGTGTGGCTTGATAACGTGTAGCTTGTTGTGTGTGTGTCTATCCCACTTGCTCTGCCAGTAGTCCCTGAGCTTTCGTTTGAGAGACAGCTTAAGATCAAGGGGCGGGATCGATATAGGTGTAGTGGCACTGATTTCGTGGATGGATGCAGCAAGCTGATCCGCCATCACGTTGCCTTGAATCTCTCGGTGCCCTGGCACCCAGCACACTACAACATGTTGGTTGAGTTTGTAGAGTGTGCATAAAATGGAGTAAAGTGAGACGAGGACAGGCTTTTTTGTTTTTTAAGACTGTGCATAGCCGTTACCACAGCCACATGATCATAAGGCACGCCATAGTGGAAGGCTCCAGATATTTCGACCACCTGGTACCTGGTGCACTTTTCACGTATGTTTGCTTCAAGGTATTTGCTTAAAGAGCTCTCAACTGTACACTCCGTTTGTAATCCTTACTCATTGTGTCAACTGAGAATACAAGCGAACTTTCCTTCTCAGTGTTGCAGGCATCGTGTCGTGTTTTTAGGAGTTGTGTCGTTCATACAGAAGGACAATAAAATTTTATTCTCGTTGGACTAACTGCTGAATGTATTGTACAAAGTGCGCTCAGTGCGTGTTAGTTGTGTGTGCCGTGAAATTACCCACTTTACGTGCACGATTGCGTATACAATACAGTAGCGCCTCCTTATCGACGTGAAGTACGTCAAGTACTAGGCTGGCGTTGCACGAAATAGCTACGAAGCAAGCTCTCCAAATTGTTCGTTGTCACACTTACACTATATACTAGCAAAGAACTGCTAATGGGCCCATAAATCGGGAAATCTGGCTAAGAGAAAAAAGGCCTTACGGTGAGCAGAACGCGTAAGTCCCTGCCGGGTGAGTGATTTTGATTACGGCAGGTAACAGGTGTTTTCCACGTTGTTGCACAAAAACGCTCCATATATTATTTCTGTACGCCACGCTAGGGCCTGCCACGCCGAACAGCCTGGCAAAGGTGTGCTCCCGACAATTTACCGCATGCTAACCATAAAATACGTGTTAAGGTTTCGCCGGAGCCTCAAGTCTGCGCAGAAGCGGGCCAGCGCTTTGAGCAGGCCGCAGCATCTTTGTGAACTTCCGTTGCAGCTGATGGGTCGAACTGCCGTAGAATGTGAGGAGGGGTTACCAGCGTAGCAAAACGTGACGTCGCAGTCAGGAGACCTGGATGAAAAGTCGGTGCCACCGTGTAGGAGGTTGGTCAGTGGTGACATGATAGACGCGAATTTTCGAACGAACCACCAGAAATACGAGCATAGTCAGACGAAACTGCGTAATTATTTCAGTGTAGTAGGTTTCGGGAACTCAGCGACTGCTCGAAGTTTTGTAGGGTTGGGTAGAACACCATGCTTGGACACAATGTGCCCTAAGATGGATAGCTCTCACGCGGCGAAGCGGCACTTTTTGAGGCTCAGCTGAAGCCCAGCGTTGGTTAAACATGTCAGAACCAGTTGGCGCTGAAGCAGATGTGTAGGAAATTCGGGA
This sequence comes from Rhipicephalus annulatus, assembly GCA_013436015.1. Lineage (NCBI taxonomy): Eukaryota > Metazoa > Arthropoda > Arachnida > Ixodida > Ixodidae > Rhipicephalus > Rhipicephalus annulatus. The sequence continues at coordinate 55,005 of WOVY01010708.1, read as the reverse complement.
GAGAAAACGACAATGTCGTCAAGGAAGCATAAACACACTGACCACTTCAGTATATGCGTTGTGTTGTCCGCAAGTTGTTCAAACGTGGCAGGAGCATTACAAAGCCCAAAAGGCATTACGTTAAATTCGTATAGGCCATCTGGTGTAATTAACGCAGTTTTCTGACGATCAGCTTCTGCCTTAGCAACCTGCCAGTTTCCAGATCGCAAGTGTAAGGAGAAGAAGAATTCGGCTCCTTGGAGGCTGTCAAGGGCGTTGTCGATGCGTGGTAATGAATAGACGTCTCTCCACGTTACCTTGTTTGTTCGCTGGTAGTCGACGCAAAATTGAATCGATTCATTCTTCTTTCGAACTAGAACGACAGGGGATGCCCAAGGACTGTTCGATTGTTGAATAACGTGGCGGCGTAGCATTTTTTGACCTGGCCATTGATGACGTGACGTTCTGAAGCAGAGAAATGGAACGGTCTTTCAAGCAATGGCTAGTGCGAACTGGTATCAATGCAGTGGTGCACTGCAAAAGTACGACCCGATTGCGGCTTAGAAACGCCGAATGAATTCGACAAGTGCTGGAGGAGATTAAGAAGCTCGGCACGTTCTTGAGCACCTAAGGTGTGGGCGATGAAACTCAAGATGTCACTCGACGAGCATTCTATTGGGGAAAGGGCATGAAGTTCGGTCGAGGTGTTACTGCACGATTCACTTTGCATGTTAAGGAAGAGGGAAGAATCCAGGTACTCCACTCGGGCGAGACAATCGCCGGCTAGTAGCGTAAGCGGTGCAGAAAGGGGGCTGTGGACAAAAATATTGCTTTGGCCAGGAGTGACGTCAAGTGTAGCGAAAATTTAGGAAATGGCTCTGCGGCTCATGAAAATTTCGGAAGGTGTAAACATTACCATAGCACCATTATGGTGATTGCAGCAAACAGGGACAACGTCAAGAGAGGCCGGCGGAATTTCAGTGTCCTCACGCACGACGAGTTTTGGCGACCACTCAAGAGTTTCTCGCAAAGGTTAGTCACACAGGTGCGAAAATTGAACTTCAGCGCGTGCGCAGTTTATGACGACATGATGATGTGACAGAAAACCCCACCCGAGGATAACGTAATGCGAGCAAACTTGAAAGGACGATGAACTCAATAACGTACATAAAGCCTTGGATGAATATGCGGGCCGTACAGGTTCCGAGAGGTCGAACTGGTTGTGCGCTAGCCGTACGAAGTGATAGCCCAGAGATCAGCGTGGTCACTTTGCGCAGGGAGCGGCATAGCTGGGCGGCTCTAACAGAAATGACAGCACCTGTGTCGACGAGGACAAAGGTAGAAACGCCATCGACAGATATGGTAACAACGTTAGCAGGTGAAATGCGAGGACTTGGGCATTTCGACGAAGGCACTATTCTTGCCTCTGGAACTGCGGACTTCAGTTTTACCAGTTGGAGAGAGTGGGTCGAGGACGCATTGCGGCCAGTGATCGCCTGCGAGGAGACGGGAAGCGGGCAAAGTGAGTCGGAGATGGAGGCTGGGGTGACTGAAACTCGGCAAGGTTTGTTTAGCCATACTGCAGTGAGGGATAGGAATCAAGTAGCTGCATGGGCCGTGGGTCATACGGGAACGGCTGAGTAGCGTTCTGGAGCGGTTGGAAGCGACGGCGACTATATCATGCCACGTGTGCTGGAGTAGCCTAGGCATAGCAGATCGGTCGATTGTCGAGAGTGCGCCAGGAATTGCTGTCTCGCGGTGCGGCCCAAGGTTACGAAAGAGGGGCGGAATAGGGAGTAGGGAGCAAGTGAAGACATGGGTGACTAATGCTGCTGGCGGGGTCTGCTGCGTACCACCCGGGCATATGTAAGAGGCGCGGCTATCGGCAGCATAGCTAGCGCATGGGGAACAGGCATGGCTACAGGCTGCTGGTGGGCAGCGACGGGAACAGCCTGACCTACCTCTTCAGCAACAACCTCGCGGAGCAGTGATGGCAGACGTGAGGACGGCTGCTGCTGCGTGAACAGAATCAACGACAGTTGCCGAGCTACTTCTTCACGTACAAAGTCTATTTCTTGCAGGGTCAATTATTGATCGGGAACAGATGTAAGACTAGAGAGCGAGTCAGCGTGTGAGTAAAATAGCCGAGTCAGGGTGCGCTGCTTCCTCAACTCGTCGAAACTTTGACATAAAGTGACAAGTTCGGTAATGGTGGCAGGAATATGGGCCAGGAGCATCTGAAATCCGCCGTCGTTTATTCCTTTGAGGGTGTGTTGAATCTTTGCCGACTCGGACATGGCGGTGTTCACAGGGTTGCAAAGATCAACAATGTCTTCGATGTAACCAGTAAACGATTGCGATGACTTCTGTGCGCGAGTGCGCAAGCGTTGTTCGACCCTGAACTTGCGTACAGTGGGTCGACCAAAACGTCAGCAAACGCCGTTTTGAAGAGAGACCACGTCGTAATGTCGTTTTTGTGGTTGTTGTGCCACATTTTGGTCACATCAACGAGGTAAAAAATGACTTCAGTCAGCTTGTCCGCGTCATCCCATTTGTTGTTCGCGCTCACCAGTTCATAGTGGGCGAACCAGTCTTCCACGTCGGTCTCATGAGCTCCGCTAGAGACCTTGGGCTCTCGCAAGCGAAGAACGCCGGGGTTGTTTGAGGATGGAGTGAAAGAGCCTAGCTGCACGTTGCTGGTGGCCATCATGGGAGGTAGCGTTCAGTTGCGCAGTTGCACGTTTAGGCGACGGCGAATGGCAGCACCTAGGTTCAGGCGACGGGGAATGTGAGCACCCTCAACCAATTAAAAAGGGGTTTATTGGCGTGTGTTGCGATGGTGGCTCTACAATGAAATCAGGACAAAACAACAGTCAAGCAGATGCCGGTGACGATCAGCACGAGGCGGCAGAGAGGAGCCCAGAACCCAGTACCCAAGCAAGGGCGATGTTGCTTGCCAACGATGCATTTTCTTCTTCAGAGGAAGAGAAAGTTTGCGCGAAATTTTGCAAGGCCACGGTACGAGGAAGAAGGAGAGGAGGACATTTGAAGACGAGTCGAGGATAGAACAATAACGAGCAGGCTGGAGTGAAGATGCTGGGTTTCACGCGACTGCGATGTCTAGTTCCGGACCCAAGCGCATGAAGTCAAGCAAGGCCACGACGCTCCAGCTGCCCACGGTTTACTCGGAGGTACACAGCCTTCTGGAGTTTCGGCCATGGCAGTACAAGATCACGTCCCAGGTAGTCAAGTATCGACTCCAGTCCTGAATCGCCCGTGGAGGTCGAAACCTTCCGGCTGGTGATCACCTCTTCGGTAGGAGCCAGCGGGGTAAGTACCCGCAGTTCTGCAAAGGAAAAGGCTACCTCGTCTTCCGCCAAGCGCCGACGTGCTGGTCAGCGCGTGACTCCAGCTGCTGACACATCGCCAGCATCTGCCACTTCAACCTATCAAGCCACCATCGATATCAACGCCACCAGTGAGTGTTGATTTTCACAAACATCATAGCTGGATAACTTATATGACAAGTTTTAGTTTGTCAGCTCCGACTCAGTGCGTGTATATTGGAAATTTATCTTTTTTCTCCTTAATTATGCTCAAGGTTTCTACTTTTCTTACTTAAAACGGTTTCGTCATTTTTTAGCTCTGAGACTTTCTCTCCGAGCAACAGTTTACTCAACCATAAACCTGCATCCCGAATTGGCGTCTTCTACGAAAGGACGAAGCCATTAGTGGCAGCGGTAAGCGTACTATTATTAGCAAGCGCACGAGATCTGGTGGTTTTGGCCGATCGCATGGGGCTCGAAGGCAAAAAGTTGAGGGTGTAGTTAAATGAGCAGGAGGCGCGGGCACGAGATGAAAGAGCTGCAGAACGTGAGGCAAGAAAAAAGCTGCTAGAACTGGAAGAAAGGGGGAGAAATAGCCAGCTGCAGCTGAAAGTAGCTGAATCAGAAGGCAATCGTAGCGAGACGAGAACAGCTGACCGACGATGTGGAGGGAACGCTTTTTGCGACGTGAACTCTCACTGCCTAATTTCAAGATTTAATTGAAAATGGGACGGCTTGGATGCATACCGAGGTTAAAGAACGTCACTACCGGACAAGATACGCCGAAATAAAAATTGGTCACAGCCTTAAGCTTATGTTTGAGGGGGAAGGCTTTGACAGTCTTTGGACGGTTGTCTCCCGAATATTCACTCGACTATGATAATGCAGACGTAGCTGTGCTTCAACGTTTTCAGTTTACGGTGGAGGGCTAGTGGGCGAATTTCCGCCAGAGCAAGCCCCAAGACGGTGAACCCGGAAAACAATACGCGGCTAGGCTTTTGGGTTTCTTTGATCAGTGGATTGAAATGGCGAAGACAAACAAAGAGTATTTGGCACTCCATAATTTAAGAGTGTCGGAGCAATTGGGAACAACTTTACTCAACGTCTAACGCTCTTTTTTCAAGAAAAGAAGCACAAGAAGCTTGAAGACGTAGCAGAAGGCGCCGATAACTTTTGGAGGCACAACGACAACCTTACTTGCTCTTGTTTCATGAGAGAACGGAGTATAGTGGTATCACGGACAGAAGCGGAGGCTTCTCTGTGAAAACCACCATAAAATGTTTTGTATGTAGAAAAGCTGGTCACAGGGCCTCAGATTGTCGAACTAAGCTTAAACAACCTTACTCTGGATATTACCTTCAGCTAAAGGCCGATACTAAGGTCCGCACAAAAAAAGATGGCTTTATGAAGAAAACGTCTTGTTGGCTGTCTCCAGAAGAGAACCCCACTGGACGTACCGATTCACCATCCAACGAACTAGAGAGAAATGTTACTAGTGCGGTGAGCATTGGCTTTATTTGAAAGAAGCTCTTTTGTTATATGCGTACAAAAGCATGCGCACTTACAGTTGCACAGGACATGACGCACTAGTGAGAATCATTGCTGGAGATTTACGTGCCAAAAACTATAGTATGTTATTGAGGCACGCCGTAGAGGATGACTTGACTGGAAAACCTATGCCCCACAGGCTACAGCACGCGCGTGCTGTAGTTTGTGCAGGGCAGTTGCGCAGTCATGGCCGTTCAGATATGCATTTATGCAAAATAGGACTAATGTGTGTTTTCCAATGTTGGTGACTGGAGAGCGCACAATATACCATTGTTAATACTTACCGCTCTCCACACTTATTTTGACGCTGATATTACATATCTTCTAGTCTATCGCAATTATGTCTCTTGTTAAATCCAAGTTCACAGCAATAATGGCATAGAAGTGATCACAATAGGTTAGTTTGCTAGTGCAGTTCTACTTCTTGCATCTCTTTAGTGTTAATTGCATCTCTTTAGTGCCCACCATTGAAGATACGGCGCGGCACTCGACGTATGCTTCAACCCTAATGATCACATGATGCAAGCATTTCCAAGAAGGCTACTTTGTCGGTGGACTAGGAACGCAGATGGTAATTTGTGGAATGACAGTGAGTTCCCACGTTGCACCTCCTTCTTTGCGTGAGTACGCAAACACCTCAAAGCCTTCTCAAAAGTAACCGTGGGGAAAGTACCAGTACACAAAAAATGAGAAGAGGTGATAGAAGAAAGCAGTATGCGAACGCCCAGCTTAAGAGGTCTACTGAACATGACACTCTACTGTTAATCCGAAAGTTGCGTGATAAAATCCTGGCTGCAGTGGCCGCATTTTCCACGGATACGAAAATGTTTGAGACCCGTGTACTTAGACTCGGTTGTTCGTTAAAAAGCTCCAGGTGGTCGAAATTTTCGGGGTCCTCCACTGTCGCATCTTTCACAACCATATCGCAATTTAGAGACGTTAAACTCCAGATAATAACATTGGTATGTGAAAAAGTTTTGGACTTCAGAAAAGACAAAATTGATAAAATTGCAGAAAAGCCCTATACATGAAAAGTTCATTCTTCTTTTCTCTCCCATATCGCCTTATGAAAGGTCGCCGTAAGCTTAGAGAATGGCGTGTCTTGATGAGTTAGGAAAGAGCTTATCGATGGTAACTCTTCAGCAAAAAGACCGTGAACAGCGCTTTTCTGTTGCAATTTTCACTTGGGTTATATACGTGTTGAAGATCAGAAGTGGTTATGGCCGAACTAGAAGAAAACGAACATTTCAAGCGATGAGCTCAGTGGCGGAGCTAGGAGGAGGTTAGGTTGTTTCAACGTCTCACCGCGTCTATATTATTACATTTGTACGTGTGTATATCTGCGCTCACATACAAACAGATACCAGACCACAAATAAATCGAGGACAGAACCACTAACGGAAGACTTTGTCTACGACAAGGCGTACGTATACGTTAATGATCAAAAGCGTGCCTAGGTGAAAACAGGCTTACATCGACCTATTTATCTTAAAGATTTTCATAGGCTTGAATATGAGCAAGAAGCCCCGGGTCCCTTTCTTATATCAAACGTACGTTCCTAGGAGCCCCAGTTTCTCAGAAGATTGTGTTTCGTTTGCTGAAGGAAATGAGAAATATTTACCTTGTAAAGGAGCCTCTAGCCTACCGGATGTTAACAGGGCCGATGACAGTGAGACGTAAAGTGTTGGAAAAGTGTGGTCGCATGCCTACATTGCTTTTGAACCTTTAGGGGCGACCTGTCTATGTGACGTGAGTGAAATAGTGCTCCGCTTGGGTCCTCAGGAAGCCTCCAAGCACATGCTGGGTGGGCTCGGCTCAGCACCCCCATCCAAGTGGGGCACGGGGCACTTGTGCCCCACTTGCCCCACCCTATTAGTTATGCCACTGCATACACGCATCTAAATCTAAGTAGTCTGAAATTCTCGCCTATTTTGAATCGCTAGAGCCGAGAGCACAATCAACCCCGTTTCCTTCAGATTGGTAGCCGAGCACAGTAACCATTGACATAAAAAAATAAAGTAAAAAGAAAGAACCGCAAGTACTTTCCTTGGAATTAGAACCCGCGCCTCACCGAATTGCTCGCGCACGAGCTACCAGCTTAGTCGTACAGCCGATTCGGCCATAACGCCAGTCTGCGGCCCGGGTGTGAAGTTTGTCCTATCGAGATACTAGGCTCCAAGACTAGAGTCTGCGACGTGACTGTGTTGCGGAAAACGGCATTTCGGAACGTATTTTTGTCACACATAAGCATGATTGCGCGCTTAAATCAATGCTTAGTATTTGTACTACTTAGATATCCAAGAAATTTGCAGGTTTTCGCCTAGTTTTTTCAGACGACCCTTTTTGTCTCAATAAACAAGGTGTAATTTTGGTGGCTTCCGTAGGGTCCCATTGTATAAACTTCATTTGTCATGAGAACAGAATCAAAAGCCCTGCGTTAACGATGCCGCATATGTCAATTGCAGTACAGCTGCCGGAACTTGTCCCTCTAAGAACTTTTGGAATTACGCCTCTGTAATTTTTGTCATCAAAAATTGCTCCATTTCATTGAAAACGCACGTGCTTTTAGCCATGGCCGCTAGAAGCGCTGATCGGTCAGTGTCTCATAGGTCAATGAAGGAGAACCAAGATGTGTATGAGCCCAACGCTCACCCCTTTGCACAGTATAACATTCAATTACAACGGTGCGAGGGGCCGGAGGGTTGGTAATAGGATGAGTTGTCAAGCTAACAATTTTTTAGGGGGACCAAGGGCCGTGAGGCCGACAGTTTAGCCAAAGATGGTTCTAAAAGGGCACCAATATTCTAGCCACACGAGGTCCGTCGGGAGAAGAAATCGAAGTAAGCACAACGACCGAGGTAACTCAGACATAGGCTATATTAACATGCAGTGTGGCAGGAATAGATTAAAAGGGGGAACAGATAGAGGAGCAGTTAAAGCAGGAGGAGCTGATGGTATATGGGGTTGTGGAGACACAACTTCGGGAGATGAAGCAACCACCTTGCAATCCGGAGTAAGTACGGGAATATTGAAATTCAACAAATGCATTATAAGGGGGATAGAATTGGTGCATTTATACAAAAATTATGGGTTGGCAAAGAGTCAAGCAGAGATGCATGGTACATTTATGGTTAAAAGGAAAAGTAGTTGGGCAGATGACACTCCTAGGTTTAGTGTATTTGTGGATGGGAAGAAAGGTCACAAAGGAAAACTAGGCAATGGTGGAGTGTTTGTCAAATGACATTGAGGAATTAGGAGGAGAGTGTGAGATCACTCTACGAGGAGATATGAATCCGTAAATAGACGATATAGATGGGTATACTGACCCAACTGGCGAAATAATCATAGATATATGTGAAAGGTATGATGTGATTATTTGCAACAGTACTCAGAAGTGTGAAAGGCAAATAACATTGGAGGTAGGAAGGCTCAGGGCAATGCACATAGACGAATGTGGCTCGCGAAGTCTGAGTAGTGATCACAAACGCATCAAGCTATGTTTTCGAAAAGCAATTATAGTGGGACGGAGACAAGATTAGTGACTACACGGGAATTTATATTCAGAACGACAAATGTAAATAGCTACTAAGCAAAGTGAAAAAGTAATCACTGAGGATAATAAAACAGCTTGGACGTACACGAAATTAATTCGAATGTTTCGGCTATAGCTTGCTAAGGCACGTGACAAGCAACCCCGAAAAAGGAGACAAAAACCCAAAAGTTTGTTGGATGGGGAAGTTAAGAGAGCCATAGCAAACCGACAGGAAATCGGGACCGAGTTAAGAAAGTAGCCGCGGTGCGGGGATGGTGGTCATCCCAGCTCCTGCATTAAGGTCGATGTGGGCTCCCACCCGCACACAGAACTTCTCGTCACCTGGTGTGGGCCAGGCATGGTTGTCTAGCGTTGGCCAAGAAACGTCACCAGCTTCGTGTGTGAGCTGCGGCTGTTGAATGCCGAAAGGTCACTGGCCTCGACCAGCTCGACGCTTTCTTCCCTGCCAGTCAACGACGTGAGTGTCTCAACTGCATCACCGCTGTCACCGTTTGCGTGAGTGATATTGATAGATATGTAGAGTTTAACGTCCAAAAACCACCAAAAGTTCATGAGAGACGTAGTTGTGGAGGGCTCCGGAAATTTCGACCACCTGGGGTTCTTTACCGTGCACCAAAATCTGAGCACATGGGCCTACAACATTTCCACCTCCAGTGGAAATGCAGCGGCCACAGCCGGGATTCGATCCCGCGACCTGAGGGTCAACAGCCGTGTACCTTAGCCACTAGACCACCATGGAGGTGGTCTAGTGGCTATTAGACCACTCACGGACGTCTATGCCTCGGTAGCAGAGCCTCCGCTGCAATCACAGCGTCTCGCTATGTGAGGATATGTGTTCCTATTGCCTGAACACTCATTTCCACGCACTGTTCGAGTCTTTAGCCATTCGTTTTTTGTGTCAACCTTGTTCTAGCTTCGCACGCTGTGTTCTTTTGTTCGTTGTTCATGTTTAGGGGTTTCCTAAATATGTTGACTGTTGGGTATCTGGTGGAAAGAAATGGTATATTTGGCTTATTTCTCTATGCCGATTATGCGATCGCTTTTTCCTTCACACAAAATTACACAAGAGCTTGCACATTAACTAGGATCCTTAGACATAAGTACTCCTTTGATACAGCCGTCACGTTCGGTTAAAGTCAATTTCTCCATGCGTTTAAGTTGATTTATGAAGCATTGTCGAGGGCCTGCATCCACGCAAGCATTAGCGATTCATATCAGGTTCTGGTGTGGTTAATACGCATGTTCCAGTTGGTATTGTTGCGCATGTGCAAACAAGTGGCTATATAAACATTTGCAAATTTTCAACATGTCTGTGCGCGCGCAACACTTGTACATATATTAGCGCCATTTCATGGCGTGTCACTCAAAAAAACTGCAATGCGGTAACCTTCCCTCCGCATGCTTCGCATAACGTCGATTCCCAGGTACGTGGAATCTGCCGAATTTTTAATAGGGAATTATTCTTATTTACCTATTGAAGGAAAGGCGTTGCCTTCCACAAGTGGTGGGACGCCGACGTTGGGTTGGGCCTCACTACTGGTTGAAGATACTGTTGCTTGCATCGCATGTAGTCAAGCGAAAGCCAAGTGAAGACGCCCTTGACTGAATTCTGAACGCGTGCTTCGCCGCCTATGTGAATGCTTATATACACACCACCCGCGTTCGACAAAGAGGTGCGCACCCCCACTACACATGCTCGGCTTGCTGAACGCCCGGTGGTGTCTTATCCTTTAATGGCTTCTGGAAAAACAGTTTTCCAGCAGTCTTCCTGGGCCCCACACGAGACGTGAGTATGCCTCTCGTGCCGAGACGGCACGGGACGCGCTTGCCGTGGCACGAGCATGCGACTTTAGAAACGAGCATGCGCCGTAGGGTTGTGGACGACACCACCGAAGCGCGACTTCTTGCGAACAGAAATATTGAAAATCACGATAATATATGGCAATTTGGATTGGGAATAGTGAGCCGCTTACTGTATAGCACCTGCAACGGTGTCGTATATGTTCTGGCCAACCGACGTCTGCCGGCGGCGCGGCGCTGTCCATGATCCGCACACGAACTGGTAGAAGTTGTCGCACGGACTCACCGACCGCAGCATTGACTGTATGAGAAAAACGTCAAACAATGACTGCAGTATACTCAGCTGAATTGCATCGTCAGCCTGACTACGTCCACTGCAGGAAATAGGCCTCTCCCACTGGCGGAACATGGGAGTCTAAATGTATTCTTCATTTTTTTAAAGTTGACTCTATCAAGCATAAACTGGTTCCATAGTATTGTAACAAGCTCGCGACGAGAAGGAATCACTTACACTGTTTACTAAGGGTGAACTTCTGCCCAAAGCCAAACAAACACAGCACTTAGGAAAAAAACAAATGTCCATAGGTCTCTTGTTCAAAGTATTGTTGGCAAAAGTGGCGTATGGTAAAACTTCGCCCCAATTTTCGTTGGTTGTTGTCCACATACGTGGATAGCATGTGAGCTACAGTTGGGTTAAAATATTCTGGCAGGCCTCTGCTTTGCGGACGATTTGTGGTGGTTTTTCTGTAAACAGTATGAGTCCTATTCAGCAGGCACTACGCAAGTTCCATCAAGAAAGCCGTTCCGCGATCTGTGATTGCAACCGCTGTGGTGCCATGCCACAGAACTGTGCTGTGCACAAACAATTTGGCCACTTCAGCCGCATTTCTCTGTTCCAAGGAGTCTGTTTTGGCGTGTTTCGGTAAATAATTAGCCGCTACACGATCCATTTTTCGCCGAGTGAAGATGTCGGGAAGCGTCCAAGGAGAACCATTCTAACTTGTTAGAAAGGCGCTTTCGGGAGATATATAGCTTGTAGAAGGCCCGCCGGTTTAGAACATGTTGTTTTCCGTCTTTGGCACTCACGGCGTATTAACATAGTGTTGCACCGCGGTTTGGGCCAATAATCGTGAAGAGCGATTCTTGCAAGCACTCGAGTCACACCCAAATGCCTAGATGTGGGCGCATTGTGGCATGCTGGTAGTGTTTCTTGCTACATAGTTGCAGGAACAATAACCAGGCCCTTTCTACGGTTGCGCTTACAGTGAAAATTTCTTCGGAGGCAAAACGATACGAGGCTTTGAGCATCGCATTAGGTGTACTTGTACGTGAACTCCTTTCAAGTGTTTTATAAGTGCGAGCAATTCTTCGCCTACACGTTGCAACTGGGTTATTTGAGTAGTTGCGACAATCCGTACGAACAGAAAGGCTTCTTCTAATAGTAGTGTGTCTGTAAGAGCCCGTGACAAACAGTCGGCTGGCGTATGGCCGCTCCTATATTGGTATACCACGGTTAAACCATATTTTCACAGATTGATTCTCTACGTAGCTATTCGTCCGGATGGTTCCTTCATTTTCACCTGTCCGCAAAGGGCGTGATGTTTGCTGACAGCCTTAAAAGTTCTACCGTATAGGTACGGCCAAAATATAATGATGGTCCAGATGAAGTCAATGCATTCTTCTTTTGTCACTGAATAGTTTGTCTTTTTGTTGGAGCCTGGTTGGCGTCAATGATCACATTTTCTTAGCCATTCTGTCAATGTATTAGGACGCATAAAAGGCCGATATTACTGGTGGATATGTTTATTTCCGTGTGAGCTGTCCCATAAAATTGAGGAAGAATTGGTGGCTCTTCCAACCTTTTCCTAATTTGTTGAATGTGCTCCCTATCGCGAAACCCCGTGGCAACAGCCCAGCGCCATACCTGATTACTGGACCATTGTGGCGCTGATGCTGGGACACTGGCACACGGCACGAGGCACACTGGAGCTGCACACTGAGACACATATTATCGGCCCAAATCCAGTTTTTAAATTTTTTTTAAACAATTTGTCCATGCGCACGTCGTAATTAGGGCTGAAAGACAAGCGCACTGAAGAAATAAAAAAAGTGAGTGAGCCGCAGTTTAGCCCACTACCTCGAAAATCTAACGTCCCAAACTTGACAACTGCCCACTACACCACGCCTATTTTTTTTATTGCACTGTCAATACGTTTAGACATATATACATATGCCACACATCAACCACCAGCGTGCGTACGGCTGGCTGTATTTACATATGCACCTTTAACACTTTCAGTGTGTCTAATATACTAAGCATTTCATCGCTTGCCCCTCGGTGTTCTAGCACTTCTCTTAGCTTTGTCACCAACAAAGTGGGCAATTACCAATCGCGCTTGAAGCTCAGCATTTTGCACATCCATACGTGACCTTCATAGGCTATGAAAACGTAGAAGCTGTGATAACGCCTACTGCGTCACGTTCCACTTCGTCATCAGCTGCGCTGACTCGGCAGCGGATAAGCAACCGCATGCCTATAAAAGCGTGGCCCAAGAATAAACCAGAGGATTCCTTGTTCTGCAACTGACACTGTTGTTTCTTTGAGTACGGCAGCTCGGCTGCCTAGCTCTACTACACTGGCGACGAGGATGGGATCCGGTCGGCTTTCCACGTGCTTCTGTTGCTGATGAAGTCAAGACGACGGCTGCGTAGGCGTCACTGCAATGGCGAAGGTGGGAAAACTTGACATTTTTGATAAAAAGAGGGATAGCTTCGAGTCCTACCTGGAAAGATTTGAGCTTTACGTCTCGGCAAATGATGTGACGGAAAGCAAGACGCTAGCTGTATTCTTGACAGTTGTAGGCCCTCGAGTGTATGAGGTCCTGAAGAACCTGTTAATACCACACTCGCCAGCCAGCAAAACGTATGACGAGGTGACGACTCTGTTGAAAGGTCACTACAGTCCCCGAAAGGCTGTGATAGCCGAAAGATGCCGATTTAACCGAAGGGTGCAGTTAGAACAAGAGACTGAGACTGAATTCGTGGTGCAGCTAAAGCAGTTGGCCAGAAGTTGCGAGTTCGTCAAGTTTCTCGACGAAGCGCTTAGAGACAGACTTGTCGCCGGGCTGCGCTGCACCGATACACAACGCGAGCTGTTCGCAGCTGAAAAACTGACATTCGAAGAGGCGTGTAAAATTGCTTTAAACCGTGAGCTAGCTTCCACACAAACCCGGGCATTGTCGTTGGAAGAACACCAAGGTAGTTCACAAAAGTGCTCCGGCCTAGAAGTTGATGCTCTCAGGCAAAACAGTCGTCGCAGGGACAGCTGTTGTGGCAGAACGGAGTGCCCAGAGTGTTTCCGTTGCGGCAAACGTCATACTTCGGAAAGTTGCTGGTATCGCAAGTATAAGTGCCCTAAATGCGGGTAGCAAGGTCACTTGTGAACAATGTGTAGGCAGTGCCCCGGCAGAACAAAGGCACTGGATGCAATCGATAGTCCGGGAGAGGATTTTGACGAAGAGCAAGAAATCTACAGTATAAAAATCAATAAGTCTGCCTACTTCGTCACTATCAGGATTGAAGGACGAGCCTTCAAGATGCAAATAGATACAGGGGCGTCCGTCATCGTCATGCCGAAATCCGTTTTTCAGCGCGAATTTCCTCAACTGACTATCAAGAAAGCGACTGTTATTTTAAGGACATGCACAGGGGAACTAGTGCAGGTGGTAGGATCAGTGAACGTGCGAGTTGAACACGGTGATCAATCCTATACCCTACCTGTGTTGATAGTTGATGATTGATATGTGGGGTTTAACGTCCCAAAACCACTCTATGATTATGAGAGACGCCGTAGTGGAGGGCTCCGGAAATTTAGACCACCTGGGGTTCTTTAACGTGCACCCAAATCTGAGCACACGGGCCTACAACTGTGTTGATAGTAGACGGTGGTGGTCGAGAGTTGCCATGTCTGCTTGGTCGCAACTGGTTGAGGAAGCCTAAATTAAACTGGCTAGAAGTTCAAGCAGTAGAGCAAGATCAGAATGTTGATGAATTAATGAAGAATTTCGAGGCAGTGTTTTCGCCGCAGATCGGGTTCATAAGTGGCTCTAAAGCGCAAGTTCTCTTGAAACCAAACAGCAAGCCAGTATTTTGGAAGGCTCGATCTGTGCCATTTGTGCTCAAGCAAGCCGTGTCTGAGGAACTGGACTCCTTGGAGCGTGCTGGGACATTGAAAAAGGTCAACAGAAGCGATTGAGCAACTCCTTTTGTGGTGGTACCAAAAGAGGGAGAAGCAAAAGTAGGGCTGTGTGGCGACTACAAGGTCCCAGTGAACCTTGCGCTACTGACAGAGCATTACCCTCTTCCTCTGCCAGAAGACTTATTCGCAACTTTAGCAGGCTCTAAGGTATTCTGCGTTCTTGACCTTGCTTCCGCTTATCAGCAAGTGGAGCTTGACGAAGATGCCGAAGGTATTTTAACGGGAAACACACACTAAGGCCTATACCAATACCAGCGGCTCCCTTATGGCATCGCAAATGCTCCTGCCATATTCCAGTCACTCATGGACAGGATCCTCAAGGGTATCACTCAAGTAGTATGTTACATCGATGATGTCATCATATGAGGGTCAAGTATTGATGACTGTCGGCTGAGGCTTGAAGAAGCATTGACCCGGTTACGCGATCACAATGTGACGCTGCGCATGGAAAAATTCAAGCTCTTTTGCAGCGAAGTTCGCTACCTGGGCCACGGAGTTTCAGCGGAGGGAATCGGGCCACTTGGGTCAAAAATAAGGGCGATAAAGAATGCACCCGAGCCCACAAATGCAACGGAATTAAAATCTTTCCTTGGAATGGTAACATTCTACACAAAGTTCCTGTCCAACTTGGCAACCAGAGCTGCGCCGCTGTATGAGCTTCTGGGGAAAGGAAAGCGTCGGAATTGGACGGAAAAATGTGCTCTCGCGTTTCAAGAAACGAAGAACTTGCTCACGACAAGCCCAGTACTCGGTTTTTACGATCCAAAAAACTCCTTGGCTGTTAGCTGTGATGCATCGCAGTATGGGCTCGGCACAGTTCTCTTCTACAGACTTCCAAATGGCACAGAAAAACTCGTCGCTTTCACCTCCAGAACACTGTCGCAAGCTGAACGTGGCTATGCCCAGATCGAGTGAGAATCGTTGGCGATAATTTTTGCCCTCGAGAAAGTTCTTCGCTATCTATATGGGCAGACTTTCACGTTGTTCACGGACCACCAACCACTGATAGGCATCTTAGGGCCAGGAAAGCAAGTTCCATCTTTAGCGGCCGCTCGCATGCAACGATGGGCTTTAATTTGGCTTCTTATTGTTACGACTTGAGATGTAGAAAGGGATCTGAAATTGAAGTTGCAGATGCACTGTCGAGATTGCCTATTTTAAGCGGAACCGAGACGGAGGAGACAGATACTCTCGCTGTTTTTGAAACAACGGCACTGACTGCTAAGGACGTCGCTAAAGCAAGCAGGTGTGACCGCATGCTTAGCAAGGTTTATCAATATACTTTGGAAGGATGGCCAGCGCATGTCGAAGATGCAGAGCTGGTACCGTACTACAATAGGCGTTTGGAGCTATCGTTGGAAGCAGGTTGTGTCACGTGGGAAAGTCGGGTTATCGTGCCAACAAAGTTGCAGGACGCGGTGTTAGGACTGCTGCACGCAGAACTCCCCGGTGCGTCACGCATGAAGATGCTAGCACGTAGTTTGCTATGGTGGCCGGGACTAGACGGAGACATAGGAAGTGCAGTAAAGAGGTGCAGCATTTGTCAAGAGATGCAAAACAACGCTCCTCGTCCCTTAATGGAGCCATGGCCTTTTCCCGCTCGATGCTGGCTGAGAGTGCATGTGAATTTTTTCGACTTCAAAAAAAACAACATTCTTTTTGTGCATTGACTCATTTTCGAAGTGGATCGAAGTGTTTCCTATGCAATCAACTACAGCCGCGAAGACTATTGACCGCTTGCGGAGCTTGTTTGCTTCTTACGGATTCCTTGAGCAACTGGTTTCTGATAATGGCCCCAGTTTTCTTCGCAGGAGTACCAAGACTTCCCCGGTGCTTGCGGTATCCGGCGCAGCTACAGCCCGCCGTACCACCCTGAATCTAATGGGGCTGCTGAAAGAGCAGTGCAAACTGTTAAGAGGAGCCTTCGCAAGCAGCTAATGCATGACAAGGGGAGTAGCAGCAGGCCGCTGAGGGAGAGACTGGACGACTTCTTGCTTGCCTATCGGACCACTCCTAACACGGCAACAGGCAAGTGTCCCGCCGAACTGTTTCTGAAGCGAACTCGGCGCACGAAGTTGTCCTTACTGAGGCCATCGTTTTGAGACGACATGCAGAGAAAGCAGGAAGCATGACGGACGGAGATCGACTTTTCGTGTATTTAGTGAAGACGACTGGGTATACGTGAAAACTGTCAGGCAAAAGAAGGTATCGTGGACGGAAGGGCAAGTGGTGCGGCCAGTTAGTCCGGTGACCTATCTGGTAGAGACTCGAAACAGTCCGGCACATTCATGTTGACCATTCGCGCTCACGCAGTTATTTCAAGTATGCAGGAGCAAACATCGGTACAGAGGCCCTGACACGACATGCTACCGAGGACTCTGCAGGTCATCGGGAGGCTGCCACCACGCCTCAGCAGGCAGGCACATCCGGAGGCGAACACGGCAGCAAACCGAATTTAAGTAGTTCTAGCAAGCCTCTGCCTCGAACACAATTGTTTTCTTCTTCACACGCATTGGCCACTTGGTATAATCTCGTGCTATGCAGGGCCGGCTCATGCATTGCGGCTGGGAGCACCATGACACAACAATGGTGCTCGCGCCGCCAACAGGGGGGCAGAAATTGCCCCTGCTTGTGGCTCACGACGAACTTCCTCAGACGCCAGCGGAAGAGCCTTCTGCCTCTCCACCAGCCCGGCACAAAAGCCAGCGTACACGGAAAGAGCCAGACCGATACGTGCCTCACAATTTCCGTCACTGAAGATGAATAAACGATCTTGGCGGAAGAAATGTGATAACGCCTACTGCTTGACGTTCCACTTCGTCATCAGATGCGCTGATGCGGCGGCGAATAAGCAACCGCATGCCTATAAAAGCGTGGCCCAAGAATAAACCAGAGGATTCCTTGTTCTGCAACTGACAGTGTTGTCTCTTTGAGTACGGCAGCTCGGCTGCCTAACTCTACTACAGAAGCGTGAAGAGGTCACACGGGACACAATTTCCTTGAACAGAAAACGAATACCATAGGCCTCGATTGGTAACTCCTCCGAAGTTATCTGCAGTACGTCTCAATAAAACACAGCGTTCCAACAGTCAATAAAAACGTGTTTCACAGTTTCAGCTTGTTTACATAAAATTCAGCTGGCTCTTTGTGGCACAAACATACCTTGTGGTTCAAGTCCTATTTTCAAAGGTAGTGTACCCGTGTTAAGTTTAAAGAAAATTGTTTTAACCCCAGGAGTGACTGACATCTCTTTGACGTGTTTCAGGACGTTGCTACGCAATCCCTTCCCAAAAATTGTTCTATAGAGGGGGTTTGGAAAAACTATGCCTATTAGGTCTTTCCGTAGGCAGTTCCTGGGCACGCTTCTTAAGTATTTCATAGAAAAACTACTTATTATAAACCTGACGGAAGAGACCAACTTGCATAAGAAGCGGGATGCTTTATACAGACCATAGTCTACGGTGGTGACAACAAATTGTGGTATAGCTCCCGGTAACATAACCTGAATTATTTCATGAATGAAAGTGCCTTGCTGACCTCTTAAGAACAAGAATGTACTGATCACGTGTTGCGAGAACAGGCGACTTAGCACCAGCCCACCATCTCTGACCTTACGAAAAATATTAGTCCTTGACATTCGCTCATATGTCGAATTCCAGACAAATGTTGCGAAAATCCTATGAAACCGCTGAATATTACTTTTTGTGCAGTAAATATTACAACACACCTAAAATACAAGATTGAGTGTATTTTTTATTTTAAAATAATTCAGGTATTCAATATTCTGATTTTGTCGCTTAGAAACGCCGTGTTTCGTCTTTTCTTACTCGCGCAAAACTAACAGTTGATTGTTGGCTCATTTTTTGCTGGTTGCTTCGGATCACATTCATCTGGCACGTTTCGCCGCAAAGCTTGTTATCGTACCGCAGATATGTTTCGGCAATCGCAGTGACTTGCTATGCGGTTAATCATACCTATCTAGAAAACAGCGTTCATCTTAACTCTTCACTGAACTTGCAGTGTAGATTTCGTCCCTCGATCGTTTGGAAGTATTTAATCCTCTTCTAGTTTACGTTCCGCGTACGGCCGCCGCAGCAGTTTGCTCTAGCCGAAACGACCATTAGGCTTAGGGCCGCACTTCGTGTGCCCCGGTCTCTATGAAGATCATAGATATTCAGTTACAAAAAGTCTAATAACCGTTAAAATCTATATTTTCGATCATAAATGACCCTTGAGTGGTCATACTGACACCTTCTACAACAGAAATCAGAAGCTAAAGATTGTGCATTACAGCGGCTAACTCCTGCCGGGAACGCTTGACGTTTCGCGGTACGGGCCGGAAAGACTCACTGCTACAATAGATTGGTTTTGATTATTAAACTGACACTACTGTCATACTGTGTTCTATATTAGCAGTTTTATCGACGCTGCTTATAAAATACATTGAAGAAACTCGATCACACTTCAAGGACAGCGCAACCGCACCAGGAGGGGGGAGGCATTCATAGGTGGGCTGGAGCCTTTTCCTTCAGAATTCTCGTACGCCCCCCTTTGCACCCCACCTCAACGCCCAGAGCACGCATAGTCAAAGCACGACGCATAGGTTGCTGGATTTTGGGCCGATCGGTCGTGCGCTCGCGCGCTCCGCGCGCTTGCGATCTCCCGCGTCATCGTGGCTCTGGCCGACTGGACTCGCCCTACGTCATCTCCTGCCGCCGACGACCTTCCACCTCCGACGACAGTGCAGCTCTGACTTACTGGACTTGTTCTACGCCATCCACCGACGCCGAAAGGAGCTCTCGCAGGTGCGCCCCGTCCTCGGACTCCAGTGACCGTGCTCAATCTTTCCTATCTCTTCTATCCCCTCGGTTTGTCCTCGCTCGCTGTGGCTTACCACCACACGTCTCTTCTTCTCTTCTCCTTCTTCGGCTTTCCCACATCTTTACTCCTATCCTTTTTATCCCTCCTCACCCCCATCCCTTGTGAGCTACTGTGGCGGTGTCGCTCATGAAGCAGACAATAACGGGGCTCACTTTTCTCTTCTTTTCTCTTTCAAGAACCACTTCGCATAGGTTCTGTGCCTTCCTGCCCCCCTACAGCCACACAATTGTCGTTAGTGTCCCACTCCCCCTGCAAAATCTTGGCCGCACCATTGACCCACGTGCTCGACAGATGATGGATTTAACGTACTTGCACGTAGACTCATTGTCCAACTAAAGCTAACGCTATATATTCGTAGAACGTAGATGAAAGTACCATCATGTTCGGTAAAGTTTACGCTCGACATCTCACGATCCTATATGAATTCCTGGAGCAAGTGCGCCGATCGCGCCTAGTTTCTTTCAATGTGTCGGAAATGTTCCCAGGGTGCGGAAGAGGCTTCACAGCATCACCAGTGCCTCCCAGCGCGCTTTAAGACACTGGGCTACGTTTTGCAGTGTGGACCAGTGCGTTTCAGCGCACTGCTCCACACTGTCCAAACTGTAGAGTATGTCCCAGTGGCTCCCAGGGCGCTGTAGCACACTGGGACACACTGAACAGCATTTCCAGTGTCTCTCAGAGCGCTGAAACGCACAGGGAGACACTGAAAACGCTGTTTTTTATAAGGCTTTGTTGCTTGTTTTACCACTGGAAAGGCACATCTCTCATAAGTTTCGCTAAGATTAATGCGATCGTCGAGAAATATTTTAACAATTGGCCTATCGTATTTACACGAACCTCGAAATCTCCGTATTGACGTTTTTTTTTTCTGTAGGCAGAGAAAACGTTGTGACAGTGGCCGTCTTATCAGGATTAGGGTGAACTTCTTGGGTGCTGACGACATGCACAAGAAATCGAAGTTCTTCTTAACCGAACTGGCACTTCTCGGGCTTGATTGTGAAACCAGCCAAACTGACTGCCTCTAATGGTGCATACACACTTCGGAAGTGAAGAGAAACAAAAACGCCAGAGTGGCCGGAAAACCACGGCCGCCCGCGTCAAAAATTTTCACATTCGTTCTGCCCCATACCGCCGCCGCTGCCGTCGATACCTTGACCATTCGATTTTACCCGCTTTTTGAGAACTAATGTTCGTAGCGAATTTTATTTATTCACGCAAAGTTGCGCAAACAAACATCTCGCACCTTTTCAAACGTTGTTTTGGTAGATAAGCCAGCAGAAACGACATGAGCGAACGCACCGGCAGCTGCGGCGGCGTAGTCAGCTTGCTGCACACAAACGCGAGACACGTTGGGGCATGCTGATTCGGGGCCGCTGCACCATGTACTTCCAGAGTTGGCGATCGTAATCCAAGTCAGGCTTTCGATGAACGCATCCTCGTTGAGGCCATCAAGCTTGGTCATGCTTCAAGGGTTGTTTGCGATTGGAGGCGAGGCAAGCGATGTTTAATCTGCGCCCAGATGGTTAGGTCACGTGGTTTGATCCAGTGCAGCCAAGACTGTGAAGCAGCAAGCAGATCTGGTTTCGCGTGGCGGGAAAATTGGTCACGGAGCAATTCCTGCGTGCCAGCCGCGTGGCTTCGTTTTCCGGCCGCTTAGGCGGCGAAACAAGCCAGTTTCCGAAGAGTTTCGCTAGTTTTGCTCTCTTCGAGGCTAAGATTGAACGTGCCGTAACAGTGGAAACAGGCGCTTCATTTGCTCCTTGAATATAGTGGCGAAGTGGACCACGTCTTCTAGGCACACTAATTTAAACCACCACTTCAATCCGGAACGTACACTGTCCATCACGCGTTGAAACGTTTTACAAAAATCCTAAAGAGAACGGCACGTCTTCCCTCTTCCATAAAATATTATTTTGCAGTGCAACGATGGTGACAGTGAACGCGAGGATTTGTATGGTAATCGCTGATTTCTGCAACTCTTGCCTTCGCAAAAAATCACGCGGGATAATTTCTGCAGAGCAGCTGTTAAATTGGTGCTTTGGCAGTCAATCAACCGTTCAATGGATTCACTAGAAATGCAAAGCAGCATGAAATTGCGAAATTTGAGATAATCATGCTTGGACTGCAGTTTTGGGTGTCGTCAGGGTGCAAACGCGTGTCTTATCGCAGTAATGGAAGTCTTGAGTTGTTGGTGCTGATGCTACTCGGCTTGTTCCGCCTTAATGACAGCGACATCACGAAATAGTTCATTTATTACAGCACAGGGTCATCGCTCATGTATCAGTGTATATATATACATATATATATATATATTTATATCTGTTCGTGTGTGTGTGTGTCTGTGTGTGTGTACGTGTGTGTGTGTGTGTGTGTGTGTGTGTGTGTGTGTGTGTGTGTGTGTGTGTGTGTGCGCACACACACACCAACCAGTAAAAGCTGTAGGCTCAGATGCTCAGCTTCGCTCACAAGGTAGGCTTGCCCGAGACTACTCGGAAACCACGTCGTCGGCTCCTTGTCTAGGGGCATTCGCAGTAGGTTGTGGGATGGCACCTCACCTGGTGTAAGTCGTCTACGCCTGTAGCCTGCGTGCAATGAATGACTGAAGCGCTGACGAAGCACTGAAACATGGTTTTAAGCTTACCGAAAGGGGGAGCGTAGGGCGGGTGTAGCAAAAGCCACTGTCAGCGAAGTGCTTGCCGCACACGGTTCATGAAGACGTGGAACGCTTTCCCTCTTCGAGTTTGACTATCCACTCCTTCCTCAGGTTTGGGTCCTTAGAATAGTTGTGCAAGCTAACACGCTTTTGCAGGTGGGTGATCATATAGATGCACAGAGCAGTACTTCATCATTGTGCAGCACTCGCCGCGGAGACAACGGCCACAGTTTTAAGAAACAAAGCGCTGTGCTCTTAAAATGAGAGTTAAAAGTGGAAACCCTCAATTACAAAAGCGCGAAGAGCCGAGATAACCAATTCAACTGCATTTTTGCCGAGTTCTAACACGACGGTGGTTTCTATACGGCTCTGTGCTTCGAAAGCTTGCGAATCCTTGAGCTGATGTCATACAAGCGCGGTTCGCAGCGCTGCCCTTCAGTCACACACCAGACCAATAAACACGAGAGCACTGATATGTTGCTACCAATGTTACTGGAATAAAATCAGTTTCAAAGCTCCGTATTCTTTGTCAGTAGATGAGAGTGGACCCGACGGCTGTCGCGAGAACTTGCGGGCTGGTTTCAGATTTTGCAATACTCTCGGCGCATCGTTTGCTACGGAGGCATACCACGCCGGTACTCCACGCCGTTTCTCATGGCGGAGTAATTTTTGTACTATTATCAAGCGTAACCATTGATCATGCTTCTAGTCGACATTCTCGCATAGCATTTTTGAACTGCTTATGTGAATACGCACAGGTTCGCCAGTATAGAGTGGCCCAGATGCATTGCTCATTGCAATTTGGCTTGCAATCGATGTCCTGCGCTATATAAGAGCTGTCTGCGTTGCGTTAAATTGTCAAATACGAAAGTTCTAGTTGAATGCGTATATTGAGCGTAGTTTTATGAAGACCGCTGCCATTTCAACCGCAGCCGTCTTTCTTAGACGCAAAACGACCCAAAACATCTGTAAACGCTTCGAACAATTACTGGAACAAAAACGTACTGGAACAAAAAAGAAACGTTATAGAAAAACCAGCACTTATGTTCTCAACTACTTGCAAAAAAGGCGTGGTCGAAAAAAACAGTGACCATGCTTTACACTGTTTACCACAAAAGTCTTCGCGACGGCTCCTAATCGACAGCAAAGTGCAAGATGTTACAGCAATACCAGCTACTTTCCAGCATTTCCCGCCTTTGTTTAGAGCTCCTGAGGGTTTTATTTTCTTTGCAAAAAGACATTCTCATAATAATTTCAAAAATCTTGAGTCTAGCCATCATGTTCTGATTATGATTAATATAACTAAATGGGTGCAGTGGCTACTACTCCAACTTTTTGAGAACAATTCGAAAGATGTCTCCAATGATGAGGTTCCGTCCAATGCCTCTAGGAAGCTTTCTCAACCGCTTTTATTGTAACAAGAAGGCCTCTGAAGGGCTGGTGTAGGCAGCGTTATTGAAAATATCTCATCGGAGTGAGTGTGTTTCCAAGACTGGAAGCTTCTGCTAGTTGTTGTGGAGTCATGTTTTCAAGATTTTTAGCGCGCGAACATACCCTGTTCCTTTATTTCTATGACTGCGCTGAAAAACCTTGCAAATATGACAGATTTTTCGTGCGCTTTGGGTGCAGCTACCTCAAGGCCACTTGTGGGAGATGCTATGCACTCTTTGTCAATCATTCAATTTTTATGATTGTACCCACTGTTCACAGATGCAGTACACTTGCAGTGTGTTACTTCCTGCGGCAGTACGCTGTGCCGGGAAGAACTGGCACCGACGTGTGCAACACCCCGTCGCCTGCTCTAAGGTTCACAAATAAGGCCATTGCGATAGAGAGAAATAATTATTGCTGCAATATAATTGAAATGTAACAAGCCTGGTCACTGGTAAAAGATGACAACTTATCTACAGTTGATATACTGTCAATCTGATTGCAACTTTGAGTAACAAACACGGTTGTTCATCACGTGCACTTTGTATATGTGTTCTATTTCTGGTGGCTTCTTCGGAGTGGACACTGGGAATTCCAGGGGTGCCATGCGTTTTGGAGGGAACTGAGGCTTTGGTTATGAATATTTTAGCTTCAATACATGAAAAAGTACTCTAGGGAACAAGTGCGGAACGGTACCTGGCACTAGCTCCCACTTTCCGCCAGAGATAAAAAGTTATTGTCCTGCAAAACATGACGGTAGTGCGTGAAGATGTCGTTATTCTCAAATTGAATGTCATAGACTTTCTGTTTGGCAGTGAACTGTCTATCTTTGCAATGCAAAGCTTGCTCCATTCTTTTGAATTGCTTCATTCGTTGATTTGTGAGTTTAAACGTCACGAAACTACTATATGAACATTGGAGACGCCGTAACGAAAGGCTCCACGACATTCCACCACCTGGAGTTTTTTAACGTGCACCTAAATCTGAGCCCACAGGCCAACAGCATTTTCACGTCCATTTAAAGTGCAGGTGCTGCAGCCGGGACTTGATCCCATGACCTGTCGGTCAGTAGCCGAGTACCTTAGCCCCTAGACCACCACGGTGGGGCACCTGTTGAATTGCATCAGATTACTTTTGAGGCATGTCACGGTGAACAAAAATTGGTTTGTACCACAACCGAGAACAGAATATGGCATGCCATTGATTTGTTTTATAGTGGCGGATTTGAAACCTCAACAATAGGAAAATGTTCTCAATTTGTTTCGTTCGTCCAGTTGCTCTCAGGCTTACTTGTAATCTTGCGCTTAGAAAACATGTTGGTTCCCAATCACCAACTAGCCCAAGCATCTGTCTCATGCTCTCCTGGGTTATGATTATTTTTTGGACGTTACAAGTACATTTCAGTGAAGCTTGATCACGGTCTTAAATTACGTTGTGGAACTAACAACTGTCTCTTCACCTATAGTTATATTTATGCTCTGTATATCATTTGAACGCGATAAGAGTTAAAGAGCTTGTTTTGCAAAATTGTGATGTCGGTGTCGGCGTCTGCAGATGTAAACGAAAAAAAAAACGTAATGTTATGCACGACCATTAAACCAAGAAAACTCAATAAAATAAATAATAAAAAATTCAGTACAATTTAGAATCAAAACCAGGGGGCCCTCGTGGCAATCAGGTGTTCAACCGCAAAGGCACACCAATGCTGGAAACTGATTTGGAAAAAAATATGATTGTGATGTAGTAAAATTTATCATTATTATTGTGTCTTACAAAAACAACGATGCCTTATGTTTACACTTTTTTCTTCACGTAACAGGAGGAATCTCCTTAACGCACGCAATAATACGTGGTAGAAGCGTAGAATCGCGCCAGGCTATGAGTGGGCGTTTCAAAAGATCACCCATTACGTGATATGTTTCCATGGTGCCTTACGCACGCGCAGTGGGCGCTTAGGTCATTTAAAAACAAAAGGAAACAATAATGACGTTGACCGCACTTAAAAACTGTGCTGTGGTCGACATTCAACAGTAGTTTTAAACGACCAGTGTCACATGCACCATCACTCCTTTCCTCACGGCATGGTTGAGGCATGCACCAAGACTGACGCTAGGCTAGTAATTGAGAAGGTGATTCGCACAGAGCCCGACTTCGCCATCAAATTGTACACTTCAAGGCGAAGCTCAAGTGTCCTCTAAGTCTTGTAGCTGTTTGGTGTGCAACAGTTGTGTAATTGTTGTCAAACAATATATTTAACACTCAGTGGCGTCACCTCCACCATATCCGCCAAATGATGGCGCATAATAATGTCAATAATAGTAATAATACAATATTTTTAATGTGATAGAAAGACGACTTGTATTTACAC
Organism: Rhipicephalus annulatus; assembly: GCA_013436015.1. Classification (NCBI taxonomy): domain Eukaryota; kingdom Metazoa; phylum Arthropoda; class Arachnida; order Ixodida; family Ixodidae; genus Rhipicephalus; species Rhipicephalus annulatus. The sequence goes on along the minus strand of WOVY01010708.1, from coordinate 29,208 downwards.
GGCCACATGAACTCTCGAGCCAAGTGCAAGGCTAGGCAGTATATTCCTTTACGATCGTCCGTCTACTAGTCCGCCACCACAGGGCAAGAAAAACCACGGGCTACAAGAATGAACTTTTCAAGCTGTTTATAGCAGCTTTTGCCTTGGTTTTGCAACTGTGTAACCATGTTTACAAAGGAGATGTATTGATAAAATAAACAAACTAGTTGCGTGAAGCAGAGTCGTCATTGTAGTCATCGCTGTTGGGGCCCAAAAGCAAGTGGGCGTACCTCACCGTAGATAAGTCTGTTCCCCTTCGCTACGCTTTTTACATCACAAGCGTGTTCTAGTACAAGAAACTATGCAAGGCAAAAAAAGTCACAGTTTCGTCGCAAGGACGAAGCAGTGAATGCGGTAGCAACAACTTGGAACGTAACGTTGAGAATGGCAAGCAGATCAAAACGTACAAATGGCGCACGAAAATGAGAATCACTCACAGGACGAGAGCCACCTAACAACATTTACAGCTCGACACTTAACGCGCTGTTAAAATAAAAATGGTGCGCGAAACTTAACCACAGGTACAGATAAGAGTGCAAACTAACAAGCGTCACAGTTTTTATTTTACTATGTTTGAAAAGTGCTCTCTTTTTGAAGATGGGGCGTGTAAGCCTAGGGAAGGGATCTTTGTGCGCCCGACAGCTAAACTCAATTGTTCCGATCAAAGCCGAAGGAGCCCGATACGCCTCACCGTACAGATAAGTGCACGGGTAAGGCCGCCTGCCTCCGTGGAGCAAAGCACGCGTGGGAGGAGGAACGCGCATCGGCGCACGGCGATCATAAAATAAAGAGTCAATTTAGAGAACGGAAACTGTAGCCTTGAAAACGGTAGCAGTGGTAGCGCATGCGACTGCCGAGGACAACCAAATGATGGCGCTGCGGAAAAGAAATCAGAAATGAGACTTTGTTGTTTTTTTAGGTATGGTAAAAAATGGCCGTCCTATTTATTCCTTACTGGGTGGGTATGCGCCTAAACGGTTGCCTCAGCTGATTTTTCATTCTATGGCCATCTTTTTAAACAGAAGCGAACGGATTATACCGATACACGTGCAGAGCTGCGGGTGTCTCGTTATTTTTCGCTTGATTGTTTTAAGCGCGTCGATACGCCCAGCAGTGCACCAAAGCCTCTTCGGAGCACAGCTCTTGTGCGTAAGGTTACATGGAACAGAACAGTATTCATCGGCAGCTGACACCAGTAAAAAAAAATCACGAGTGGGTACGGGTAACATTATTGTTTTTATTGACTGCAAACTGAATTCATGTTGCAATGCAAAAAATGCATCATGCTCGAAAAATTATCGAGAGTTCGCAAACAGCACACTGTTTAGGAGCCAGATTGAACAGAAAAGCGCGTCTGGTTTAAAGCTACTATCAATACAAAACAGTCGTAAAAATTCGAGCACAGTTTAACACCCCCCCCCTTTTAATTGCATTTTGACATAGTGTGGTCAAGTTGAGGATACAAGAAGGTGGGGTTCCTCACAAGGAAATCGCGGTGGACTGAAAGTCGAGAGAAGCGCAAGCATTCGAACACATGCAGGATAAGTGAAAATGCACGTAGTACACAATTACACAACACGGACAGCAGAATGATGTCTTAGAGTGAAATGAACGACAAAAAAACAAATATGCGCACATTGGCAAAGACAACCTACCTGTCATCACCGTAGAACTTGTAGAAAGCGATGGCTTCGATGGTATAACAGTTCTTGTGGCACCATACATAAGTAAGGTGAATATATTTGCAGAACCTGCAGTGACTTACAGAAGGGAATACAAAAAATGCCAGAGGAAAAATGCAAGGCTGGGGACCACGCCATCTATCAGATAAATACTAACTGCCCACATGTGCGTCAGCTGCCACCGTCGAACAGCGGCAGCGCATGTTTTCCGCTTCATCACCATCTCCGATAAGGGACTTCAAAGTAGAACTCAGATGGCACCACGATCGCTAAACAAATTTCGCGGTCGAAAGTACTACGCACAACGCGGGATTTGAATACGGAGAAAAGACGTAGAAAAGATCATACGTAGCAAATATGATCAATACGTAGAAAAGAGCACTTTTTTTGTTTGCGAAAGTGCTGGTTTTCTTCGCCTTAAATTTTGAGCTTATTATGGTACATGTAGTGGTTTTTTGGCGTTACCGATGGCACATTCGAACGTAGCCACTATGGTTTTTTTTAGCTATCAATTTTATCGCCCCCGTTCTGCAACGGGTGGAACTTGAAAGTTTCCGTTGCCTGTCGTGACTTGCTGTGTGCCGAGACCTTTACGCCGAGCGCGCTCGCCGTGTCATCTCGCTGATAATGCAAAAAACACGCTATCCCCCCCCCCGCCCTCGCAGATGATGTAGACGTAGATGTAAATAGCTTGCCGTTTCAATGTAGAAAACATGCAGTGTTCCTTCGTTGCTGAGTGGCTACCACCGCGTGCTCACGAACGAAAGTCGAACTTACAATACCCCGGCCAGAGAACTTTCCGGATTATTCTTCATTGTTGCGTTTTCGTATATACAGATACGTATACAGACACGGCAAATGACAGCGACGCCGACGCCAGCAGCAACATTCAGCCGAGATTATCCATTTTATTGCGATTGCAATAAAACAGCCTCATGAGTAACGAGTGAACTTGGCACACCTTTTGCCGTAACCGCTGTCATGGTGGCGCCGCTGATCATGGCATGCGCCGGCCGCGTGTGTGAAATCAGACTACAGCGTCACTAGTTTTCGTGACCACCGCGTGGCCCAGCTCTCCGTCGGAGCTTTCAAACTGACACTACTGAGTTTATCGCAGTAACATTGGTTGGTGCAATGCCTCATCTAGAAAGATGCCTGCCACATGAGCCGAAAAGCTCGTTCGCGGCCCTCTCCTGTTCTTTCTTTCCCCGCTCCCACAAACGTTGTCGGCTGCGGCGGCCGCTTTGCACATTGGCGCGCCTCTGAGATAAAAGCAATATCTACTGCCGTCTAGGAAGCAGCAAGGTTTTGTCTCTGTGATGGCGTCACTTTCGAATCAAGTGCAAGTAGTAGTGTGAGCTGCGAGCGCTCCCTGCGGACAAACGAGGAACTTTCCGTCCACATGAGAAACAAATGCGATGTCGCAGGCATATTTCTAGAGGAGGCGTTGGTTGGTACATCATCATTGTTGACACTGAAATTAGTTACAAAACCGCTGAACACAGCATTTCAAAACACTCGAATTCTCCTAGTATGAATCATACATACACAGGCATGTTCACGCATTATAAACAGCCGAAAAATGTGTTATGTTCGTGTCAATTACTTCAAAAAAGACGCAATGGCCATTCACACAACTTACTGGGCGCGGAAGGGAGTTAGGTTTACTAGGTGGCGAAACCATCCTACAACCACATCAATATTCGAGGGCGTGGCTACGCCGTATTTCTCGAGCGTCGTAAAAATTATAGTGTCTTGTCGTCCGTATCTCCGGGTTCCATGAGTGACCTCGACTTTACGTACAGTCTCTAAACATAGAAGCATGAGTCAGGGGCACACTTTGACTTAAAACTAATTAACAAAGTATGACTAGAAAAAAATAGTGCAGCTTGTAAGAAATCGCGCAAAGGTGGGTCACAGCAAAGCTGGTGGCGACCTAGCTCACCCTGAGTGGGCTGCGCCTTTCTTTCCCACCCCTTTTTATACTACATTGCTATGTGTTTTTGGTTTTTCTTTAAAAAAATCTGATTAACATTTGCCACCTAAATTTTTCACAATTCGAATTATTATATGAACTCTGATTTGAAGGGGCAGTATGATCTGCTTGCATTCTTTATCGAAAGAAAAGGCCATAAACGCCTATATACACAAATTCGAGATTGAGAGAATCAAAGTTTACGGTGCGTCGACAGCATTTGGGAGACCGAAAGCACCGCACATTTCTCAATAGCATCGTCGCGCTAGATGCGAGAGGCGTTAACATGTCAACAAATGAAGCGCACCGGAAGCGCGCGAAGTCATCGTGATATACGGTGCCCAGGTACTAAGGTACGCCAGACGACAACAACGCCAGCAATAATACACAACACACAGGCCCCGGGCTTCACCGCCCGCTGCCGCCCCTGCGACCCACAAGAGATATCAGGGGAGTGGATTGTACCCATGCGGAGTATTGATGCGCGTGCTCTCCTCCCTCTCTCACGCGCGCGCAAAAGAAAACAGTTTCATACATTCACGACAGTGCGGATCAAGCATGCAAGGACCGCTCACGAAATCTAAATATGGCAGCACGCACTGAGCTCAATGTTCTCTGGTGTATGCTAGCCGGCTACGTCAAGAATATATGAACAGTGACAAGAATACGCAGTTTATGATGTGTCCATACGCTCTACAATTCATTTCATATGACCGTAAACCACCCCCCGAGGAACAAGCATAGACATTCTTTGCCAAGATTCCGTTAGATCTACACGAAAAGCTATTGGCTTTCCATTCTTCGAACCAACAAGCATTAATAGCGAAGTGAAAACGGAAGCATTAACTATCGGCTGCACGAATACACCTACAATCTCATAAACACAGCCGTTGATTTACGCGCAAGAAGTGCGGATGTCTTCCTTTCTTCAACACATGATGACAGCCGCACTTATGAGATGAAATAAGAATCAATTAAGAAGCGAGAATACAGGAGCTGGGAAAAGGGTGTGTAACGATTGCATTTGGATTTCGGAGAAGCACTTAATTTTCGTAGGTGTGTGTATTGTAGGCCGAAAATATGATGTTTCTCCTGCACAGCTGGCGTGCTCACGTTCCGTAGCAAGTAATGTTTTGAACAAAAAAGTTATCTTTGTTCTAGGGCTGCCCAGCCTGAATGGAGCTTGGCAGCATCTTTTATTTCTGTTCGGTTTTTTCTTTTTTTCCCGTTCAAACGAGGCGCAAATCTCAGCTAACTTCGGCTAGATTGACCGTATCTATCTATCTATTTATCTATCTATCTATCTATCTATCTCTCTATCTATCTATCTATCCACCTACGACTTATCGCTCCTTTGGTCATTTGGATAAAGGGACATGTGCCGAAATTAGTAAGGCTTAACATGACTGTATGACGAGCATAGGTGACTAGTCTAACATAACAACTCTGTCAAGAATATCATATTTTACAAGTCGCGGTCTTGCTGCTCTTGCGGTGGTTTCGTTCACATGACGTATATCTCAAAACTGGTATGGTATGTTATGACTGAATGGCGAACGTAAGTGACAGGCCCTCACTTGGAAATCATGGTCTGCGTGTCATGTAAAAACATGGTTACATGTGACGCTAATGATGCGCCAGCAATCGTTTCGTAAGTTTCACATACACCATGTTTGGCGGTAAGTTACGTGACTGGATCACGTAGGTATATGACTGGAGTAAACATGATAATCATGATATACGTGTCATGTGAGAACATGACTACATGCCTTGCTTATGATGCGCTCATGGCCGTTTCGCTAGCTTCAAATATGCCACATTTAGTATAACGCGACGTGAATGGATGACGAAGGCATATGACTGTAGCAAACATGATAATGCTGTCATGCGTGTCATGTAAAAAACATGACTACATGCCATACTAATGATGTGCTCGTGGCCGTTTCCCTAGCTCCGCATACACCAAGTTTGGTATTACGTGATGTGCATGGACGCAGAAGGTACATGACAAGCCCAAACATGATGTTCATGACAAGCGTGCCATGAAAAACGTGACTGCACGCTACGCTCATAGCGTTCTCTCAGCCGTTTCGCTAGCTTCACTAAAATAAATTTGGGATTACGAGACGCGAACGGACAACGAAGGTATATGACACGTCCAAACATAATCATGATGTGCGTGTAATGTACTACATTATTACATGGTACGCTCATGGCGCGCTCGTGGCCGTTTCGCTACCTCCACATACGCCAAGTATAGTATCACGTGACGTGAGGAAACGTCGCAGGTGAATATCACGTCCAAACACGATAATCATAAAATGTGTGTCATGTAAAACATGACTGCATGTTACGCTCAGAATGCGCTCGCGGCCGTTTTTCTAGCTTCACAAGCTGGTAAACTTGGACTATCAACTGGCAGTGTTGGCCACCTTGATATTGCATCTATTACGCTGCCTCTGGGACGTCGTACATTCAATAGAGGGCCCGCGTATGTGAGGACTGAGAGCAGTGCGAGAGACTACGTACTTTGTTGAGGTTGTAGGCGTGCTCGATGCACGCGAATGTCGTGCACAGCGAGGGAGGGGGAGTAGTGTGCACGTTGCCCTTGGGTGCCAAGAACACGAGTACACCGAGGAGCACTAGTATGGCCAGGGTGCTAAGCGTGCCCGCCACGATGACCAGAATGCGGCACAAGCCCGGCCCCTCAGCCAGGTACTCCTCTTCCACCGACGGGGGCACCTGCGCGCAAACTTCACCCCTCAACCTGTGATCTCGAGACGTCACTGAGAACTGGGAAGCCACTGTCCTCCAATTCAGTCCAGTCAGGTTTTAGACTGAAAACAATCGCCTCGAAGGTAGTGTTGCGGCAAGAACTTGTGATCGCATAAAAACACATTTAGCTTCAGTGGCACAAAATAAAAGCAGTTTTACAGCAATCCAGATTGTCGCACCTTGGTATTTTACCATTCTTTTAACATAAGTTTCGTAGTTATCACGTCCAGCTTTGATTAGTTTCGTAACAGTGTTTTATAGAATATGAAAAATTTGCCAGAAATGTTCGAGTTTTATAGCTTTAGCAAAAGGCTATTTTTTATTTTACATATCTCTTTTATTCAAGTCAAGGGTGTCCACTATTCTACCACAAAATATTACTTGCAATATATGAGTTGCTAACCACCTACAATAGAAGAAATGTCAGCGTACGTTTTCTGCGCCAACAACTATGTTCAGGAAAGCAGACGCACTAAAAACGTTATCAGTGTCCGCAATATAATGAAAAAGCACCTTTTCCAAACAACAAATGCATGGTGTGCCAAGCGTCATCTTGAGATGTGCTGCTTGGTGAACTCGAGTGTGCAAACCACAGCTGAGGCGAAAGGCGCTCATATATAAATTATATCCATTTAACATTCGATTGTGACTGAGCTCCGCGCAAGTGTGAAACGGTCACTCCGAAGCCGAATCAGATAAATAATGTCACAATGTGAAAGTGAAAGCTAATATGTAATTAAGTAATTGACACTATGATCTTCACTTCCAGCTTCAGTTGATTATTCGATCAAGATTCGTTCAAGATACAAAGTTTTATGGTTGGTATGCAAAGAACTTCCCAAAGTCTAGCGACTGCAGCGAAATCCTCGGTTAACAATAACACAAGAAAAATAAATTAGGTAGCACGTAAGTATTACACAGCGCGAATGGAAAGTATATATCGAACAATTTTGACACAAGATAAAAAAACAAAATCACCTTGAATGCAAGTTTCCAAGAATTAGTTATAATTATATATATAAGAGTGAGATATAAATAGTTATAGAAATATATATAAGAATTCGGTAAAAATATACAGGTGATAGAGTGTAGATTAAAATTATCAATATTTAGGACGTATTTACATTGGAAATGATTAATGTTGACAGCTAAACATAAAATATATGTTTTAAATTGTCTTTGAATATGTGCAGTGATGACAATGATTTTAGCGTGTAGGGCAAATTATTCCATTATTTATCATTGCGAAGGAGGATGTCTATTCGCCACAGCTAATGTTACGTTTAGGTAAAATGAAGTTCCGATTATGGGCAACCATAGTGCTAATAATGTGTATTAGTAAGCTAGGATCAAATAATTAACACACCTGCTGCTTTTCACTGTCTGATATTATTAATATTGTGAGCATCATTCATACGCGTCATCATATATGTACATACTCATCGTCAGTCTAACTTGTGTTGTGGGGCAGAGGCTCGGCAAGTAAAAAAGAAGTGTCTTGTAGCCAAAACGTTGCCTTTCAAGTGGTGGAGAGTGCTTTCCGGTTTCCTGGTCCTCTCCCTGCAGCGCTTTTTCGTTATCTTCGACTAAGAACCATCATTGGAGCTCCGGTCGGGTCGCCGTCCGTGCAGTCAGCCTATGGTCATGTCGCAAGACGAGCACAACAACACGGCTCCATCCATCCCGCCTGCACCCCTGGGCATGCCTTCTTGGACTGTCACCGCCCCTCAAAAAGATCCACCGATGTTCGCCGGCCTTCGCGGAGAAGACGATGAAGACTGGTTGGATGAGTACAACCGTGTGAGTGCGCTTAACTATTGGCATGATTCTGCGAAGCTGTCCGGCGTACCGTTCTATTTGATGGGTGTCGCTAAGACATGCTTTCTCAACCATCAGCTGGATTTTGAGACTGGCCTACCTTTAAGCAGCAGGTCCGTCAGATATTTTCGAATCCTTCTGTACGTGCACACATCGCCAAACGCAAGCTTGCTGAACGTGTCCAGCACTCCGGCGAGTCCTATACTTCGTACATTGAAGATGTCCGCGCCCTGTGCCGTCGCGTTGACAGCTCGATGGCGGAGCATGACCGCGTTCGCCACTTGCTCAAGGGCATAGGCGCCGTCGCATTTAACGCTCTGGCGGCAAAGAACCCGACCACGGTCGCCGATATCATCAGTACGTGTCAGCGATTCGATGACCTTCAACTGATACGTTTACAACCTGAAAAAGCAGATATCAGGCCAACGCATCACGGTGAGCTTCGTGCGCTGATACGGTCCATGATCCGCGAGGAGCTGCAACTCCAGGCCACCTCGTCATCTTGTGAACTCCGCATGACGTCTTCCACAGGCAGCCTCCGCAACATTGTGAGGGAGGAACTAGCGTCCATGACGTGTGAGCAAGTCCCGAGCTCGCATACCACTCTAAAATCGACGTACACTCAGGTGGTTACAGCGTCACCTCCTCAGCAATAACGGAGTATGGGTCAGCTATGCAGCTTCACTGGATCTCCTCACCCCAAGAGCAACGCCTCCTTCTTTTTACAGCCTGGCGTCCATCTAGACCAATTTGCTATTATTGCGGAATACGCGGCCACATCTCACGGTTGTCGTCGACGTCAACAAGACGAAAGGCGTGGCTATGGTGACATCGAGAGGGATGAGTTTGCTCCTGCTCCACAACATTGCCACCCGTACCAACTGTACCAACGCCGCTCACCCTCTCCACAGGACTTGGATGCAGCAAGTACCTTCCGCTTCTCGCGCCGTCGCTCCTCGTCACCTAAGCGCAGTTCCTCGTCACCACTTCGTCCGCCTACCACGGCGTCTGATCATCGCCCGGAAAACTAAACATTGCAACTTCAGGAGGGAAAGCTGCATTTTGCGGACTGCATCGAACTCCTCCGGAACGCCACTCAAAGGTACTTTCAGTGTGTGTTGAGGGTATATTGATTGAAGCCTTGGTGAACACAGGTGCATCGCTCTCAGTTATTAGTGTTGACTTATGTTCCCGTTTGCGCAAAGTGAAGACGCCGTCTGATGGCCCTCCCCTTCGCTGTGCTAATGCGGTTTTTGTTCAGCCTTCTGGTGTTTGCACAGCACGAGTTTTTATTGACGGCTTGCTTCACCGTACACAGTTCCTCGTTCTGTCATTGTGTACCAATGCGCTCATTTCAGAGTGGGACTTTCTCTCCTCAGCTTCAGCCGTTATATCGTGCCGTCAGAGGGTCATTCGCATGTCAGATACTGCGCTTTCGTCTGATAACTATGCCCACAGCCGGCGTTTCGTCACCGCTGATGACTGTTTTATTCCTCCAGATAATGAGCATATTCTGACCCTGACATTAGATAACATCGGTTCTGGCGATGTGTTCCAAGCACCGTGTGGACGCTACATCTTTGGTTGACTTACCAAGGCTACTAGCCTCGTGCGCTTTCGTGATGGCAGAGCATTAGTTACTGCAGTTAACCCTACTTCATTGCCTGTTGCACTGCCCCTGGGCACCAGCGTGGTTTGCTTCACAGATACCGAACCATTTTCTCTGGTGCCCCTTCACGAAGACTCGCCATCTTTCTCTACGAGTACTGATGACCATGCTACAACGGCTGCTTTAACAGCCACAATAAATCCCGATCTCACGTCAGCACAAAAGCAAGAACTTTCGGGTATGCTTCAAAAACACAGCGCTTCATTTGATGTATCTTCCAAGCTTCTGGGTCGCATTTCTGTTGCCGTACATCGAATTGAAATGGAAGGCAATACAATCGTACGTCGCCACCCATATCGTGTGTCATCCGCAGAGCGGAAAATCATCGAGGACAAAGTTGCTCATATGCTCAAACGAGATGGTATCCGGCCTTCGTCCAGCTCGTGGTTATCACCTGTAGTGCTAGTCCGAAAGAAGAATGGTTCGGTGCGATTCTGCGTCGATTATCGAGCACTTAATAAGATCACACGCAAAGACATCTGCCCGATGCCACGAGTCGACGACGCACTTGATTCTCTGCAAGGCGCTGAATTTTTCTCCAGCCTCGATTTACGGTCTGGTTATTGGCAAATACCTGTGCATGAAGCGGACAAAGAAAAAATTTCCTTTGCAACACCAGATGGGCTGTACGAGTTCAACGTCATGCCATTCGGTTTATGTAACTCTCCTGCCACATTTGAACGCATGATGGTCACAGTTCTACGCGGCCTATAATGGAAACATGTCTCTGTTATCTAGAAGACATTGTCATTTTCTCCTCTTCTTTACGTCAGCATCTTGATCGTTTGGACGAAGTTTTGACGTGTATTTCTAGTGCTGGACTTCAGCTAAACACAAAAAATGCCATTTCGCCAACAAGAACATCAAGGTGTTGGGCCACCTTGTTAGCAAAGATGGCATTCGTCTGGATCCTGACAAGCTTGCTCTTGTGATACACTTCCCTCGGCCAGAAATTTAGAAAAACTTACGAAAGTTTATGGGCCTGGACTCCTACTTCCGCCGCTTCAGTAGTCATTTTGCTGCCACCACGTCGCCACTGCACAAGCTGCACATCCGGATCAACTTTCGCTTGGAACGATGACCGCGAGCGTTGCCTTTGAAGCCCTCAAGAATGCTTAACGTCCGAGTTTTTCTGTGCCATTTTGACGAGAGCGCACCTACATGTCTGCACACCGACGCGAGCGGCCATGGCACTGGTGCAGTTCCTATACAGCAGGATGCCACTTCACGGGAAAGAGTTATAGCGTATGCTAGTCGTGCTCTTACGGCTGCTGAACAGAACTACTCCATAACTGAGCAGGAGTGCCTTGCTGTCGTTTGGGCCATACAAAAATTTCGACCGTATCTTTACGGACGCCACTTCACGGTTATTACAGACCACCACGCCTTGTGTTGGCTCTCGACACTGAGAAACTTATCTGGTCGCCTCGTTCATTGGGTGCTCCGCCTACAAGAGTACGATTTTGACGTCATCTATAAGCCTGGCATAAGACACCAAGATGCAGATGCTCTCTCTCTCTGCCCCCTTCCACTTTCATCATCAAGTATGTCAGCTTATTGCTCGTCTTGTGGGCAAGGCACAGCGTCACCCCTCACATTATCACACCTTGCGGTTATCGACACGCCGGCTTCCAATTGCTACACCGAGTTCGCCACACGCCAGCGTGATAATTCATATTGCAATCGCATTATCTAATGCCTAATGGCATATCACCTACTCCTAATGCTAGATTGTGCCGACAACTACGGCAATTTAAGCTCAATAACAATGTGCTCCATCGTTACGTATACACTACTGATGGACACCACTGGGTTCCAGTACTTCTGCGTTCGCTACGTCATCAAGTTCCGAAGCCTTTCACGACGACTAATGTGCAGGGCACTTGGGATTTAACAAAAGACAAAGCCGCATCAGAAACCGTTTCTTCTGGCCAGGCATCTCTACCTTCGCGGCCAAGTACGCTGCATCTTGCCATCTGTGTCAACGGCGGAAGCGACCAACTTCGTCTCCTGCTGGCCTTCTGCAACCTATTCCATGTCCCGAGACTCCATTTGCCATCGTTGGCATAAACCTACTTGGGCCTCCCCCATCACGCCAGCAGGTAATCGTTGGATTGTGACTGCTGTCGACCACCTGACATGGTACGCAGAGACCACTGCACTACGCACAAGTTCTGCTTCAGACGTCGCAGACTTCTTTCTCAACGCCATTGTATTGCGTCACGGAGCACCTCGTATCCTCCTCAGTGATCGCGGCAAGACGTTCCTGTCTATCATAATCGAAACCCTGCTCACAACCTGTGGCGCAGTACATAAGACGACGTCAGCCTACCATCCTCAAACTAATGGGCTGACAGAGAGATTTCATCGAACACTAACAGACATGCTGTCGATGTACATCGCACCAAATCATGACAACTGGAATACGATTTTGCCTTTTGTGACGTTTGCCCATAACACCGCTGTTCAAAGAACTACTGGCTACTCGCCTTTCTACCTCGTGTACAGCCGTTCACCGACATTCACCATCGATGTCTCTTTCCTAAATTTGCCCACTGACGCCTCGGCTAACGTTTCTGAGCAGTTTATCACAAGGCTCGAAGAATGTCGGCAACGGGCTCGCCTTAATACAGAAGCCCATCAGCAAGATCGCAAGCAACGCTACGGCAGCTCTCATCGCGACGTCTCCTTCAGTCCAGGGGATGAATTGTTGCTTTGGACGCCCATTCCTACTCCAGAATTTTTCACAAGTATCAGTCACGCTTCATTGGACCTTATACAATCAATGAACAAACGTCTCCAGTGAACTATTGTATCATTTCCACCGACCTTTCTTCGGATCGTCACTGTCGTGGTTCGGAGATTGTGCACGTATCGCGTCTGAAGCCATTCGTTTGACGTTCTGTTTCTGTATAAGACGCGTCCGGGCTGGCCGCTTACGCGTGGGGGGAAATAAGTGTGAGCATTATTCATACGGGTCATCTTATATGTACATAGTTCGTCATCATCAGTCTGATCTGTGTTGTGGGGCAGAGGCTCGGCAAGTAAAAAAAGAAATGTCCTGTAGCCAAAACGTTGCCTTTCAATATGAAGTGACAGCTAAACGAGCCAGACACGGTAAGAACGGAGCTGCGCCTAAGCAGTGGGGCAGAATTAAAATAAAATAAATTCTGGAAGTAACGTGATTGGCCTAATTCGGTATATACTCAATCAATGAAAGATTAGTGTTATATGCGTTTTCGAAGAAGTAGTGCCATAGATGATGTGGCTATGTATGAAGGCAACGTATAAAGACATGAAACGTGGAATCTTGGGCAAGTTGGTAGGACATAACTGAATGTAGGAACAGCGCAACCTAGGAGTACCAATTTCGTAACCACAGCGCTTTTGTCAGTCGTTGTTTTGTCACTCCCGTAGTTACGAAGTAACTATTTCTAGGTTGCGCTGTTCCTACATTCAGGTATAAGGACACTAAGGCGTCGTGTGAAAACTTGAACAAGCTTTTATCAGTGCTCCTGTACCAAAGTTCGTTTTGTGTAAAGAAAACAACGTTGTTGCGGGGCTTTAATCAAGGGTCCAAATTTATGCCTAAACACACAGTCAGAAGAGTGAATATAACGGTGGTAAATGAACGCTTTTGGTTTGAATGGGAGAACTTTTTGAGAAGATATAAAACTAGGAAATGAGTTTTACGAGCATTTAAAATTGACCATTTTAAACGACACCATTTAAAAATATTGGTCAATTCAATATTTAGCTTAGTGCTACATCCGACAAAGAAATAATCGTATTGTCAGCGTAAAGAATAACTTTAGAATCCTCAAGGCAGTAAGGTAAATAATTATTTTAAATAAAAACAAGTATGTCCCAAGGAACGGAACGCAGTGGTATCACTTCATTAATTTTTTTGAAGGAGTAGTGAGATCAACTTGATGCTTCTCGCGTTTTAGGCGTCAACACGTATAAAAATTTGTCCCCTAGTAACAATTCGCCACTGATAATGCAAAGAAAGGACGAAATATTGTATGTGTCACCGATTAGTATGGCCAATATAGAAACCGATTCAAAGCGGGTCCAAGGCCCGCTAATTTTCAGCGCTGCCAACGCTGCCATGCGCTTACCGCCCGCGGTCCATCTCCATCAGACCAGGTGGCCACACGAAAAAGTGACGTGAGTTTTAGTTGACATTTAGTCTGCTCGGTGTGCACGTGTATTGGCTTTTTCGGTCGGTTTTAACATACTAATAGCCGCAGCACGTGTTTCTATCCAAGAAACTTTCGGTGACATCATTATTTATTCACTAACACCGAAGCCTAATGTTTTTGTGTTAGAAACTGTGTGAGCGAAGACTTTTTCCGCTTTCAGGTGAAAGGTAGGTGCTCAAATGAAAGAACTAAATTCTATATTTTGTCTCTACCCTAAAAAAATTGCATTTGAAATATTTAGTCAGACTGCAGATAAAAGACCCTAGAAAATGAACTGCTCGTTAAATCTTCTGTTACACACCAAAATTGCTAGGCTACGCTGACACACTAAACCGGAAGCCATCCCTCATCTCTGTTTGTAAACAGCGATAGAGTCTTTCGCAACTACCATTGTCGTTACCGCTGTGATCAGTGTCCACAAGCGATTATGAAAGCAATGAAGAATATGGCATCGTTGTGCTTCACGGCATGGCGAATCATTTTCGGTTCGATCTTTTTTTTAACCAGTAAATCTACAGTCGACACGGGGCCGAGCAGCAATGAAGAAGCTGGAGACGCACGCTTGAACCAAACTGGCTGGTAAGACACATGAACGTTTCGTGCTTGTTACTTGTTTGTGGTGGCCTTAGCTTCAAATTATCACATTTGCGTTCACGACTCCACGTCAAAGCCCTCAAAGTGACACAACGAAAGTGCAGAACCGCCACGAACGCACTGTAAGAACCAAGCAACTGAAGCTGTTCCTATGCAGCGAGGTGTCACCGCCAGATGGTGCCACATGTAGACACCACGATGGCAACACTAAAATTGTTGACGTCATCACTGCTCGCTCATGATCACTAGGCGCCTGAGGCGATGCCTAGGAGCTACGAGCCCGCGTGGTCATATTTGGGTGCGCGTTGAGAACCCCTGGTAGTCGAAATTTCCGGAGCTCTCCACTACGTCGTCTCTCAGTATTATATGGTAGTTATGGGACAATAAATAAGGCATATTGATCAGTCATTAATTTTTAAACAAGGTTATTCAGCAATTTACTTCATTTTTTAACCCTGACTTTCAGACTAATACTAAATGACTGTTTCTTATAGTTTTCTTGTACAGGTAATCTTTTTTTCGCATGCTAGCTAACAAAACTTGTGGTAATCATGAATTCCATTAAGACACATATTTTCGTACGTTTAACAGTTTTAGTATTTGCATGCAATGCTTTAAGTAGTAAGGCACAGAAATTCTCTACTGCATCATTACAACTTTGCAAATTACCAATAGATGTGCCGTCACTACCACGAATTAACCTAATATAGTTATCCGGAATGATGGTTGAATTGATGTGACGCGTGTTATGACGATGTAGATTTGCAATGAATGTTACAAATACGGAATCATGGTCAGAGATGAGCCCATGAATGACTACTGCGCTTGATGTTGCGGTGATATTGCTTATTACGTGGGCAATGAGAATATTAGTCCCACTCGGTGAAAGTTAGATAGAGGTTGAAATTAGGGACTCAAGCCCGTAGCCAAGAAAACAATATCTATTTGTTACGGCGCGGCTGTTATCTCGATCCATTTGGTCGAGGTTCATGTTACCAACCAGTGCAAGTTTTTTTCATTTTCAGCAGTGATAATGTTGAGCAGAGCAGGAGCATTGTGTATGAAATTTGGAATCGACGAAAATGGGGAACAATAAATCCTTGAAGTGATGAACTTATTCGAATTACTTGAAGGGTTAGCCTCCCTCGATTCAGACGGATTGACATTAGCAAAACATCTAAAGATACGCCCAACTCGCGTTTGTAGTTAATGTCGGATGATCTTGATATAGCGGAGCCGCCGTAGCGACAAGATCAAGGAGACAATATTCAGAACTGTATCCTCAAAAGCCACGCACATTACCATCACAAGGTTCTAGCCAGGTATCAGTAATGCACAAAAATAAAAAATTGACACAGTCAACCAGTAAACACACTAATTTTGTCATAGATTTTGTACAAAGTAGGCGCGTTGATGTTCATCATTGAACGGCTAGAGTTGGCAAGCAGTGATTTAGCTTTCTCGAATAAAAGCAATGACATGATGAAAGAAGACGAAAATTAGTGGATTGAAAAATAAATTCGTGTCACCCGTGCTCCAGGTAATACGCTGAGATCAGATTTCGTATTTATCTAAGATATTCTGCTCTCATAAGAGTTACGGGCCTTGATATGACAGTTTTCTGCCCAGAGCAACTGCCATTTCTTACCCTTTTTTGAGCAGTGGCCGTAAGAATTGGACGCCTTCTATTCTTTCCGCTACAGGCCAGTGCAGTCCACCTGTTCCAGCAGTCACCCGTGCCTGTACGCGTACCCTCCCCTGCCCAACTGCGCTTGAGCTACGTGGCTACCAGCAGTGCCCGTCTACAGGTTGGTTTCCATGCTGTCATTTTTGTTGATGTCATGCACTGACCTGTGGCTACTGCTCAAAAGTGGTACCTTGTCGTTTTGCTTGCACAACATGCCCACTAACACCAAGCATGCTAAGAAAAATGAGCACATTGAGTCACTGCTTCAGGCTAAACTGATAATCTCACTGATAATTTTGTGTCTAAACTAATCAAAAAGTTGAAAGATCAAGGATTACGCAACATTTCTGCTATTTCTGGCAGCGTACATTACATCAGTGACGAATATGATTGAGCGTGCGTCTGTAAACAAAGTAGTACAGTGAAATAAAACACTGAAAGTAGAAAATGATCAACCAACCAAAAGGAGTGCTGATATGAAGCAATGCAGCTTGTTAAATAACATAAAAATCAAATTTGTCGCATTTACGCCAGGTAAGAATTGCGCATATGTCTTGAAAACGATTAAAGAAGGGACTGAATGCCCTCTTTCATCTACAAGGGGGCAAAAATGCTGGATGCCCATGCGCTCAGATTTGGGTGCACGTGAAAGAACTCCAGGAGGTCGAAATTCTCAGCGTCTCTCATATCATATTGCCACAGGAATGGAACGAGATTTAGCCATGCCAGTGCAAGTATGTGCCATGGTGTGAAAAAAAGAAGACTGTTGGTGTGCTCGTGCTCTAACGTTCGGCTCGGCTTGACGTCCAGTGTTGCTGCTGTGAACAGTCGTTTTGGTCGTTCTGTAATCACGTGACATTTTCTGGTGGAGGTGCTGGGTAGTGTTGTATGCACTGCAATAAGCAGAAAGGTCCCGACACTAGTCGCGACTTGGAAAAACCAGCTGACCTACGGTGTAGCAGGCGACAACTAGGCATACCTCCTGAATTCGGACCATTTCCACAAATCGGCAGTACTATGGCTAGTGCGGGAACGCAAACTCAAGAGACATCAATGCTGCCTCCTCCATGGTTCTTCAACGCCCCGCAAACCCCGAAGCCGTTCCACAGTGACCATTACGAGGACGTCGACGACTGGCTTGACGACTACAACCGTTGCAGCAGCGTCAAGAAGTAAAACGAGCAGCGAAAGCTTCGCTGTGTCTACTTTTATCTCGAAGGACTCTGCGCACACTTGGTTCTAAAACCATGAAGCCACTATGACAACCTGGTCAGAGTTTTGCAACCAGTTGCGGAATACCTTCGGAAGCTCTGACCGAAAGGAGCAAGCAGAACGGCTCCTCACTTCCTGAAACCAGCGTCCGAACGAGAGTGTTGCCATGTTCGTTGAGGACATGCCACGGCTGTTCAAGCGAGTTGACTCCTCAATGGCGGAAGAGAAGAAGGTGCGCCTACTAATGCGGGGAGTGAAAGATCAGCTGTTCGCTGGACTAGTGCGGAACCCTCCCAGCACTGTAGAGGATTTCCTCCGCGAAGTCACGACAATGGAGAGAATGCTAAGGCAGCGTTCGTATCAGTATGAGCACCCTGACATTCTTTAGTCAGTGTCGTTGGCCCTGCCAACACCTGACGTCATGACCGTAAGAGACCTGACGGAGCTCGTGCGCAGTATTGTGTGCGAGGAGCTGAAAAAGCTGCACGTGGTGTCTTTTCCGCCCCATGTTGCTGCTCTAACGGATGTCGTTCGTGAAGAGGTCCGACAGCTGGTGCACCCCTTGACGAATCTGCGTGCAGCTTAGGTCCAACCCATGACAGTCCCGCGTACAGCCGAAGCTCTGCTGTTAACGTACGTGGGATCATTACGTACTCCTGCACCGCCTGTTGGCTATCCGTCCCGTCCGTCCACCCTGCAAACGGTGCCGTCATTCTACTCAGGACCACGGCAGTACGGCAACCCACCCCTTACATTGAAATCCAGTGTATGGCGCGCTTCCGACAACCGGCCTCTATGTTATCACTGTCTGAACCAGGTCACATCTACCGTGAGTGCGCATATGGGCACATGAATTTTCCTGACTTTCGACCGTATGCTCGTCGACCCAGAGATGGTGAGCGGCACCGTGCTATTGCCAAATACTTGGCAAGCCAACGATCTTCAACTCTTCCGCGTTGCTAATCCCGCTTACCGTCTCTACGGCGTTTCACGTGATCTGGCCAACAATCGAGCTTTGCAGACGTCCTTGTAGGAAGATCGCCTAGATCCACAAGCCCACTTCGTGGAAACTAAGAACAGCAACGTCTGAGGGTAAGACCACTGTTGATCGACTGTCACAAGATCCTCCCCCGATCTGCCTGCCGACATTCAATCACATCCTTTCACCGACGTGTGCCATCGACGAAAAACATGTCTCTGCTCGCATCTCTGTCCTTGTCGACAACCACCCGCTGACCACTCTGGTAGGTTCGGGTGCCGATTTTTCTGTTGTAAACGCTCACCTCGCTGCACAGCTAATAAAGGTAATGACACCTTGGAGACATGGAACCAACCTCCGGACCGCGGAAGGTCACCTATTGATACCGCTGGGAATATGCACTGCCCACCTCCAAATTTGTGAGTGGACATACATTGTTTCCTTCGTTGTGATGCGTGAACGCTTCCAAAACCAAATTCTCGGAGTGAATTTGCTCCGCGAGCATGGAACCATTATTAACTTTCGCGACCTGCTCATAACGTAATCTAACGACCATAAAGCCCTACAAAAGGATGTAGTCGCGCAGACCGCAACACTTCGAATTGCTGACGACACCATCGCACTTCCGCCGTGAGCCAGTATGTTGGTAACTGTCTAGAGTGACTGACAACAAAAGTAGTGGCATCACGGAAACTAACCTCTCTGTGCTCTTGCCTCGGCAGATTTGTGTCCCGCGCACTATCGTCCAACTGAAACATCGGAGGACCTAGCTTCTGATCACGAATTTTGGCGGCCAGTACCAACACTTGTCAAAGCGAACAGCGATCGCGAACTTTGAAGCCATTGATGACGAAGAATGTCCCACTATCGCTCCGATTGCCACTGCTGCCGAAGGTGACACTGCATTAGCCAGTACAGTTGGCGTGAATAGCCAGCTATCCTCTGCGCAGCAGCAACAGATACGCATGATCTTACGTACGTATAGTGACTGCTTTACGTCCACCTCAAAAATCAAGCACACCCCAACCGTAAAGCACCATATTATAACGCACCCTACCGAACGGCCTTTACGACAGCAAGCCTACCGCGTGTCGCAAAAAAAACAAGAGGCAATACGTTTTCAAGTGAAACAGATGCTCAATTACGAGGTCATCCATCCCTCGAACAGTCCATGGGCGTCACCCGTCGTACTTGTGAAAAAGAAAGACGGCACATTTTGATTTTGCGTCGATTACCGGAAGCTCAACAAAGTGATGAAGAGAGACGTCTACCCTTTCCCACGCGTAGATGATTCACTGGATCGACTTCGACGTGCCCGATATTTTTTATCAATGAATTTACGCAGCGGCTACTGGCAGATCAAGGTCGATAAACGCGACAGAAAAAAACAGCATTCATAACTCCAGATGGCCTCCACGAGTTCAAAGTGTTACCATTTGTATTGTGCTCTGCACCGGCAACGTTCCAATGGATGATGGACACCATCCTGTCTAGTCTGAAGTTGGAATTCTGCCTCGTGTATTTAGACGACGTCGTTGTTTTCTTTCCAGACCATTTGAGCAACATTTACAACGACTTCAGTCCGTCTTCGTCGCTATTCGATCCGTAGGCCTATCACTAAAACAGGAGAAGTGTCATTTCGGCTACGAAGAACTAAAGTTTCTCGGCCACCATGTCAGTCACGTTGGCATTTGACCAGACCCAGAAAAGACCATGGCCGTTGCTGCATTTCCTCCACCTTCGAACAAACGGGATTCGCGCCGGTTTTTGGGTCTCTGCGCCTACTACAGGTGCTCTGTCCAGAGCTTTGCCAAAATCGCTGAACCACTTACACGCTTAGCGAAAGAGGATACTCCTTTTGTGTGGGGTCTTGAACAGAGAGCCGCTTTTTCCAAGCTTCAACGGTGCCTTCAGAGTGAACCCTTACTAGGGTACTTCGATGAATATGCCGCCACCGAACTTCACACTGACGCAAGCAACATCGGTCTTGGTGCAGTGCTCTTCTAGTGGCAAGACGGCGCTGAACGTCCCATCGCTTATTCAAGTCGCATTCTCTCATCTGTGGAAACAAACTACTCGACCAGGAGAAGGAGCGCCTTGCTGTTATTTGGGCAATAAGAAAGTTCCGACCGTATCTTTATGGCCGTCCATTCAGAGAAGTTATGGACCTCATGCCCTCTGTTTTCTGGCCAATCTCAAGGACCCTTCAGGGTGCCTCGCGAGGTGGAGCTTGCACCTTCAAGAATTTGAGGTTACAGTCGTCTACAAGTCGGGCTGCAGGCACACTGATGCTGATTGCCTTTCGCGGACTGCCCTCGTGACGACATCGGGTGATGATAATACCGATGGCCATTTTCTTTGTGCAGTCAGTGAATCTGACTTGGCTCAACAACAGTGGAATGATTCAGAGATCCGACAACTTATATGCAAGGGAGTTTAATAGCGACGGCTGGTAGTAGGCAGGCAGCCGGTACGGACAGAAATGCTCAAGCAGTCCAGCGTCTACAGCTCATGCACCCACTCGCGCTTCGCACTCTGAGAGAGATGGTCTCACTAGGCAGTGCCTTGCAAATTCCCCACTACAATACCCCGGCGACGAAGACGAGCCATCCTGGCGACTCAAGGTGACGAGATAAAAGGAGGGTCGTAGCAGGGCTTGAGGCGACTGACGTGGACCGTCTCCCGACCAAGGCGGCGCTTGTCCGTGGACGGCTTGAGCGGTTCAATCACATAGGTGACAGAAGAAGGGTGTTGTATGACGCGGTAAGGGCCAGTACACTTCTGTGCAAACTTGGGAGTCAGGCCAGGAGAGTGGAAAGGAGGTCGAAGCCACACGAGAGAACCGACGGGGAAAGTGTCCTGAACAAGATCAAGGTCGTGGCGATCTTTTTGGAGGGCTTGATTATCTGCTGTGAAGGAACGTGCAAGCTGACGACACTCTTCGGCATGTTCGGCCATTTCAGAAACTGGGCTGAACTCGGAGGCATCAGGATTGTATGGCAGAATTGTGTCAAGTGTGCTGCATGGGTCACGACCATATAAAAGAAAAAATGAAGAAAAGCCCGTTGTTGATTGAATCGCCGTATTTTAGGCATACGTCACGAAAGGAAGGAGAACGTCCCAAATGGAGTGGTTGGAATCAACATACATAGCGAGCATGTCTCCGAGGGTTCTATTGAAACGTTCCGTTAGGCCGTTCATGTGAGGGTGGTAGGCTGTTGTCGTGCGGTGTACCGTACGGCATGACTGTAGGAGCTGCTGCAGAACTTCGGACAAAAATACGCGACCTCTGTCACTCGGGAGCTCGCGTGGTGCACCATGACGAAGAACAAACCGGTGCAAGATGAAGGTCGCACCGTCACGGGCGCCAGCCGAAGGTGGCGCTGCTGCTTCGGCGTATCTTGTCAGATGGTCGGCAGCCACAATCACCCATCAATTACTACGAACAGAGCACGGTAGTGGGCCATATAAGTCAATCCCAACACGGTCAAATGGGCGTGCAGGACATGGTAAAGGCTGCCGTTGACCGGATGAATGAGGAAATGTCTTGCGCTGCTGACACAGGGAACATGAGCGAATGTGTTTGCGTACAAACGTGTACATACCCCGCCGCTAGTAACGTTGGCGGATCCGCTCATACGTCTTTAGCGCACCGGCGTGTGCGTGTTGCGGCTCAGCATGAAAATATTCGCAGATATCAGACCGCATATGGTTGGGTATGACTAGCAGCCATTTACGACCCACCACTTGGTAGTTGCGACGGTATAACAGGCCATCCCGTATGGCGAAATGCATAGCTTGGCGGCGAAGAGCACGCAGGTAACCGGAAATGGATGCGTCAGAAAGCATGTTCAAGAGCGAGACAATCCAAGGGTCTTTCCGCTATTCGGATGACATGTCTGTGACGCTGATAGCAGAGAGGGGAAGGTCAAGGTCTGATATTTCCGTATTATCAGATTTCTTGGGTGATCGTGAAAGCGCATCTGCGTCAGAGTGCTTTCGCCCTGATGGGTAGACGACGCGTATGTCGAATTCCTGGAGGCGTAGTGCCCTACGTCCGAGGCGACCAGAAGGATCTTTCAGTGAAGCCAACCAACAGAGTGCGGGATGGTCAGTTACCACATCAAACGTTTGGCCGTACAAATAGGGGCGAAACTTGTTTAACGCCAACATAATCGCCAGGCACTCTTTTTCCGTAACAGAATAGTTGGCCTCTGCCTTAGAGAGGGCGCGGCTGGCATTGGCGACCACATACTCCGTAAAACCTGGTTTGCGTTGCGCGAGCACTGCACCAAGGCCGATGCCACTTGCATCCGTGTGTACTTCGGTCGGCGCAGTAGGGTCGTAATGACGCAGTACGGGTGGTGAGGTAAGGAGTTGGCGCAGTGTTGCGAAGGATTCGTCACAGGCTGCATTCCAATACGAAAGATCTGCAGGGCCAGCAAGGAGTTCGGTGAGCGGAGCGATGATGGAAGCAAAGTTCCGGACAAACCGACGAAAATAGGAGCACAGTCCCACAAAGCTCCGTAATTCTTTAACTGTAGTCGGCTTAGGAAATTCGGCAACAGCACGAAGCTTGTCAGGGTCGGAAGGATGCCGGCTTTCGAGACATGACCAAGTATGGTGAGTTGTTTAGCCCCGAAGTGACATTTCTTCAGGTTAAGCTGAAGCCTGGCCTTTGTAAGGCACTGTAGAATTTTACGCAGACGAGTGAGATGCGAAGTGAAATCGGGTGAAAAGACCACAACGTCATCAAGATAGCACAAGCAAATGTTCCATTTCAGGCCACGTAAAATGCTGTCCATCATTCTCTCGAATGTGGCGGGCGCATTGCAGAGTACGAATGGCATTACGGTAAACTCATAGAGACCATCCGTTGTGACAAACGCCGTTTTTGGACGATCAGACTAAGCCATTGGGACCTGCCAATAACCTGAGCGAAGGTCAAGCGAAAGAGTTCTGCACCTTGGAGACAATCGAGAGCGTCGTCTACGCGGGGAAGAGGGTAAACATCTTTCCTCGTATTGTTGTTTAGGCGCCTGCAGTCTACGCAGAACCGGATCGAACCATCCCAGGCAGCACAGAAGGTTGGCCCAATATTGGGGATAGATCGGCATTGCCTGGCCCATGAACGGCCCAGTTTTCACAACGTACCGCCAAGATTGGCTGTGCCAGCCAAATAGAACGGCGACGTTGGACCAGCGTTCACAACGTACCCCCAATATTGTTTCTGCCAGCCAAATAGAACGGCTATGTTGGACCAGCATTAACAACATTCCGCCAATGATGGCTGTGCCAGTCTATTAGATTGGTTATATTGGGCCAGCTTTCAGAGCTTTCCGCCCATATAGGCTGTGCCGGCTGATTAGAACGGACACATCGGGCCAGGTTGTACAAGTAGCAGCCAATATGGGCGGAGCCATCCATAAGACCGGCATTATTGGCCCGCCGTTTGACCGTTATTGCCGGCGTCAGCTGAAAAGTCAACATCACGATGTCATAATATTAGAATATGAGCCAATTTCTGCGGCTGCTGCTTTTTGGCGCTGTTCTGGCCCCAATTCACGCACCGATTTTTCAAGTTAGAGAGAGAGTAATATATGTGCCGGGCACAATATTAGAACTATCTTTTCGTCATTAAACCATACCCCGCCACGGCGGTCTAGTGGCTAAAGTACTTCGGCTGCTGACCCGCAGGTCGCGGGTTCGAATCACGGCTGCGGCGGCTGCATTTCCGATGGAGGCGGAAATGTTGTAGGCCCGTGTGCTCAGATTTGGGTGCACGTTAAAGAACCCAGGTGGTCGAAATTTCCGGAGCCCTCCACTACGGCGTCTCTCATAATCATATGGTGGTATTGGGACTTTAAACCCCACATATCAATCAATCAATCAATAAACCATGCACAGTTGGTTGAAATGCATAATCGTTGGTTGAAGTTGTGCAAGGTAGACTTTTTAAGTGAGAAAAAATTACCGATCAAGTTTCTCTGTCAGACGTGACGTACGATGCGGTGCTATCCGTACGTATGACGAAGCTGCTGCGGATACCGCTGTCTTACGCGTGCATGTAGACATCGAATATCTGACGCAAATCTTATCGTATCATGTGTCGGGCTAGCTATCTACGCGACCTATTCGAATCTGTTTTGCGTTCACAGCACAGTACGTGTTAACGGCACTTGCTGCTGCTTGACGTGTGGGAAGAGCGGGGGTCGTCAGTTGCGTTATGGTGACTGAATCATACAGCATATGCAGTTGCCGTGATCTAACACACCAGACGCGCGTGTGCACGCACGCACGCGCTATATTCATGCAACGACCACACGAATTCCCAACAACATCGCAGCGAACGGTTGGTAAGGTGTTGCGGAGTGTGTGGGCGTCGTAGCCAGCTCGTTGCGAACGTGAATTTCGGCGTGGAACGCTTCTTTTTTATGTACTTTTTTATGTGTACCCAAAACGGTAGGCTGCGCGATACGAGCAGTACGACACACAAAAAAAAGAAGAAACGTGAATGCATAGGGCAAATCGTTAATAACAAAAAAAAACACGCACGCTCACGCCACTGCAGTGGCGTGAGCGTGCGTGTTTTTTTGTTATTAACGAAGCACATGTGCTTCCATAAACATGACAGCCAAGAATGATGAAGTATTCATTTACATACAAATTACTATGAGTTGCTGAAACTCACGCAAAAGACCATAATTTCTTCCTTGGATATTGATCGAGTGCTTTGGAATTATGCTATGTGAATTTGACACATCAACAGTGCATTATGATTCCCACCATAAGGGGCCACAATCTTGACAAGTATAAGAAGTAGTCTTCCCACCTGATGTGCACCTAACGTAAAGAGGCCTTGTTTCTCAAGTTAGCAATATATATATATTATATATATAT
This sequence comes from Rhipicephalus annulatus, assembly GCA_013436015.1. Classification (NCBI taxonomy): domain Eukaryota; kingdom Metazoa; phylum Arthropoda; class Arachnida; order Ixodida; family Ixodidae; genus Rhipicephalus; species Rhipicephalus annulatus. Next base: position 3,673 of record WOVY01010708.1, on the reverse strand, counting down.
ATATATGGAGCACATCACCACTGGAAAAATATACCAGGTGTAACCAGAAAAAGGCGCACCTGCAGTTTTAAAGTTTAAAAGAAGCAATGACATGCCAACCATCCAAAATAGAATGCCCGAGAAAGGAGCATCAATCAGTATTACAGCAGCTAAAAGCCTGCTAACAGCTGAAGGTAGTCATGCTGCTCTTCCATCAAGTATAGTGTACAACTGAGAAAAGATACTGAAGATACACCATCAGCAAATGACAAAACCAATACAGACAGAGTTTTTCTCTTATAATACAAACAAGTCTTTAGCTGAGGAGGCAAATAAGTCATTGGCACACAATAAGTGCACAAAAAAAAAGCTGTCGCACGAGGCTCTCAGTGCTTAGACAACACAGGCAAAAATACAGTAGACTGAAGAAGAGAAAGTCCATAGCAAAAGTTACCATACTCCTGAGTTCTTGCTTTGCGTGCAAATGAAGCTAGCGTGAAGATGAACACTAGATTAAAGCACCACAATCAATATCTGGAAGTCAATGCTTTAGGAATAATACAAAGTACTGAAGAGCAGTGCAAAGAGCATTCCAGTGAAGGCAAATATAAAAAAAAGACTTAAAGCTCTGTGGCCCTGAACAAGACAACACCACAACCAATCGAAGAGCCGTTCGGACACACCAGCAGTTCTGGCCAACACTAAAAAGTCACAAAACATACCTTTAATGCCTTTTTTGCAAGAGAACTTTAAAAGAAATGTGCATACACCAATGCCAGAAGTATCGATAGAAGCTATTACTCGTATTCAGCTCTTCATTGAAACACTGACAGAAGATACTTGTACCTGAATGCTTAATTACTTTGGTACAACTCAAGAGCGCCGACGCCAAGTGGCAAAAAATTATGATGGAAGACTACAATGTGATCAAATGCACACGTCAACCACCAACCAAGGTCCTATGCTAGAGTGAATATCGCAAAAAATCTTGAACGCCTAATGTCACTGGCTCATACTCAGCGTTCTCAATCAAAATCTTGACCTCCCACACAGCATATTATTTCAACAACCTGCCACCTCTCACATGTCATGAAACAAGCTCGAGTATACACAAACCCTCCTCACCGTTATGTAGTTAGATAGCTCCACTAGTGCTTCACTCTCGGAACACATAGACCAGGGCCGTAACTAGACGGGTAGTGAGGAGGTTCTGAGCCCCTGAAGTATTTTCGTGCTCTGACTTTTCATCAACAATAGCATAATCTGGGCAAGTTGGTTCATCGTGGTTGTGTTCTAGTAACAGTGAGAGAAGTTCAGGAAAGACAAAAAGGACAGGAAAGAGCGCTGACTGCCAACTAAATTTTATTGAAGGTACTACGCCCACTTTTATACAGAGTACAAGAACAGTGCTCATGCACAACGACACATGTGAGACCATGATAATATAATCTTAACTGAGAAAAGAATACTCTCTCTCCGAATGGATGAGTGAAGGTATACTGATGCACTGATTCATGGCCTTCCTGACAAGAAAAAGCTTTCACAGTCTCTCTTTCATTTCTTGTTCTTGCTTTTTTCAAAACAGTGTTTTATGAAACATAGAACTGCACTTACATTCTTTACAGTGTATGGCCATGCGACTAGCATAGCCATTCTTAACATTTTAAGCATGCTGTCTTGCTCAAACATTGGGGCACTGCCCAGTTTGTCTTATGTTTACGTTTCCACATGTCAATAGTATCTCATACACAACATTATATTGGCATTCAGTATACCTATTCTCGTGACGAATGGTGAAATAATGGCTATTCCTGTTGCTTTTTAGTACACACACTTTTGAAAACTTGCAAGGGATGGCAAATAACAAGATAAAATCATATCGGCTCGCTATTTTCTTTATATTGTGAAACACCTTATGTACGTACGGTATAGCATGCAAAGATCTTTGGTCATTCTGTTTTTATTTTGGTCCTGTTTTGTTTAACTTGACTTTCTGCAGGAGGGTTTAGCACACGGGTGTGGTGGTGCTGTTGGGATATCCAGCATCCTTTAGTCTTTTAATCTGGTTTTTAAGGCTTACTCATCCTTGTGCTCACATGACTTCTGAAGGGTGGCCTCAATGCACGTGGTACAATTCCTCTGTGTAAATTGTGTAAATGTGTAATTATGTGTTATGATGTACTAAAAAAGATGTCCCAAGAATCAGAATAAGTGACAGTAGTCAAAGTTTTTGTCACTGCCTTTATACAAATACCAGTTTATTTGTTGCCTCCTGCAGTATTTTAGGGCCTCTTATATAGATAGGATGTTTTCTCACTTTTATTACATTTTTGTATTGATGATGCCATATGCTCAGGAGGTAGAATGTCGTTATGTTCTTTCTGATAACTTCTAGCTTCTGAGCAAAGATAATGTTTCAGAAAAATGAAAAAAGGCTAGCATAATATTAAGACATGGGAAGAAAGCAGAGTTTATCAAAAAATCAATGCATTAGTTGGGAATGAGAAAAAAAGATGGATGACAGGTCAGTAATGTCAATTAATTTATATTAGGACACATGAAATGTAGCAGAGGGTGGCAGGTGATTAGTTCAAATGAGATCGAGAAATTATCAGCCATAATATAAATTGGCTCATACAGGACAGGGAACATTGATTGGGCTTCCTCCCTGCAGTGGACATAATATAGGCTTAACGCTAACAATGAGCAAAGCCTGTGAAATTAATGCTCCATGAAATGAGCAGTACTGCACAGATTGCTGTGCTAGACTTCCCATTTGCATGTTTTTACCAGCTTATCCTGCTCGCTGTGCAGACACAAAGCTTCACCAGAAAAACAATGTTATACTTGGTGAGGATAATGCCAGTGAATGCAGTGTTTTATCTACACCTTTCCTTGCTTAAGTCCTCCTCCAAACTATACGATTTTTCTTGGAAATGTTCTGCTTACAGCACACCAACCGATCAAGTGAAACAACTTTATTGGAGTCCTGCAGGACGCGCCCTAGTATGCAATCACCATTCCACTTCACGTTACAACATACTGGTGGTAAAAATATTCTTGGCAGAGTACAGAAGTGCATGCACTGAGCTAGCTTGTGCAGCGCGGTCTATTCCAGAAAGCTGAACCTATGTTTGGTACAGAATTTTGTAACCACACGATGCTTGTACAGATTAAATGTGGCCACACATAGCAACTTCTGAGCTTTTTTTATGAAATGATCTCGCAGTATCTGAAAACATTTGTTTTTTTTGTACTTCATATCATAGTTCCAGTGAAATATTTCTCTTGTTCCTCTCATTGAATAATGGCATTTGGTGCGGCTAAGGTGTTCCTAATGCCTCACTATGAGATCAGAAAAACGATTCTCCTTGAAATTGCTTCACAAGCATTTTCTAAGATATTGAATGACACTGCTTGCACATGTACAAACATTTGCTAGTTTTATTGAGGGTGATGATAAAGGGAATCAGTTGGTGCATCCAAGCCGTACAGAGATTAACTGGCCCTGAAAAGGGCCGTTTAGTTATATATCTTGCAGCTTGTTCCAGGTAGACAGGGCTTCATTCTGTAGAAATGGTAACTCATCACACTGGTTCCCCAGCATGAAGAACATAACTTGATGCTAACACTGACTCAGATGTTCTGAAATGTACATGAGGGTACATGAAGGCTGGGTACATGAAGGTTGCAG
>WOVY01010707.1:0-48222 GCA_013436015.1 Rhipicephalus annulatus | reverse complement strand
CGGAAAATCATCGAGGACAAGTTGCTCATATGCTCAAACGAGATGGTATCCGGCCTTCGTCCAGCTCGTGGTTATCACCTGTAGTGCTAGTCCGAAAGAAGAATGGTTCGGTGCGATTCTGCGTCGATTATCGAGCACTTAATAAGATCACACGCAAAGACATCTGCCCGATGCCACGAGTCGACGACGCACTTGATTCTCTGCAAGGCGCTGAATTTTTCTCCAGCCTCGATTTACGGTCTGGTTATTGGCAAATACCTGTGCATGAAGCGGACAAAGAAAAAATTTCCTTGCAACACCAGATGGGCTGTACGAGTTCAACGTCATGCCATTCGGTTTATGTAACTCTCCTGCCACATTTGAACGCATGATGGTCACAGTTCTACGCGGCCTATAATGGAAACATGTCTCTGTTATCTAGAAGACATTGTCATTTTCTCCTCTTCTTTACGTCAGCATCTTGATCGTTTGGACGAAGTTTTGACGTGTATTTCTAGTGCTGGACTTCAGCTAAACACAAAAAATGCCATTTCGCCAACAAGAACATCAAGGTGTTGGGCCACCTTGTTAGCAAAGATGGCATTCGTCTGGATCCTGACAAGCTTGCTCTTGTGATACACTTCCCTCGGCCAGAAATTTAGAAAAACTTACGAAAGTTTATGGGCCTGGACTCCTACTTCCGCCGCTTCAGTAGTCATTTTGCTGCCACCACGTCGCCACTGCACAAGCTGCACATCCGGATCAACTTCGCTTGGAACGATGACCGCGAGCGTTGCCTTTGAAGCCCTCAAGAATGCTTAACGTCCGAGTTTTTCTGTGCCATTTTGACGAGAGCGCACCTACATGTCTGCACACCGACGCGAGCGGCCATGGCACTGGTGCAGTTCCTATACAGCAGGATGCCACTTCACGGGAAAGAGTTATAGCGTATGCTAGTCGTGCTCTTACGGCTGCTGAACAGAACTACTCCATAACTGAGCAGGAGTGCCTTGCTGTCGTTTGGGCCATACAAAAATTTCGACCGTATCTTTACGGACGCCACTTCACGGTTATTACAGACCACCACGCCTTGTGTTGGCTCTCGACACTGAGAAACTTATCTGGTCGCCTCGTTCATTGGGTGCTCCGCCTACAAGAGTACGATTTTGACGTCATCTATAAGCCTGGCATAAGACACCAAGATGCAGATGCTCTCTCTCTCTGCCCCCTTCCACTTTCATCATCAAGTATGTCAGCTTATTGCTCGTCTTGTGGGCAAGGCACAGCGTCACCCCTCACATTATCACACCTTGCGGTTATCGACACGCCGGCTTCCAATTGCTACACCGAGTTCGCCACACGCCAGCGTGATAATTCATATTGCAATCGCATTATCTAATGCCTAATGGCATATCACCTACTCCTAATGCTAGATTGTGCCGACAACTACGGCAATTTAAGCTCAATAACAATGTGCTCCATCGTTACGTTATACACTACTGATGGACACCACTGGGTTCCAGTACTTCTGCGTTCGCTACGTCATCAAGTTCCGAAGCCTTTCACGACGACTAATGTGCAGGGCACTTGGGATTTAACAAAGACAAAGCCGCATCAGAAACCGTTTCTTCTGGCCAGGCATCTCTACCTTCGCGGCCAAGTACGCTGCATCTTGCCATCTGTGTCAACGGCGGAAGCGACCAACTTCGTCTCCTGCTGGCCTTCTGCAACCTATTCCATGTCCCGAGACTCCATTTGCCATCGTTGGCATAACCTACTTGGGCCTCCCCCATCACGCCAGCAGGTAATCGTTGGATTGTGACTGCTGTCGACCACCTGACATGGTACGCAGAGACCACTGCACTACGCACAAGTTCTGCTTCAGACGTCGCAGACTTCTTTCTCAACGCCATTGTATTGCGTCACGGAGCACCTCGTATCCTCCTCAGTGATCGCGGCAAGACGTTCCTGTCTATCATAATCGAAACCCTGCTCACAACCTGTGGCGCAGTACATAAGACGACGTCAGCCTACCATCCTCAAACTAATGGGCTGACAGAGAGATTTCATCGAACACTAACAGACATGCTGTCGATGTACATCGCACCAAATCATGACAACTGGAATACGATTTTGCCTTTTGTGACGTTTGCCCATAACACCGCTGTTCAAAGAACTACTGGCTACTCGCCTTTCTACCTCGTGTACAGCCGTTCACCGACATTCACCATCGATGTCTCTTTCCTAAATTTGCCCACTGACGCCTCGGCTAACGTTTCTGAGCAGTTTATCACAAGGCTCGAAGAATGTCGGCAACGGGCTCGCCTTAATACAGAAGCCCATCAGCAAGATCGCAAGCAACGCTACGGCAGCTCTCATCGCGACGTCTCCTTCAGTCCAGGGGATGAATTGTTGCTTTGGACGCCCATTCCTACTCCAGAATTTTTCACAAGTATCAGTCACGCTTCATTGGACCTTATACAATCAATGAACAAACGTCTCCAGTGAACTATTGTATCATTTCCACCGACCTTTCTTCGGATCGTCACTGTCGTGGTTCGGAGATTGTGCACGTATCGCGTCTGAAGCCATTCGTTTGACGTTCTGTTTCTGTATAAGACGCGTCCGGGCTGGCCGCTTACGCGTGGGGGGAAATAAGTGTGAGCATTATTCATACGGGTCATCTTATATGTACATATTCGTCATCATCAGTCTGATCTGTGTTGTGGGGCAGAGGCTCGGCAAGTAAAAAAAGAAATGTCCTGTAGCCAAAACGTTGCCTTTCAATATGAAGTGACAGCTAAACGAGCCAGACACGGTAAGAACGGAGCTGCGCCTAAGCAGTGGGGCAGAATTAAAATAAAATAAATTCTGGAAGTAACGTGATTGGCCTAATTCGGTATATACTCAATCAATGAAAGATTAGTGTTATATGCGTTTTCGAAGAAGTAGTGCCATAGATGATGTGGCTATGTATGAAGGCAACGTATAAAGACATGAAACGTGGAATCTTGGGCAAGTTGGTAGGACATAACTGAATGTAGGAACAGCGCAACCTAGGAGTACCAATTTCGTAACCACAGCGCTTTTGTCAGTCGTTGTTTTGTCACTCCCGTAGTTACGAAGTAACTATTTCTAGGTTGCGCTGTTCCTACATTCAGGTATAAGGACACTAAGGCGTCGTGTGAAAACTTGAACAAGCTTTTATCAGTGCTCCTGTACCAAAGTTCGTTTTGTGTAAAGAAAACAACGTTGTTGCGGGGCTTTAATCAAGGGTCCAAATTTATGCCTAAACACACAGTCAGAAGAGTGAATATAACGGTGGTAAATGAACGCTTTTGGTTTGAATGGGAGAACTTTTTGAGAAGATATAAAACTAGGAAATGAGTTTTACGAGCATTTAAAATTGACCATTTTAAACGACACCATTTAAAAATATTGGTCAATTCAATATTTAGCTTAGTGCTACATCCGACAAAGAAATAATCGTATTGTCAGCGTAAAGAATAACTTTAGAATCCTCAAGGCAGTAAGGTAAATAATTATTTTAAATAAAAACAAGTATGTCCCAAGGAACGGAACGCAGTGGTATCACTTCATTAATTTTTTTGAAGGAGTAGTGAGATCAACTTGATGCTTCTCGCGTTTTAGGCGTCAACACGTATAAAAATTTGTCCCCTAGTAACAATTCGCCACTGATAATGCAAAGAAAGGACGAAATATTGTATGTGTCACCGATTAGTATGGCCAATATAGAAACCGATTCAAAGCGGGTCCAAGGCCCGCTAATTTTCAGCGCTGCCAACGCTGCCATGCGCTTACCGCCCGCGGTCCATCTCCATCAGACCAGGTGGCCACACGAAAAAGTGACGTGAGTTTTAGTTGACATTTAGTCTGCTCGGTGTGCACGTGTATTGGCTTTTTCGGTCGGTTTTAACATACTAATAGCCGCAGCACGTGTTTCTATCCAAGAAACTTTCGGTGACATCATTATTTATTCACTAACACCGAAGCCTAATGTTTTTGTGTTAGAAACTGTGTGAGCGAAGACTTTTTCCGCTTTCAGGTGAAAGGTAGGTGCTCAAATGAAAGAACTAAATTCTATATTTTGTCTCTACCCTAAAAAAATTGCATTTGAAATATTTAGTCAGTGCAGATAAAAGACCCTAGAAAATGAACTGCTCGTTAAATCTTCTGTTACACACCAAAATTGCTAGGCTACGCTGACACACTAAACCGGAAGCCATCCCTCATCTCTGTTTGTAAACAGCGATAGAGTCTTTCGCAACTACCATTGTCGTTACCGCTGTGATCAGTGTCCACAAGCGATTATGAAAGCAATGAAGAATATGGCATCGTTGTGCTTCACGGCATGGCGAATCATTTTCGGTTCGATCTTTTTTTTAACCAGTAAATCTACAGTCGACACGGGGCCGAGCAGCAATGAAGAAGCTGGAGACGCACGCTTGAACCAAACTGGCTGGTAAGACACATGAACGTTTCGTGCTTGTTACTTGTTTGTGGTGGCCTTAGCTTCAAATTATCACATTTGCGTTCACGACTCCACGTCAAAGCCCTCAAAGTGACACAACGAAAGTGCAGAACCGCCACGAACGCACTGTAAGAACCAAGCAACTGAAGCTGTTCCTATGCAGCGAGGTGTCACCGCCAGATGGTGCCACATGTAGACACCACGATGGCAACACTAAAATTGTTGACGTCATCACTGCTCGCTCATGATCACTAGGCGCCTGAGGCGATGCCTAGGAGCTACGAGCCCGCGTGGTCATATTTGGGTGCGCGTTGAGAACCCCTGGTAGTCGAAATTTCCGGAGCTCTCCACTACGTCGTCTCTCAGTATTATATGGTAGTTATGGGACAATAAATAAGGCATATTGATCAGTCATTAATTTTTAAACAAGGTTATTCAGCAATTTACTTCATTTTTTAACCCTGACTTTCAGACTAATACTAAATGACTGTTTCTTATAGTTTTCTTGTACAGGTAATTTTTTTCGCATGCTAGCTAACAAAACTTGTGGTAATCATGAATTCCATTAAGACACATATTTTCGTACGTTTAACAGTTTTAGTATTTGCATGCAATGCTTTAAGTAGTAAGGCACAGAAATTCTCTACTGCATCATTACAACTTTGCAAATTACCAATAGATGTGCCGTCACTACCACGAATTAACCTAATATAGTTATCCGGAATGATGGTTGAATTGATGTGACGCGTGTTATGACGATGTAGATTTGCAATGAATGTTACAAATACGGAATCATGGTCAGAGATGAGCCCATGAATGACTACTGCGCTTGATGTTGCGGTGATATTGCTTATTACGTGGGCAATGAGAATATTAGTCCCACTCGGTGAAAGTTAGATAGAGGTTGAAATTAGGGACTCAAGCCCGTAGCCAAGAAAACAATATCTATTTGTTACGGCGCGGCTGTTATCTCGATCCATTTGGTCGAGGTTCATGTTACCAACCAGTGCAAGTTTTTTTCATTTTCAGCAGTGATAATGTTGAGCAGAGCAGGAGCATTGTGTATGAAATTTGGAATCGACGAAAATGGGGAACAATAAATCCTTGAAGTGATGAACTTATTCGAATTACTTGAAGGGTTAGCCTCCCTCGATTCAGACGGATTGACATTAGCAAAACATCTAAAGATACGCCCAACTCGCGTTTGTAGTTAATGTCGGATGATCTTGATATAGCGGAGCCGCCGTAGCGACAAGATCAAGGAGACAATATTCAGAACTGTATCCTCAAAAGCCACGCACATTACCATCACAAGGTTCTAGCCAGGTATCAGTAATGCACAAAAATAAAAAATTGACACAGTCAACCAGTAAACACACTAATTTTGTCATAGATTTTGTACAAAGTAGGCGCGTTGATGTTCATCATTGAACGGCTAGAGTTGGCAAGCAGTGATTTAGCTTTCTCGAATAAAAGCAATGACATGATGAAAGAAGACGAAAATTAGTGGATTGAAAAATAAATTCGTGTCACCCGTCTCCAGGTAATACGCTGAGATCAGATTTCGTATTTATCTAAGATATTCTGCTCTCATAAGAGTTACGGGCCTTGATATGACAGTTTTCTGCCCAGAGCAACTGCCATTTCTTACCCTTTTTTGAGCAGTGGCCGTAAGAATTGGACGCCTTCTATTCTTTCCGCTACAGGCCAGTGCAGTCCACCTGTTCCAGCAGTCACCCGTGCCTGTACGCGTACCCTCCCCTGCCCAACTGCGCTTGAGCTACGTGGCTACCAGCAGTGCCCGTCTACAGGTTGGTTTCCATGCTGTCATTTTTGTTGATGTCATGCACTGACCTGTGGCTACTGCTCAAAAGTGGTACCTTGTCGTTTTGCTTGCACAACATGCCCACTAACACCAAGCATGCTAAAAAAATGAGCACATTGAGTCACTGCTTCAGGCTAAACTGATAATCTCACTGATAATTTTGTGTCTAAACTAATCAAAAAGTTGAAAGATCAAGGATTACGCAACATTTCTGCTATTTCTGGCAGCGTACATTACATCAGTGACGAATATGATTGAGCGTGCGTCTGTAAACAAAGTAGTACAGTGAAATAAAACACTGAAAGTAGAAAATGATCAACCAACCAAAAGGAGTGCTGATATGAAGCAATGCAGCTTGTTAAATAACATAAAAATCAAATTTGTCGCATTTACGCCAGGTAAGAATTGCGCATATGTCTTGAAAACGATTAAAGAAGGGACTGAATGCCCTCTTTCATCTACAAGGGGGCAAAAATGCTGGATGCCCATGCGCTCAGATTTGGGTGCACGTGAAAGAACTCCAGGAGGTCGAAATTCTCAGCGTCTCTCATATCATATTGCCACAGGAATGGAACGAGATTTAGCCATGCCAGTGCAAGTATGTGCCATGGTGTGAAAAAAAGAAGACTGTTGGTGTGCTCGTGCTCTAACGTTCGGCTCGGCTTGACGTCCAGTGTTGCTGCTGTGAACAGTCGTTTTGGTCGTTCTGTAATCACGTGACATTTTCTGGTGGAGGTGCTGGGTAGTGTTGTATGCACTGCAATAAGCAGAAAGGTCCCGACACTAGTCGCGACTTGGAAAAACCAGCTGACCTACGGTGTAGCAGGCGACAACTAGGCATACCTCCTGAATTCGGACCATTTCCACAAATCGGCAGTACTATGGCTAGTGCGGGAACGCAAACTCAAGAGACATCAATGCTGCCTCCTCCATGGTTCTTCAACGCCCCGCAAACCCCGAAGCCGTTCCACAGTGACCATTACGAGGACGTCGACGACTGGCTTGACGACTACAACCGTTGCAGCAGCGTCAAGAAGTAAAACGAGCAGCGAAAGCTTCGCTGTGTCTACTTTTATCTCAAAGACTCTGCGCACACTTGGTTCGAAAACCATGAAGCCACTATGACAACCTGGTCAGAGTTTTGCAACCAGTTGCGGAATACCTTCGGAAGCTCTGACCGAAAGGAGCAAGCAGAACGGCTCCTCACTTCCTGAAACCAGCGTCCGAACGAGAGTGTTGCCATGTTCGTTGAGGACATGCCACGGCTGTTCAAGCGAGTTGACTCCTCAATGGCGGAAGAGAAGAAGGTGCGCCTACTAATGCGGGGAGTGAAAGATCAGCTGTTCGCTGGACTAGTGCAGAACCCTCCCAGCACTGTAGAGGATTTCCTCCGCGAAGTCACGACAATGGAGAGAATGCTAAGGCAGCGTTCGTATCAGTATGAGCACCCTGACATTCTTTAGTCAGTGTCGTTGGCCCTGCCAACACCTGACGTCATGACCGTAAGAGACCTGACGGAGCTCGTGCGCAGTATTGTGTGCGAGGAGCTGAAAAAGCTGCACGTGGTGTCTTTTCCGCCCCATGTTGCTGCTCTAACGGATGTCGTTCGTGAAGAGGTCCGACAGCTGGTGCACCCCTTGACGAATCTGCGTGCAGCTTAGGTCCAACCCATGACAGTCCCGCGTACAGCCGAAGCTCTGCTGTTAACGTACGTGGGATCATTACGTACTCCTGCACCGCCTGTTGGCTATCCGTCCCGTCCGTCCACCCTGCAAACGGTGCCGTCATTCTACTCAGGACCACGGCAGTACGGCAACCCACCCCTTACATTGAAATCCAGTGTATGGCGCGCTTCCGACAACCGGCCTCTATGTTATCACTGTCTGAACCAGGTCACATCTACCGTGAGTGCGCATATGGGCACATGGATTTTCCTGACTTTCGACCGTATGCTCGTCGACCCAGAGATGGTGAGCGGCACCGTGCTATTGCCAAATACTTGGCAAGCCAACGATCTTCAACTCTTCCGCGTTGCTAATCCCGCTTACCGTCTCTACGGCGTTTCACGTGATCTGGCCAACAATCGAGCTTTGCAGACGTCCTTGTAGGAAGATCGCCTAGATCCACAAGCCCACTTCGGGGAAACTAAGAACAGCAACGTCTGAGGGTAAGACCACTGTTGATCGACTGTCACAAGATCCTCCCCAGATCTGCCTGCCGACATTCAATCACATCCTTTCACCGACGTGTGCCATCGACGAAAAACATGTCTCTGCTCGCATCTCTGTCCTTGTCGACAACCACCCGCTGACCACTCTGGTAGGTTCGGGTGCCGATTTTTCTGTTGTAAACGCTCACCTCGCTGCACAGCTAATAAAGGTAATGACACCTTGGAGACATGGAACCAACCTCCGGACTGCGGAAGGTCACCTATTGATACCGCTGGGAATATGCACTGCCCACCTCCAAATTTGTGAGTGGACATACATTGTTTCCTTCGTTGTGATGCGTGAACGCTTCCAAAACCAAATTCTCGGAGTGAATTTGCTCCGCGAGCATGGAACCATTATTAACTTTCGCGACCTGCTCATAACGTAATCTAACGACCATAAAGCCCTACAAAAGGATGTAGTCGCGCAGACCGCAACACTTCGAATTGCTGACGACACCATCGCACTTCCGCCGTGAGCCAGTATGTTGGTAACTGTCTAGAGTGACTGACAACAAAAGTAGTGGCATCACGGAAACTAACCTCTCTGTGCTCTTGCCTCGGCAGATTTGTGTCCCGCGCACTATCGTCCAACTGAAACATCGGAGGACCTAGCTTCTGATCACGAATTTTGGCGGCCAGTACCAACACTTGTCAAAGCGAACAGCGATCGCGAACTTTGAAGCCATTGATGACGAAGAATGTCCCACTATCGCTCCGATTGCCACTGCTGCCGAAGGTGACACTGCATTAGCCAGTACAGTTGGCGTGAATAGCCAGCTATCCTCTGCGCAGCAGCAACAGATACGCATGATCTTACGTACGTATAGTGACTGCTTTACGTCCACCTCAAAAATCAAGCACACCCCAACCGTAAAGCACCATATTATAACGCACCCTACCGAACGGCCTTTACGACAGCAAGCCTACCGCGTGTCGCAAAAAAAACAAGAGGCAATACGTTTTCAAGTGAAACAGATGCTCAATTACGAGGTCATCCATCCCTCGAACAGTCCATGGGCGTCACCCGTCGTACTTGTGAAAAAGAAAGACGGCACATTTTGATTTTGCGTCGATTACCGGAAGCTCAACAAAGTGATGAAGAGAGACGTCTACCCTTTCCCACGCGTAGATGATTCACTGGATCGACTTCGACGTGCCCGATATTTTTTATCAATGAATTTACGCAGCGGCTACTGGCAGATCAAGGTCGATAAACGCGACAGAAAAAAACAGCATTCATAACTCCAGATGGCCTCCACGAGTTCAAAGTGTTACCATTTGTATTGTGCTCTGCACCGGCAACGTTCCAATGGATGATGGACACCATCCTGTCTAGTCTGAAGTTGGAATTCTGCCTCGTGTATTTAGACGACGTCGTTGTTTTCTTTCCAGACCATTTGAGCAACATTTACAACGACTTCAGTCCGTCTTCGTCGCTATTCGATCCGTAGGCCTATCACTAAAACAGGAGAAGTGTCAATTCGGCTACGAAGAACTAAAGTTTCTCGGCCACCATGTCAGTCACGTTGGCATTTGACCAGACCCAGAAAAGACCATGGCCGTTGCTGCATTTCCTCCACCTTCGAACAAACGGGATTCGCGCCGGTTTTTGGGTCTCTGCGCCTACTACAGGTGCTCTGTCCAGAGCTTTGCCAAAATCGCTGAACCACTTACACGCTTAGCGAAAGAGGATACTCCTTTTGTGTGGGGTCTTGAACAGAGAGCCGCTTTTTCCAAGCTTCAACGGTGCCTTCAGAGTGAACCCTTACTAGGGTACTTCGATGAATATGCCGCCACCGAACTTCACACTGACGCAAGCAACATCGGTCTTGGTGCAGTGCTCTTCTAGTGGCAAGACGGCGCTGAACGTCCCATCGCTTATTCAAGTCGCATTCTCTCATCTGTGGAAACAAACTACTCGACCAGGAGAAGGAGCGCCTTGCTGTTATTTGGGCAATAAGAAAGTTCCGACCGTATCTTTATGGCCGTCCATTCAGAGAAGTTATGGACCTCATGCCCTCTGTTTGCTGGCCAATCTCAAGGACCCTTCAGGGTGCCTCGCGAGGTGGAGCTTGCACCTTCAAGAATTTGAGGTTACAGTCGTCTACAAGTCGGGCTGCAGGCACACTGATGCTGATTGCCTTTCGCGGACTGCCCTCGTGACGACATCGGGTGATGATGATACCGATGGCCATTTTCTTTGTGCAGTCAGTGAATCTGACTTGGCTCAACAACAGTGGAATGATTCAGAGATCCGACAACTTATATGCAAGGGAGTTTAATAGCGACGGCTGGTAGTAGGCAGGCAGCCGGTACGGACAGAAATGCTCAAGCAGTCCAGCGTCTACAGCTCATGCACCCACTCGCGCTTCGCACTCTGAGAGAGATGGTCTCACTAGGCAGTGCCTTGCAAATTCCCCACTACAATACCCCGGCGACGAAGACGAGCCATCCTGGCGACTCAAGGTGACGAGAGAAAAGGAGGGTCGTAGCAGGGCTTGAGGCGACTGACGTGGACCGTCTCCCGACCAAGGCGGCGCTTGTCCGTGGACGGCTTGAGCGGTTCAATCACATAGGTGACAGAAGAAGGGTGTTGTATGACGCGGTAAGGGCCAGTACACTTCTGTGCAAACTTGGGAGTCAGGCCAGGAGAGTGGAAAGGAGGTCGAAGCCACACGAGAGAACCGACGGGGAAAGTGTCCTGAACAAGATCAAGGTCGTGGCGATCTTTTTGGAGGGCTTGATTATCTGCTGTGAAGGAACGTGCAAGCTGACGACACTCTTCGGCATGTTCGGCCATTTCAGAAACTGGGCTGAACTCGGAGGCATCAGGATTGTATGGCAGAATTGTGTCAAGTGTGCTGCATGGGTCACGACCATATAAAAGAAAAAATGAAGAAAAGCCCGTTGTTGATTGAATCGCCGTATTTTAGGCATACGTCACGAAAGGAAGGAGAACGTCCCAAATGGAGTGGTTGGAATCAATATACATAGCGAGCATGTCTCCGAGGGTTCTATTGAAACGTTCCGTTAGGCCGTTCATGTGAGGGTGGTAGGCTGTTGTCGTGCGGTGTACCGTACGGCATGACTGTAGGAGCTGCTGCAGAACTTCGGACAAAAATACGCGACCTCTGTCACTCGGGAGCTCGCGTGGTGCACCATGACGAAGAACAAACCGGTGCAAGATGAAGGTCGCACCGTCACGGGCGCCAGCCGAAGGTGGCGCTGCTGCTTCGGCGTATCTTGTCAGATGGTCGGCAGCCACAATCACCCATCAATTACCACGAACAGAGCACGGTAGTGGGCCATATAAGTCAATCCCAACACGGTCAAATGGGCGTGCAGGACATGGTAAAGGCTGCCGTTGACCGGGTGAGTGAGGAAATGTCTTGCGCTGCTGACACAGGGAACATGAGCGAATGTGTTTGCGTACAAACGTGTACATACCCCGCCGCTAGTAACGTTGCGGATCCGCTCATACGTCTTTAGCGCACCGGCGTGTGCGTGTTGTGGCTCAGCATGAAAATATTCGCAGATATCAGACCGCATATGGTTGGGTATGACTAGCAGCCATTTACGACCCACCACTTGGTAGTTGCGACGGTATAACAGGCCATCCCGTATGGCGAAAGGCATAGCTTGGCGGCGAAGAGCACGCAGGTAACCGGAAATGGATGCGTCAGAAAGCATGTTCAAGAGCGAGACAATCCAAGGGTCTTTCCGCTATTCGGATGACATGTCTGTGACGCTGATGGCAGAGAGGGGAAGGTCAAGGTCTGATATTTTCGTATTATCAGATTTCTTGGGTGATCGTGAAAGCGCATCTGCGTCAGAGTGCTTTCGCCCTGATGGGTAGACGACGCGTATGTCGAATTCCTGGAGGCGTAGTGCCCTACGTCCGAGGCGACCAGAAGGATCTTTCAGTGAAGCCAACCAACAGAGTGCGGGATGGTCAGTTACCACATCAAACGTTTGGCCGTACAAATAGGGGCGAAACTTTTTAACGCCAACATAATCGCCAGGCACTCTTTTTCCGTAACAGAATAGTTGGCCTCTGCCTTAGAGAGGGCGCGGCTGGCATTGGCGACCACATACTCCGTAAAACCTGGTTTGCGTTGCGCGAGCACTGCACCAAGGCCGATGCCACTTGCATCCGTGTGTACTTCGGTCGGCGCAGTAGGGTCGTAATGACGCAGTACGGGTGGTGAGGTAAGGAGTTGGCGCAGTGTTGCGAAGGATTCGTCACAGGCTGCATTCCAATACGAAAGATCTGCAGGGCCAGCAAGGAGTTCGGTGAGCGGAGCGATGATGGAAGCAAAGTTCCGGACAAACCGACGAAAATAGGAGCACAGTCCCACAAAGCTCCGTAATTCTTTAACTGTAGTCGGCTTAGGAAATTCGGCAACAGCACGAAGCTTGTCAGGGTCGGAAGGATGCCGGCTTTCGAGACATGACCAAGTATGGTGAGTTGTTTAGCCCCGAAGTGACATTTCTTCAGGTTAAGCTGAAGCCTGGCCTTTGTAAGGCACTGTAGAATTTTACGCAGACGAGTGAGATGCGAAGTGAAATCGGGTGAAAAGACCACAACGTCATCAAGATAGCACAAGCAAATGTTCCATTTCAGGCCACGTAAAATGCTGTCCATCATTCTCTCGAATGTGGCGGGCGCATTGCAGAGTCCGAATGGCATTACGGTAAACTCATAGAGACCATCCGTTGTGACAAACGCCGTTTTTGGACGATCAGACTAAGCCATTGGGACCTGCCAATAACCTGAGCGAAGGTCAAGCGAAAGAGTTCTGCACCTTGGAGACAATCGAGAGCGTCGTCTACGCGGGGAAGAGAGAGTAAACATCTTTCCTCGTATTGTTGTTTAGGCGCCTGCAGTCTACGCAGAACCGGATCGAACCATCCCAGGCAGCACAGAAGGTTGGCCCAATATTGGGGATAGATCGGCATTGCCTGGCCCATGAACGGCCCAGTTTTCACAACGTACCGCCAAGATTGGCTGTGCCAGCCAAATAGAACGGCGACGTTGGACCAGCGTTCACAACGTACCCCCAATATTGTTTCTGCCAGCCAAATAGAACGGCTATGTTGGACCAGCATTAACAACATTCCGCCAATGATGGCTGTGCCAGTCTATTAGATTGGTTATATTGGGCCAGCTTTCAGAGCTTTCCGCCCATATAGGCTGTGTGCCGGCTGATTAGAACGGACACATCGGGCCAGGTTGTACAGTAGTAGCAGCCAATATGGGCGGAGCCATCCATAAGACCGGCATTATTGGCCCGCCGTTGTTTGACCGTTATTGCCGGCGTCAGCTGAAAAGTCAACATCACGATGTCATAATATTAGAATATGAGCCAATTTCTGCGGCTGCTGCTTTTTGGCGCTGTTCTGGCCCCAATTCACGCACCGATTTTTCAAGTTAGAGAGAGAGTAATATATGTGCCGGGCACAATAGAAACTATCTTTTCGTCATTAAACCATACCCCGCCACGGCGGTCTAGTGGCTAAAGTACTCGGCTGCTGACCCGCAGGTCGCGGGTTCGAATCACGGCTGCGGCGGCTGCATTTCCGATGGAGGCGGAAATGTTGTAGGCCCGTGTGCTCAGATTTGGGTGCACGTTAAAGAACCCAGGTGGTCGAAATTTCCGGAGCCCTCCACTACGGCGTCTCTCATAATCATATGGTGGTGGTATTGGACTTTAAACCCCACATATCAATCAATCAATCAATAAACCATGCACAGTTGGTTGAAATGCATAATCGTTGGTTGAAGTTGTGCAAGGTAGACTTTTTAAGTGAGAAAAAATTACCGATCAAGTTTCTCTGTCAGACGTGACGTACGATGCGGTGCTATCCGTACGTATGACGAAGCTGCTGCGGATACCGCTGTCTTACGCGTGCATGTAGACATCGAATATCTGACGCAAATCTTATCGTATCATGTGTCGGGCTAGCTATCTACGCGACCTATTCGAATCTGTTTTGCGTTCACAGCACAGTACGTGTTAACGGCACTTGCTGCTGCTTGACGTGTGGGAAGAGCGGGGGTCGTCAGTTGCGTTATGGTGACTGAATCATACAGCATATGCAGTTGCCGTGATCTAACACACAGACGCGCGTGTGCACGCACGCACGCGCTATATTCATGCAACGACCACACGAATTCCCACAACATCGCAGCGAACGGTTGGTAAGGTGTTGCGGAGTGTGTGGGCGTCGTAGCCAGCTCGTTGCGAACGTGAATTTCGGCGTGGAACGCTTCTTTTTTATGTACTTTTTTATTGTACCAAAACGGTAGGCTGCGCGATACGAGCAGTACGACACACAAAAAAAGAAGAAACGTGAATGCATAGGGCAAATCGTTAATAACAAAAAAAAACACGCACGCTCACGCCACTGCAGTGGCGTGAGCGTGCGTGTTTTTTTTGTTATTAACGAAGCACATGTGCTTCCATAAAACATGACAGCCAAGAATGATGAAGTATTCATTTACATACAAATTACTATGAGTTGCTGAAACTCACGCAAAAGACCATAATTTTCTTCCTTGGATATTGATCGAGTGCTTTGGAATTATGCTATGTGAATTTGACACATCAACAGTGCATTATGATTCCCACCATAAGGGGCCACAATCTTGACAAGTATAAGAAGTAGTCTTCCCACCTGATGTGCACCTAACGTAAAAGAGGCCTTGTTTCTCAAGTTAGCATATATATATATATATATATATATATATATATATGGAGCACATCACCACTGGAAAAATATACCAGGTGTAACCAGAAAAAGGCGCACCTGCAGTTGTTTTAACTTTTATTACAAGAAGCATTGATGATGCCATATGAAAGGGGAAAATCATTATTTCTTTCTAAAAGCCTGCTAACAGCTGAAGGTAGTCATGCTGCTCTTCCATTCAAGTATAGTGTACACTGAGAAAAGACTGAAGATACACCATCAGCAAATGACAAAACCAATACAGACAGAGTTGGGAATAGAAAAAAAGTCTTTAGCTGAGGAGGCAGTAATGTCATTGGCACACAATAAGTGCACAAAAAAAAATGTCGCACGAGGCTCTCAGTGCTTAGACAACACAGGCAAAAATACAGTAGACTGAAGAAGAGAAAGGCTCATACAGGACAGGAACATTGATTGGGCTTTCCTCCCTGCAGTGGACATAATATAGGCTTAACGCTAACAATGAGCAAAGCCTGTGAAATTAATGCTCCATGAAATGAGCAGTACTGCACAGATTGCTGTGCTAGACTTCCCATTTTGCATGTTTTTACCAGCTTATCCTGCTCGCTGTGCAGACACAAAGCTTCACCAGAAAAACAATGTTATACTTGGTGAGGATAATGCCAGTGAATGCAGTGTTTTATCTACAGCTTTCCTTGCTTAAGTCCTCCTCCACAACTATACGATTTTTTGGAAATGTTCTGCTTACAGCACACCAACCGATCAAGTGAAACAACTTTATTGGAGTCCTGCAGGACGCGCCCTAGTATGCAATCACCATTCCACTTCACGTTACAAACATACTGGTGGTAAAAATATTCTCTGGCAGAGTACAGAAGTGCATGCACTGAGCTAGCTTGTGCAGCGCGGTCTATTCCAGACAGCTGAACCTATGTTTGGTACAGAATTTTGTAACCACACGATGCTTGTACAGATTAAATGTGGCCACACATAGCAACTTCTGAGCTTTTTTTATGAAATGATCTCGCAGTATCTGAAAACATTGTTTTTTTGTTTACTTCATAGTTCTCAGTGAAATATTCTCTTGTTCCTCTCATTGAATAATGGCATTTGGTGGGGCTAAGGTGTTCCTAATGCCTCACTATGAGATCAGAAAAACGATTCTCCTTGAAATTGCTTCACAAGCATTTTCTAAGATATTGAATGACACTGCTTGCACATGTACAAACATTTGCTAGTTTATTGAGGGTTGATGATAAAGGGAATCAGTTGGTGCATCCAAGCCGTACAGAGATTGACTGGCCCTGAAAAGGGCCGTTTTGTTTTATATCTTGCAGCTTGTTCCAGGTAGACAGGGCTTCATTCTGTAGAAATGGTAACTTATCACACTGGTTCCCCAGCATGAAGAACATAACTTGATGCTAACACTGACTCAGATGTTCTGAAATGTCATAGAGGGTACATGAAGGCTGGGTACATGAAGGTTGCAGTTATACTAACTGTACAGTCAAGTCAAGTCAAGTCAAGTTTATTAAATAGTTCAGTGAGTTACATGGTTAGCGTTATTACAGCAGGAGGTCCCAAAGTTTCAGAGAAACTGACAGGGGGACCTCCTATGGCTACATGGATGGGGTAATTACAAAAAATACAGCAATAGTATACGGTCTTGTGAGTAATAATGAATAATCTTGATTAACAATAAAAACACGATCAATACACAACATAATGGTAATACTCACTATTGAAAAATAACAAGGAAACAATCAAAAGCAAGTTAAGACAAAAAACAATATTAATGAACTCTACGTGACAAATGTAACACGTTTCATTATCAGTGTTATCAATTATACAATGGCAAATTGAAGTAGTAAAAAAGCACAGAACTGTGGAGAGCTATTAACAGTTAATTACACAAATCGGATGAGTTGATTAATTCCTGAACGTAATATTTCTTACTACGCGAAGTGAAAATATGGATGTTATGCGATGATTTCAATTCGAAAGGCAATGAATTCCAAATGGCTATGCTAGTAAATAAGGTTGAGAACTTGCCGTAGTTTGTCCTACGGCCGGCAAACGAAGATTATAGCACTGAGAAAACCTGGTGATGTTACCATTAGATAAGTGACGATGATCAATGCATGCAATAAAAATGTCATGCGTGATGAGTCTAAAGGCGACAATGGACATTCTATGACAAAATAATTGTCTCAATGGGAGTATGTTAAGCTGAGAAAACAACGAGCTGCAGGAGAAGTAAAATGGGCTGAAAGTCATTAATCTAACTGCTTGATTCTGAAGTCGCTGCAAACGTTCGATGTGCGTGGAAATATGTGTTGGCCCAACATGATACGCAATACGAAATATGGCTATGAATATAAGCAAAATACAAAGTACGTATGATGTGAGGCGGAAAATAAGTTCGTGTCTTGATGATAACGTGAATACCAAATGCAATCTTTTTAGCGAGTGATGCTGCATGTTTATGAAATTTTAGTTCGCTATCTAAGATGACGCCAAGAAACCGCGCTTCACTGGAAATGTTTATGACGGTATTACCAATGTGAAGGGAAGGTTGTATGTCAAGTGAAATGCGCGGGGAATGGAACAACATAAACACGGTTTTAGTAGCATTGATCTGAAGATAATTGGCCTGGCACCATAAAGTTATGTTATGTAAATCTGTGTTGAGGGTCAGACTGGAGTGAAGAAACTGATTTAGATGACTGAAAGATGGTTGTGTCGTCAGCGTAAAGTATGCACTTGGTCCTTGTAAGAATTGTAGGTAGATCATTAATAAACATCAAAAATAAAAGTGGGCCTAAAATTGATCCCTGTGGAACACCGACGTTAATTAACTTGGGCGTTGAAAGATGGCCATTAACATGAACCATTTGAGACCGGTTACTGAGGTAGCTCTTAATAAAACTTAGTGGCGGACCAGACATACCAAATGATTCGAGTTTAGCAAGTAGAACGTGATGATTTATAGTGTCAAAAGCCTTCGTCAAATCGATAAACACAGATCCCACAAGTAACCCTCTATCAATAGCTTGTTTAATTTCCTCCGTTAGGGTAATTAGTGCCAGCTCAGTTGAATATCCATGACGGAATCCGAATTGTTGTGGAGATAAAAGATTAAATTTTTTCAGATAACGCATTAATCTAATGTGGAATAACTTTTCAATTACCTTACCGAAGAAAGGCAGGATACAGATTGGCCTATAATTCTGTACAAAAGTCTTATCACCCTTCTTAAAAACTGGAACTATTTTACCAGCCTTAAGGCAGCTCGGAAACACACCCGCTGAAAACAGGCTTGTTAATAATTACTGCCAAAGGTGGGGATATTAAGTTTGAAACTAGCTTTACTTTAAAAGGATCAATATTATCTAAACCAGCACTTGTGGTCTTTAGTGATGTGATGACCTGAAGGACTTCATCTGCAGACGTGGAATGAAGATAAAAGAATGAGTACACCGTGGTATATTGCGTAAATGACCTGGTGATTGCTGCGTATCCGCAGATGCGCAGAAATGCTCACTGAACGTGGCGGCCACTCTTACAGGGTCGGTATACATTTCGTCGCCTTGCTTTATTTTTATTGTGGGATCTGAGCATTTTTTCATGTTCAAGAAATCTTTAATGATTTCCCAGCAGCGTCTCGTGTTACCCGTGTTTTTTACAATGAGATTCCGGTAGTAATTGCGCTTAGCACACCTAAGTAAGGAAGATAATGTTGCTGAGTATTTGTGAAAGCGGCATTTTAATGCGAGATTATAAGGCTGCGACTTTAGTTTCTTATGAAGGTTATTCTTTTTATTAATGGACTTCAACAACGAGTTGCTTATCCATGGATTTCTAGGGGAACGATACCACTTCGTGACAGTAGTGGAAGTGGTGGATGCATCTATACCTGAAGCTATTACTTCTGAGAAAGACTCAAAAGCCTTTTCTGCGCAGTCTAGATTAGTCACCGATGTCCAGTCTACTGTGCTAATTATTTGCACAAACTTGTCCGCGTCGAATCGGCGTTTCGTAGAGATGTTACTGGCCTTGGTATTTTCGGAGCCCAGAATGAAAAATACGGGATTATGGTCTGTAATGCTATGATCTATTACACCTGCTACGTGTTCAGTGGAAATGTTGGAGATAATATGATCTATTAGGGTATTCGAACCTAGTAAATCGTTTCTAGTTGGTGCTGAGATATGCGACGTAAAGCCATAGCAGTATAAACAGTTCATATATTCTAAGCACGATGCACTATCAGGATCAATAATGTTTATATTAAAATCACCACATAAGACAACGTTTTTGTTTTCCCTCACTAGGTTATCAAGAATGATGCTTAACTGATTACAAAAATCGGAATACGACGATGAAGGTGACCGATAAATGGAAGCTATAATAGTACTACGGCTATTCAATGGTATAACACTATGGTTGAATTCAAGCCAAACAGATTCACATAAAATATTATTAAAGATTATGTCACTACGGCGTGTGTAGGTTAAGGATGAGTTGACAAGTATGGCACTACCGCCACCACGACAGAGCTCCCGATTACAGTATTCGGAATAATAACCTGGCAATCCGTACAAGTTATCCTCATTACCAGACAACCAAGTTTCAGATAAACATATGAGACAGAGAATGAATGTTTAAGCAAGGAAATCAGCATGCTTGTGTGATATGTGCATAGCTGCATCAAAGTCACGTGTGAGAATTGCGTGAACAGCTGAAAATCTCAATGGCAGCATAGCTTAAGAAGTCTGTCATCCCTTTTTTGCCAGTTTCGAATATCATCCTTCTCTTTTCATGCATCTTCTTTCAATATATCTGGGGTTTTGGTTCCCAAAACCACGATATATTAATGAGAAGCAAATTTTGAACATCTGGTGTTCTTTACCATCTTCACTTGTTTGCAGCGCAACACCAGAAACACAGGACAGGGAAGGAGCAAAAGAGAAAGAAAAGATGGCGCCGACTCCGAAAAAGACGGCACTGACATCCTGACACGCACATGTCGTGATGTAAGCTGCCCAAAGAGTGGCCTCCCATGAGAATAGTGAAGAATTGGGAATAGGATCTACCAGTAAGGGCTTTGTGTGCAATTCACAATTAGTGAAAAAGATCCACCAGGGGTGAACCACATGTACATGGTGCACTCCGGTTGAGAGAGAGCAGAGTAGAACAGATGTGCCAGACAGGAGATTATAAATGGTTTTGTCTGGAGCTGGTGCCAGACCGAGCTCTGATTAAGCGTAAGAGAGTATTGAGCGCCAGGCCAATCTGATCCCATTCCTGTGATGGGGTGCAATGTGATGACAGGTGCGAATTCCATTTTCTTTTTTTTTCCATGGGTTTAGGGAAATAATTTTTCAGGGATCAGATGGAAATACCTCCGACATACATACTAACATGCTTATTCTTGGGCGTCTCATGCCTAGCCACCAGATGGGGAGAAAAAGGAATGTTTCCCAAAATGTGCGATAAAGTGTTTGGTGCTACGCCTTGACGGAAGTATTGATAGGTGCTTTGGAAATCGGTACGCCATTTCTGTAATCGTTAAATATGCAACTGCATGTGCCACTGCTAGGGATAGCGTGACACTCCCAGCCATTTCGGGGTAAGCCGTTTTAATCTACATGGAGATGTTAATGAGCCCGTTCTCTATCACAACAGTAGCTGTGGCCATTCCTTCAACTAGGCCTACTGCAGCGCCAACTAAACGTCTGCATGAATTTAGCGCTAGTACCGTACATAATAATCAGCATGTGCCTTGGGTTCACTTCGATGGTGTTTTGAATTCATCTTGCGTGACAATGGTTTAAGTTGCACGCGTGCCTTAACCATTACTGCAATAGGAGACCATGATTTATCGTCACGCATGGTGTTGCTTAGCTCGGTCCTCAGTGTTCGAAGCAGGTTCCGCCTTGTGAGTGCCTGAGAGAGGCACAAGAGTTGATTTCTGCTCTGTGTTTCTATAATTCTCTAGCCTGTATTATACAGGAAGCGGATAGTGCTGGTGTGCGTCAGCTGCCTCGGTGCGCTCTCAACCGCCTGCCTGGTAAGACTGATAGCTCATTCTATCAGCGCCTTGTCGTACTCCCTCCGCACACTGCGACATGTCCTCCACTTGGAGGACATGATGACGGAACAAGATGATACGAAGCCCAAAACCGCAATGTTTGCAAGCCACAACCCGAGCAAACAATTCAACGATGAGGCCAGAAAATCTACCTGACCAGGCCTGGAGCAACAAGCCAGAGGCCAGAGAGCATATTCTTGGCTGGATAGATGGATGGATGTGGCTGTACCCTTTAGATCGGGTGGCGGCTAACGCCACCTAGCCGTAATGTTTAGTGAACTAACCACTAGATTTATTTTCCCCCTTTAAATAGTAAAGTTGGAGGGGTACTTTGAAGTGAAGGGTTTAATTTTCAATCGTGTCTTTACTTTAGCCACCAATGAGATAACCTCCTTCTAGTTAAGTCTACCCGCTTAAAGTCTATTTTGCCCTCCCTGTCCCTAAACACCAGTGCTTTGAAAAACTCTGCGCCATCATCTTGAACTATAAGGTGAAGCCCTTTACAGAGCATTGTCAAGTGTTCGGCAGTTTTTTCTTTCTCTTCACACGCACTGCATACTGTGTCTACCCCTTCGTATTTGGCCCGATATGTCTTGGTTCGCAATACTCCCGTCCTGGCCTCAAACAGTAGAGAACTACTCTGAGTATTATCATAGATCCTTTCTTTGGCAATTTCCTGCTTAAAAGTTCGATAGATCTCTAGTGCAGACTTCTTAATCATGCCAATTCTCCCCATGTCAGTCTCCGTTTCCTGCAGTTCCTTTTTAACCGATAGTTCTTTCTGGTTTGGCCACCTGCTGTTTTCTAAGTATTTACCAGTCAATTTCCTGGTTCGCTTCCTCCATTTTGTTTTGACATTCTTCATGTACAAGCAGCTGAAAACCTTCATAGCCCAACGCTCCTCCCCCATTTCTCTCAATCGCTTCTCAAATTTTATCTTGCTGCTAGCTTCCCTGCCTTCAAATGATGTCCATCCCATATCACCTTGTACTCCCTGATTTGGTGTATTCTCGTGAGCTCCTAAAGCCAGCCTACCCATTCCACGTTGCTTAATTTCTAATCTTGCTTGAACTTCTGATCTCATGCACAAGACTGCTTTGCCGAACGTCAGCCCAGGAACCATGACCCCTTTCCATATTCCTCTCACAACATCACACCTACTGTAATTCCACAGTACCCTATTTTTCATCACTGCTGCATTCCTGTTATCTTTAGTCGTCACGCATATTTCGTGTTCCCTCAGGTACTCGGTCCCATTGCATATCCATACGCCCAGTTATTTGTATTTATCTGTTATTTCTTGCGTGACTTCCTGTATTCTAAGCTCACTACCTTTGTTATCATTGAAATCATGACTACTGATTTTTCCTAACTGAATCTAAAATCTAACCTATCTCCCTCATTACCGCAGATGTCCATCAACCTCTGCAAATCTTCCTTGTTGTCGGCCATTAGCACTATATCATCTGCGTAGATTAATGCTGGTAGTGCCTGATCAATGAGTTTTCCTTGTTTGACTAAAGAGAGGTTGAAGCCAAGTTTACTTGCCTCTAATTTGGCCTCTAATCCTTGTAGGTACATCATGAACAAGAAGGGTGACAGTGGGCACGCCTGCCTAAGTCCACGTTTCACCACTGTGAGCTTGGATATCTGTTTTTCCCACTTTTTAAATACCTTGTTAGTTTTATAGATTTCCTTTAAACGATTAGTGACTCCATCTTTTACACCCAGTGTGTCTAGTATTCCCCACAAGTCCTCTTGAACCACGCTATCGTACGCTCCCTTGAATTTCTGCAGGCCGGTAGGAAACTTCACAGCGCAGCGCCTGATCTTGTGAAACGGCGCAGCCATGCGGGCAGGGCATTCAATTCCCTCCCTATTTTTTGTATACTACTGTCCTTCTGTACATCGTAGAACACATAACAGTAATGATAGCAAACAGATCATTGATTCGGGTAGGCTTGGTGTTTTTATTTAAAATGGAACAACGAGGAAGCTGCTGAAGCTCGTGCCTGTATACAGCTGCTTTATATGGAGATGAAACTTTAACGAAAAAAAAACGTAATGATAAACAGTAGGCTCATAACAAACAACATTTCTCTGAGGGTGCATGGAATATATGTCCCATGCAAGGCTATGCATTGCAGTCCTTACTGCATTAATTATGTACACGTACTGCAGGGCATGCAAGTGTATGCAGACACACGCTGACGAAATGACATTTTTTGCTACATATAAACGTGCACCGCACCAAATAAGACGCACGTGTTTGTATAGTCAGGGAACACTCGTGAATATTGATGAAATCACACAGCTGGCTTACAGTATAAAACAAACACAATTGCGAACAATAAAATGCGACGCTGTTTAAAGAGGCGGACCCAGGTTACGAGAATTATCAGTATGGCATACACACCACGTGTCAAGCTTTTGCAACATCTAAAGAGACTAAATATAGAAAGTTGCCTTTGTAAGTTAACATGACAGTACCAAATGGAGAAGCCACACGAGAAAACAATTCATCGTGGGCTAAAGAATGTGTTTTAAATATTATACACAGCTTTGCAAAATAATATCGACGAGTTTTAATCGTCTAGGTGTGGGAGGTGTAGGCCTGATAAAATGCGATGTTGCTTCAGAGCCTTCCTTTCGTAATATTGCAATTTTATTCAACTCTTTCAAACGCGGCACCGTAAATTTCTACTGGGTGCTCGAACACGGCAAGCAGGTCGCGGGGCAAAATCTTTGTAACATTTTATTACCGAAACAGCGATACTAGCAATGCTTGAGCTGCACTAGCTGTTTTCTAAATTGTAGCCTCCTCAATCTCATCACTGTGATCAGGAAACGGAGAGGAAAAGTACAGCAGTAGTACGTAGAGAAATATTCAATTTCAAGCCCTTTAGCAATATCATCTAAACAAATTGCCAGTTCACTGTTGAATTCTCGATGGAAACAAACAGCTGATCAGGGGCGCAAGCTTGGCTTGGCACTGGCTTGGCCGTTCATACAGAGCCAAAAGCCGCTGCAGGAAACTGGATTGCGGATCGTATTGAGACAAAATATTTTATACATTTTTGTTTTCTTTCTTTCATTTCTCTAATTGTTCTTGTAATGGCGTGGACCGCGATTCGTGATATCATGTACCGGCGCACTGTTTTTAAGTTTAGTATGGCGCACGATAATAAATGATTGCGTGCTTTAATTTAAAAAGGTTCGCGAGTATGGCAGCAACACTGCAATGTCGGGAAGAGGATAGAACCAGTAGCAGTTGCATGCCCGGGTGGAGCGACTGATGCCCAGATGGAGGAATGTTAACCCGATGCCTTTTGTGTTGGCCGTTCTGGCAGTTCCGCCGACTTTATAGAAAGAGACGACCCCGTCACTTGTCCTCTTCTCTTTTCCTTCGGGCATCAGCGACAACATTGACGGACGACGTGTTCGACTTCACCGTGCACGTGAGTATAGGTTGGTTTTTCATTCGAGTGAATTCTTGTTCAGATTTTCAACTTGTCGACTTCATCCTGATCACCTGTCACCGGCAATAAGTCACATACGTGTGATATATAGGTGAAATAAATGATAATGCACATTTTCTGCTCCATTTGCGTGACTTAGCTACACCAGGACATGAGGTAAAGCCTTTGTCGCCTAGCCACTAGCAGGCAAGATCGATCACTCGCATCCTTCAGTTCACGAATCAACGCGCCTGCCTTAAAATTAGTAAGCTGCTCGCAAAGAAATCTTACCGAGGCAATTTTGTTTTCTGTGAACAATGCACCGTAGATTTGTCTTGAATAACAAAAAAAAAACTCGAAAAATGAATGTCGCGACCTTTTAGAAAACGCCGTGTCTAAGAGCTAGACGCGGCATTTTGTAAAAGGCTCATTAAATTCAGTATTTTGTTCGTAGTTTCTGCTTGAAATTATTATTGTCTATGAATTTCATGGCCCAATCTTTCACTTTGGCTGAAAATCTCGGCGGCAAAAACTTTGTTCAGTGTTCATTTAAGGGCAGGTGTAGATGCCATCATTTCAGTCGCAAATCTTTTTGCTAGTCGGTCGGCTGGTTAACAATAAGGGTACTAACTAGAGTTCCAGATTTCATCAGCAACACATCATCATGGCTTCATCAGATGCTGCATTATATACATTCTATCCTTGTTTTTAAATAGGTGTACCGTATGGTCCACTGTTACAGGAAACAAGCGAGCTCATGGACAGTGAGCCATGTGGTGCTAACTGGCAGCGAGGCTTGTGAATGGGACGCATGCGCATAGAATCGGGGTGCGCCCAGTTTTGTCTGCCATTTCTCCGCCTGTACACATGACAGCATTGGAAAGCGCATCCGTGCCCCGCCGCGGTGGTCTAGTGGCTAAGGTACTCGGCTGCTGACCCGCAGGGCGCGGGTTCGAATCCCGGCTGCGGCGGCTGCATTTCCGATGGAGGCGGAAATGTTGTAGGCCCGTGTGCTCAGATTTGGGTGCACGTTAAAGAACCCCAGGTGGTCTAAATTTCCGGAGCCCTCCACTACGGCGTCTCTCATAATCATATAGTGGTTTTGGGACGTTAAACCCCACATATCAATCAATCAAAGCGCATCCGTATTTTAGCTGCGCAATTTATCTAGCCCAGTGCCTCCTGCTTCAGGGGTTTCCTGTGAGCACAAAAAATGCATGATTTTAATCGTTGCTGCAGTGTTTTGCAAGTTGTCACCGTAAAGCACATCATATTATTCGCATAATGCTCGCTGCAACTAGCAAGTTTCGATGACTCAAAATGCTGTTCAGGTCTGATGTAGCAAACATTTTAAGCTCGTCCACGTAACCATGAAATATTGGTTTAATAAATAATGGAAGGCAGAGTTGGTATCAGTTGATTTACAGTGTGAAAATGAAAAGTGCGAAGGACCGTGCCTCGCAAGTAAGCTCCGAGAGCATGAGCAGAGAAGTAGCAGATGAGGATGCTCATGCGCTGCATTTCCAAATCTCACCAGCACTAATGCTTGACGGACTGCTGGCCACGCACTAGCGTGTTCTTTCTGGAACAGGACTTTGGCCCTGTAAGCAAGTTCTTGAAGGGCATAATTAAAACGTCAAATGGGCCCCCTAAATGCACCCATCCTTGAACCATTGGGCTTATGAATTAGTGCCCTTTTCAAAATACAACTATTCTTTTCAAATACAACTATTCAAAATACATCTATTCTGAATACAACAGTGCACGAAGTTTAAAAATGGGAAAAAAGTCTTTAAATGTCCCCTTTGTACATAGTGTTCTTGTGATGTCACTTCTGCCGTTGTCTCCCTCTCTCGCCATGCCCAAGTAACTCCCTGGGTACCTACGGCAGTTCACGTTCTGCAGTGCGGTTTGTTGGGGGCTCGTCCTCTGTTGCTGTGAACGATGTGGAAGCATTGTGGTTTTTTGTTGTCTTACTTTAACGAGCTCATTGGATTAGGAAGGCCTCGCTCGTTCACTCGATACAAGACCAGATAATCATGATGTGCAACACATACACCAGCCACGGCGTACACCGGCTGCCTGCCACAACCTATGAGGGCCTATTATCTTGCTTTCACTACGAATTGCCTGGCCCAAAAACAAGTGAAAGCTCAAAATCTCTCGAGCCGCAATTTTAAGAGTGGATGTGCGAAGCGCAGCTGGTCCCATCGAAAACTAGTCGTGCAGAGCTAGGCAAGTTTACAAGAGATATAATATTATAAATATATTGTCACGGCCTACGCCACCAAAGTAGCAATGCCCCCCCCCCCCCCCACAAGTGTTTTAAACAATGCTGATGTTGAGCTTGAGCCTCTTTGATTGCAATTTGTGGAAATAGTCGAGGCAAATATTATACAAGGCAGATAGCGACTTTGCGTGGTGTGTGCCGCGGTAATGCCAGTCATCAGTTTATTTTTCGCGTATGCTTTGACACACTTTTCACTTTGTATTTTGCTTTTGTTGTACGCTATTGTACAGTGGAGTCACTGAACATGATAGAGACCGTGTATAGAATTAATTGACTAATTAAAAAAAATCCTGACGCCCAACTTGAACCGATCGGCTATACTTCAAAGTGAACTAATATTGTTTCTCATTCTTTATAGTTTGTTTCAATGCAATACCAAATCTCCGCGATCGCCATCACGATTTTAACCGCCTTCCTCGCCATCATGGTTTTAACTGCAGACAAGTTTGTATGTACAGTATCTTGGTAAGCTATATCTGTTTGCAGGTAAATACTTAGCTATGGCACTTACCCGTAATGGAGTTGCACCTGAAGATGCAAATATTGCAAAGTTTCTTCAAGTAGCTTTTGTTAATCTGCACCAGCCAAATACGCTGGTACTTTTAGGAAAATCAGAATGTGCGTTCTCAATTTTAGGTTATAACTTTCAGCGAAGAAACACCCTAAGCTCTGCTCCCTCTGCGTGGACTACTAAATCAACTTGCCTCACTAGCAGCTCATAATTCCTCAAACTTGCATCGTGAGGCAAAACTAAACGGGTGCAAGCACGAGGAGACAACATGGCAGTTGTAGGCGATAGATTCGGTTGGTGCCCGGGCATGGTGGTGGCGCATTTTGGAAGTGACGAAAAGGTGCTGCGAGATGCACGTGCACACTTTGTATAGTTGCTGTATTGGAGAGCAAACTTTTTTCCTTATCTGGGCAGTTTTACCAAAGGAAGCTTCATCATATGGCGTGATAAATGAAGCGAATCCACAGGTTGAACCACATCATAGCCTCGCTGTGCTTTTGTACTTTTTTGCTCAAAATTTATTTGTACATATAAGTGACAACTTGCCAGTAATAAGGCAGCACTCGTTTCTTCACCATATGATCATCTCCGGTGTGCTGCTGCCTCAATATTTCAAATTCTAAGCATTTACACCATTGTATGTTAACTTTTGCTTTAAAGTGAGACAAGCCACATGTGTATCGTAGATCAAGAAGCATGCCAGTTTTACGTACTTGCAAGGTAAACATCAGAAATGCACAGTTGATCAAAAATACTAGTTTAATGGTGCATCTACATAGCAGAGCACCTGTGGCACCTCGGGAACAAGATAATGCCACATATGTTACAACAGATAATTAAAAAAGACAGGGGACGTGCCGTGAACAAGTAGAAACAACAATAAAATGGCATGTGGCAGTGAGCGAAGGCGGCAAGGGGGGGGAGCCCGTGGGACTGCAGCGGATGAACGTAGGGTGTGTGTTTAATATGTGGAAGAAAAAAAATTCAAACTTTTGGCGACTGAAATGAGGGTGACTTAGTGAGTGCGCTCATGACAAGAGTAAACACGGTTATTATTTTTTTTCAAATCTCTTTTGAAAGCCACGAAAAATCTGTATGTGGTGCAGCCTAACAGAAGGTCCGTGAAGGCAAATTATGAATTCGTCGTTGTACAAAGGCCTTTTTTTTTTTTTTCATGCGCACCATCCCCGCTGCGGTGGTCTAGTGGCTAAGGTACTCGGCTGCTGACCCACAGGGGGCGGGTTCGAATCCCGCCTGCGGCGGCTGCATTTCCAATGGAAGCGGAAATGTTGTAGGCCCGTGTGCTCAGATTTAGGTGCACGTTAAAGAACCCTAGGTGGTCTAAATTTCCGGAGCCCTCCATTACGGCGTCTCTCATAATCATATAGTGATTTTGGGACGTTAAACCCCACATATCAATCAATCATGCGCACCATAAATAGTGCTCAAAATTTAATTGCATATGTTGTTTTCATCCTCGCTGTATTCCGTGCTGTTTATGATGTAAAAAAAAAAAAAGCACGCTGAAGTGGTGCTGCTTTTGGGCAACAGTTGAAAATGGCGGGGTGCATGAATGCGGAATACTGCCGCTTACACTCAAATCACTCTTGTGGTCACCTCCCACTGTTTGCAGCATGTGTTGTGTATACACAGCTGCATATTTCCTAGCTAGAAAAATTTGATTTTAGGTGTTTCACACCATTTTTCATGTAACTATTCCACAATTACACACACTGATCAGCAGGCTTTCAATTGCGCTGAAGGACACAGGTGCCATAAAATTAATAGTAGATACTTTCAAGAAACCGTATGTAAAGGCCGAAGCTTCATGCGTACATACATACACACACACCATATTGTTTTTTGTACTTTATGAAAGCTGCGAAGGTCTCATGTGCCTCCAAGCGTAACCTGTCTTATTTATTCTCCATCACCGCAAAAGTTTTGTGAGTTTCAAATAAAAGTACTTTGCGCATGGCCACGTTTGGGTAATTTTTTGTGTAGGTGTTATTTGAGCAGCCTACAGTGTTTACTTTATAAGCCTGTATGTATATGTTGCATTATAAGGATGCAGAATGTGTGTGGCTGTACAATATAGATGAAGTGTAAAAATTGTGTCTATTGTAGTGTTCTTGCAACCAATCTTACCCCCGTATTCTAGAACGTCCCTCCACTCAACGCTTCACCTTCACTTGAGATGGCTGGTGGGAGCGCCGTCTCTAAGCAGAGAAAGTCGCTGCATGTCAGCAATAATCTGCTGTGATTCTCAAGTAGCGCAGCGTCGCTTTCAAACGAGCAGCGGCACAGTGCTCAACTCTGTCAAGTGAAGGGTGAAAGTCGAGTCGGGGAGCGTTTATGAATATGGGGGTTAGTTTTGTTGTCTTGTTAACCTGCCATTAACACTGGATTGATGCTACTTTGCTCTAACTGTACAGTGCTCTCCAAGGCTCAAGGAGGCACCGCACGGGGAAGGCTCGGAGCAAACCATGCGTGAGTTTCCTTTCATTGTTACACTATGCACGTATTAAGTGATAGACTTTAATGTATGCTATTTGTATTGTGCAAGTTTTTGGGGACATACAACTTCCAACACTTATATGTTCTGACGAAAATCACGCAAGAATGAGAGAAGCTTGTGCAAAAATTATGCAAGACTGTAAGAAGCTTTTGCAGAAGTCTGTGAAATGAAGTTTTGAAAATTTGTGGCAATGTGTCATTGTACAGTGGTCAACAGTCTTGCTCAGCATGCTTGACTGCAGGGCTCCCGTCTGCACAGGCGCATCTACGGAGTGCCTGATGCATGATGGGCCAAATGTCAGCCTGCACACTGGTGCCTCTTATCCCCGTTTGTCTGTTACATCAGTGTCTCTTGTAAAGGGGATCAACTGTGCTACCTTTTTTTTTTTTCGAATGTAATGAGTTCTTTTTCCAGATTATTGTTGTTTTAAGGTAGAGCCTCACATTTCTATCAAATACTGAAGATTCTATTTTTCCTTCTAGATGCTATGAAGTCACTCCTTGTGTTACAATAGAGTGAACACTGTTATGAGAAAAGCTACTTTATGGAGTTAACTCATTCCATATTGACTTAACACACAGAGTTGGTGAAAACTACACTCCATTCCAGCTGCATTAGGAATAATATTCATTTGCATATTTCTGTTTCTTTTGTTTGTTTGTTGGCTGGAGGTTTGGAGTATAGGGTGGCCAGAGGGCACTGTGTAGTCTTTCTTCATCTTCCCAATTTTGTGAACATCAATTGATAGCCGTATGGGAAGCAGCCAGCATGCTGAAACAGCGGTGCAAGCATGCAAGATGTTCACCATTGCATGCAGTCAGTTGCTGTGAGCAACCCACTGCATACAATTAACTGCGAGTGGTGAACTAACGCTGCACTATGTGTGCCTCCTGGAAAGCTGCAATGGTAAAGTGCCACAATCGTATAGTAACATGGATAAAATCGCAATTTGTTTGTTGAATAATTTTGCAATAGAATCAATGGAGCTTTGGATAAATTTGTGTATCTGCCTTTTTCATCAAAGCTACAGAGTCAAATGCGGTATGTACTCGCGTATTATGTGTACTTTTTTTGTCGATCCGGTTATGTGCGAAGCTAGTAGGAATCGCTGGCCTAAAAGCCCAACTGGGAATGGGAATATATGTTGCAGGCGCTGTCACAGCTGTCTCAAAGCGGATTGTCATTTGTTTGCGAAGCCTGTTCCAATGCCCCCGTTTTCTTGAAGTTCTTCCGAACATTGCTCACAAAAACCAGTTCCCACGACAAGGTTATACCAGAGAACATAAGTACTCTCCAATAATTGTCGGGAACCCAACGCAAAGTAAGATGCAGACAAGGAAGCGTGATGCCAACACAGTGCTCTGTGTGTCGCCCTTCATGTGTGTGTGTCCCCATTCCTTGTCCCAGTCTTCTATTGCGTTGTGTTCCCTCCGATATCTAACCAACACACCCAAGCTTCTATGCTAAGTCTTATTCAACGCACTCTTCTGCTGGCTCCCATACTGAATATTGCATGTCGAAGAACTCCACGCTGATGTGCTTAGCGGTAGCACGGTTGCAGTTTTCTTCGGTAAGCTTTATAACAGCAATCTGCCTCGTATATAATTATTGTAGCCTATTACAAGGAACGGTAAAAACGCAATGGCCAGATGGTGAAACCAAAAAAAAAAGAAAATAAGTGCGAAAACCTGCCTCATCTAGTTGATGTGACAGGTCCTTGCACGCGTTCAACATCTGTGCTGTGTCTCGGGAATACATTCTTGCCGTGGAAGAGGTGGGAAGATAGGAGGCAAACCTTTAGGCATTTCGGACTACACATAAACAGGTTACGGTTTTCAAGTTCGATATTCTAGGGAGAGCATAAAGGTTCATGGAAGAAGGAACCTTGCACTCAGCCCATTTTGTGTAAGACTGCACTCGCCTGCTCGACAAGAGATGTGCCTGACCAGAGCATCATGAAGTCAAATGTGTCTGTGTGTGTGCTGGCAAGGTGGCTCGGGCTGGTTGGGGAGGGCAAAGTATGCGAGCAAAAAGTTTCTTGTAGTAAAGCAGGCTGGCTAATTATACTGGTGAGCAAATTATGTGAGGATGCAAATTGTGCGAGTAAATATAGTATGTACTCTTGTATGTTTCAGCTCTGTTGCTACGGATCCTGCGGATCGAACTTGGCATCCAGCAGCAACAAAGAGGTTCTGTAGGAGGTGCGACAGCTGAAGCTCGAGGTACGGCTCTTGTCCGTGCCTCAGCACGCCCAGCCAGCACAGCCCCCTTCTGACCTTCCCCGGCTGCCTGCTGGTACAATTGGAGACATGGAGGCAGCAGAGGCAGCTGTGCAGAGTGAAGCTGTGGCTGCGGCTTTGGTGTGTATTTCTTGATTTTTAATATGCCTATGTAACATGCAGAAATTTAGTACTGCTTTAAGATACTGTGTTTCATGAAACAAGCTAGCCAGGTAATCTCATGAGCCACTGTATTACAGTCGAATATGAATAATTCGTGCTCAAAGAGGCCAGAAAATTTGTTCAAATTAAAAGAAGTTCAAAATAATGAAAGTTACCGTAATTACTTGAATCTAACACGCACCTTTTTTCCTGTTAAGAGAGTTCATGAATCGCATGCGCGTTAGAATCGAGTACGAAAAAAAAAAAATGAATATGGTCATTCTATTGCCATCGCCACTTACAAAATAGCCGCCCCCTACATGCGCCGGCATGGCGCGTCGGTCATTTCTGCCTATGTGTTTCCCATGTGCGGTACTTCATACGTGTGCTGAGGAGTTCGTCATCTTGTAGTACATTAGCATCGACGGCATGGTAGGGCCGACTCCAAAAACTCGACAAGTGCACCACAATGCTGCTTCTAAAAGAAAAGTCGTCGCGTGTGCCGGAACGGACAGAAATCGGGCCGCATCGTGGTCATTCGGAGTTCCCGAAACGTGCGTGCGGGACTGGCGGAAACAAAAGCAGAATATTGTCGACAGCAAAGATTCACGCAAAGGCTTCAGTGGACCACAGCAGGGTCGGTTTCCACAAATTGAAGAGCTGCTCGGCGAGTATGTGATTAAGCAGTGAGCGGCACAGCGGCCCGTGACGACAGAACTGCTCCAAGTGCAGGCTATGCAGTTAGCCTTAGAAAAAGGGCTAATGCAGAGCCATTTTAAAGCGAGCAGGTGCTGGCTAACGAACTTTATGAAGAGAAAAGGCTTTTCCCTCCGAAGGCGAACGGGCATATGCCGGAAGTTGCCGGAGGAGTACGAAGAAAAGCTTCAGAGTCTTCAGAGGTTCCTCCTAAACTTGCGGCACAACAACGGCTACCTGCTTGGGCAAATCGGGAATGCCGATCACACGCCTCTTTACTTCGACATGCCTGGCACCACAACCGTCTAGGAGAATGGGGCGAAGCAAGTTTGTGTACTGACATCGGGCCACGGTAAAACTAGAGTGACAGCAATGCTCTGTTGCACGTCAGATAGACATAAGCTTCCCCCGTACTTCATATTTAAACAGAAGACGCTCTCAAAAATAGTCGTTTTCGCGAGTGGTGTGATCAAGCGGGCCAACGAGAAAAAGGGGTGCGCGTTGCAACCGATGTCTTAGTTTTTTTTTTTTTTGTCGTGGAAATCGGGCGCGCGTTACAATCGAGGGCGCGGTAGAATAGAGTAAATACGGTAAACGAGCGGAGGGCTCACCATGCAGTGATGCATGTGCATGGAGAAGTTTTATTCACAAATTACAGGACATCCGTCATTAATTAAAGTAGTCAATACATGTCTGTACACGTTGGCCTTGCAACGAGTCAAGTTTTGCGTGCAGTTTGCAAAGCATTTGTACTTGGACTTCAGTATTCTCCTGGCAAAAGAAGTTGCGCGCGGCAATGTCCAGTGCTGACACTCTTTGAAGACAACTGTGTTTCCACTGTTACCATCTGCGCTGCAGCCGGAGCGTGGCCAGCACATGATGAGAAAGGAGGAGCGTCTTCACCTGGAGAAAAGCAGATAGGCATTCGAGAGAGAAACACTTCGCGGCAGCTTTTTTTTTTTTTTCTCTTCATGCGCGGTGTTGAAAGGAGAAGAGTCTCTACATAGCAGGAACGAAAAACAGGGAAGCGTGACACCGGCGCGTTGCAGATCGGCATGAGAGAAAGCCCACTCTCTGCGACAGCTTTTTTTCCCCTCTTTCTCTTCGTGCGCAGTGTTAAGAGGAGAAGGGTCTCTACGTGGCAGGGACGGAAAAAGCCGAAGCGTGGCACAGGAATGTCGCAGATTGGCATTTGGCAAACATTCCACCGCAGTCTTTTCTTTCCTTTTCTTCATTTTCTTCTTTAAGCACAGCGATGAGGTGTCTGAAGTGCCACCGCAGGATTGGGCGGGGTGCTGAGAGCATTTTCGGAGCGCGGTATAGCTTTGATAGGACCACAGCGTCAGTTCGAATTAAGTGTGTTGGAATTAATGAGATTCGACTGTATTTACTATAGTCTGTGAAGTCCGAGTGAACTGTCCTAAGCTAGCAGACGATGTAGGCGGCATCGTGTGTTTGATGGGCAGTGACTAGCAATAGCCTGCTTAAAACAGACATTCAGTAATTTTGTTCATTTATCACCCTATTTCATGTCCGCTGTGGCTCTCTCTACATTGAGCTACAGTTCACCCTGCCTTGTGTTAGCCGATTTCTTACTTTTTTAAAAATCTAACATGCACCCCATTTCGCAGGGTGAAGAAAAATGCACCTTTGTTTATTGTGATGAGATTTCTAAAGCGACATGCCTCTTTGTTGGCTATCACAGAAAAATATAAACAGCAAATGGTGTGACCATCTAATGCGACCTTTATTTTTCTATCAGTTTCATCTGTGACCAAGATTTGGTCGCTCTAAGGTTGCCTCTTAGTACGCCTTGATTATGTTCATTTATCTTGTTGTGCTCTGCTTACAATGCATTGATTAAAAACATGTCCTAGCTTCTTTTTGAATTCCACATACTTTATCGTTTTTCACCTGTAGAAGCTACTCCTGGTAAACATTCAGGCAAAGACATTGTAACCTCAAAGAAACGTGTATTGGAATTTGAGCACTGTACAAAGTAATTATACTATTTCATAGCTAGAATCAATATTTATTAAGGGTTATAACAGTGTTGTATTTGATTTCATAACAGCAAAACTGCATTCAGAGAAGGACTCTGAAAGGTTCTCACACTGAGTGTGAGAGGGCCGATGTGGAAACCATTTTAGGTCAAGTGAGTTGAAGTTAGCGTAAAAAAAAACAATTAAATGTTGTGATGCCCGAAAATTCAAGTTGTTGTTTTCAGTGTCCTCTTCTTGCAGATTTTTATCATGAAAACATTTCGATGTGCTGTTGCGTTTACCCCATCTATGCTTCTTGCATTTTTTTACAGCGCAAGCACCTCCTGCAGATTGGGGGACGTGGCCTCCGAGAAATTGGTGTGAATGCCATGAAGGCTGTATTGGCACATGACGTGCAAGTGCTGTACAGCCTTCATGGCAGAAAAGGGAAAAGGGCCTTTGTGAACCTGAGGCTCTGTAGATTAGTGACAGGTTTAACTTGTTCATTGTTTTATGTGTGTGTACCCATGTGTATTCTCTGTACTGCAGTGCTTCATGTGTACTATGGTATT
Organism: Rhipicephalus annulatus; assembly: GCA_013436015.1. Taxonomy (NCBI): domain Eukaryota; kingdom Metazoa; phylum Arthropoda; class Arachnida; order Ixodida; family Ixodidae; genus Rhipicephalus; species Rhipicephalus annulatus. The sequence continues at coordinate 12,501 of WOVY01010707.1, read as the reverse complement.
TCTGTTCTTGTATGCAGATGTCATCTGCCAAAAAGCAGGGTGCAACCAGGCGGAGGCCCTCAACTTTATTAAGAGGTGGCTGCCAGGGTCTGGAGATCGCTGTGGGGGCAGGAAGCGGCGCTTCAGAGAAGCATTTGTTGTGGAGCAGCCCGATGATCCCTACTCTCAGAGTGCCTATTATCGGCTGCTCGCGGCAGCTAGCTTCCTGCCCAGCCACAGCAGCCAGGGCCTTGACAGCACCACTGCCACTGTGCCCCCAACGCAACCTGACCTGCAGTAGAGCGGGCCTTTTTTAGTTGTGTATATATATTTTTCAATGTATACATTTTTTGTTGTACCAAATAAATAAAAAAAAACAAAGAATAAATGGTCTGCAGACTGTCGGTGGTGCACTGTTCGGCTAGCTTATGCTGATTCGGAAGCACCATCACCATGTTTTAGTTACAAAAAAAATGCTCTAAGCTGTATGAATATTCTCGATTATCATGTGGGGGACATATGTGGGGATTGCAAGTGGGGGACATACGCTTTCAGCATTTACTTCCTAACGACTTTTTTCGATCTGCTGTACCAAATACCAGTACCAAATAAAGCACTCCCTATTGCAAAAAATAAATTGGTAAAAAAAATAAACTACACTTCTAGTGTTAGCAAAGGGAATGACGTATAAAAGATGAAATAGATCGAGTAACTGTTTTCAGTTCTCAGCATTCAATTTTCTGTTGCCCCAAGTATACAGGGCTGCAAAACTACAAGAGCGGGTCATCGAGGCATATTGTTTAAATCTTCCGGTAAGAAAAATTCTCTACTAATAATGGTTACATAATGGCAAGCCAATCAGTAGCCAATATTCGTCGTGCAGGAAACATCGGTGTAATAACGGCCTTTCATTGGCTGCAATGTGGCCCTGGATTGGTCCAATGTCGGCCGTACATCCGTAGCCAATATTCGTCGTGCAGCGAACATCGGCGTAAAAATGGCATGTGATTGGCTGAAATAGGCCCAATGTTGGCCGAACATTGGCAGCTTTGTCGGCAATACGATGGGCCTTCGTCGGCCCAATGTTGGTTGCATACTGGCTAAAACATCGGCAAAACGTCGGCCCATCATTGGCTTGAACGTCGGCCCGACATTGGAAGAAGTTGCACTTCCGACGTCGGTGCCGATGTTAGCCGATGTTGGTCCAAGATTGGTCCAACGGCGGCGCAATATAGAAGAGCTGCTTTTGTTGATATGCCACCCCTCATGTAAAACCTGTTTCTTTAGGGGCCTTTGAGGTATAATAAATAAATAAATAAATAAAACAAATAAACAATAAACAGTCTCATAGTCTGGGCTGTAGCCCGGTGCCTTAAAGCGGGACCCGTTGCGTGCTCGGATGCAGTCGTCGCTTGGGTGCCAGGTCAGCATACCACTGTAGGGGGCATCACCAGGTCTAGGCGTAGCCGCACACTGTCAGCGAAGTCGGCTCGCTGGACGTGGACGGCAGCTCCAGTCTTTTCGAGGGCGCTCGCCGTACCGGAGATGCACGCAAGACCACTCACCCAGAACTCGTGCCTGGCCACGCCGACACGCCGTGTCCCGAGAACGTCAGTGGCTCGAGGACAGGAACCCGGCCTATCGAACCTCGCGCGTAGTTGCCGATTCGCCCTAGGCTCCCTTGCGTCGTCTTGTCGGCGTCCGAACAGCTTCGTTCTGCGCGAGCGTCTCCTCTTCTTTTTTCATTGAGCGCTCTTCGATGCCTATTCATTCTTGTCATCTTCTAGGTGATGTGGTATTGTCGTCTGCTATGTTCCCATTTTCCAATCTACTACATCACAAACGGCTACGAGGGACGAACGGGTGCCGCTCTAAAGAGTTTCGCTCCTAAAGTTTGTAAGGAAGGTTTGAGATTTATTTATGGTTTGAAGAATAGGACGCCCTCCTTAAGACATGAATGATGTCACAATCCCGTCGCATACGTCCTGAAGCACAATATTCCATACAGTGGCACATAACCGAAGGTGGGTATGTGCCACAAGTGTTTAACAGTTTAAATCTACCAAGGAACAGTTAGTACACCCGTCGGTCATCAAAACACGTGGGCGTTAAGGAAAACCTGACATCAGCAGCGTTGACCTGACGAATGCAAAGAGCAAATGTGAGGCTACAAGCAGGAATGTATCCCCAGCATCCTGCATGGCAATCAATTATTCTACCACAGAATCACGCCAGGTTTCTTCAAACCGACATGCATGTTCGTAAAACGCAAACTGTGGTTGCAGTGGCGGCTATCCAATTTTAAAAACAACACAGGTGTACTCCTCTCATGCAGCCGTCGCAGCGTGTTAAGGTCGATTGTACGTAGGTGCCATCCACTGAATTTCATTTATGTAGCAGTGTCCAGGGCTACCGTCCTCGAAAGCACATGCGCTTCATATCAGCTTATCGCCTCGGGTGCTGCTAAAATAGTCATGTTTCTGTTGGCACCATTGCACAAGTGCAAACTGGTCATATAAACATCTGCAAGTGTTCAGCATATGTCTGTGCAAGATATATTTGTACTTATATTTAGCGTCATTTCGTAACGTGTCACCCAATAAAAAGATTACAAAACGGTCATTTTTCCCGCATGCTTTGCATAACGTCGATTCCCAAGGTATCAGGGATCTGTCCATTTTTTTATCCTTTTTAGGTGTACATTGCAAGCACGAAGTCGGAATGAGATCGCCGTACACGGATACTATGTACCCTATATCATCATCATCATCATCAGCCTGATTGCGTCCACTGCAGGACAAAAGCCTCTCCCACGTTCCGCCAGTTAACTCTGACCTGTAACCTATATGCCTGCGTATACAAGCAGCAGGAAAATGATGAGGCGACCCGACCTATACTTAAATCTGCCTACTACGAAGTACTTCTTCCACGCAAATGAAATATTCGGCAGAACAAAGTTGACTGCGCAGGAAAAGAAAAGACAAAGCCATGATGCCACCTGAAATGCGCAGAACAATCATGTCGATTTTGGACACTTTTGAATGAACCTGTAGCATCTTGAAGGGGGCAAATCTCTGAAGATTGTGCACATGGTTGCGCCGCGAGCGCCGTGCAGTTGCCGCTGTCTCTGGCACAATTCAAGCGTTGTGCTGTAGGAGAAGAGCAAGATGAAACTTGGTGGTGAAGAGAGACTCTAGTATGGTGAAATCTTTCTCTCACACACATATATATAGGCTGCCGGGGAAAAGAAGTACACGTTGTCGGCTCACTCGTCCAAACTGCTTAACCACTCCGCGTAATTGGACGGATCTTATGCATAATTTTGTCGTTCACGTTGTTTTCTTTTTTGTTTATTTGTAAGTGCCACGTTGAACAGAGGGCTTTTCGTGCGGCGATACACGCTATATATGCTTTTTAACAAGCGCAGCCTAGGTCCGCGAAAAAAAAAGACAAGGAAGTTGAATATGCTGAAGACAAGATGGCTCCTTGTCTGACTTCTCGTGTTAGCGCATAATTGTTTTACATTTACGGGGCCAGAAACCCTCTACTGAACGCTCAGCATTCTGTGCACGACTCAAGGGATCTTCTACTCATCCACATCAAGTCGCGGGTGGCGAGGACAGACCGACCAACTAGCGCTTCGCTGATCGTTACTGGAGGAGCTGAACGCCTGCCTACTCGCAACCGAAAAGCTCGCATTGTGGATCGTCTCAAGGTCAAGTGGGTAGTTTGACGCTCAGAGAACACCAAGCAAGAGGCCCGAACGTTGATCAATGATCCCAATGCCGACATCGCCAAGCTCCAAAGTGTTCTCGAGCGCTTCTGCGCAAGTAATGTGGAACTATCAAGCATCAATGCCGCTCGTGAAGAGCCCATTACTGACGACGAGCTTGAGGCGGAGTATAGGACTGCAGCACAGTATAGCGAGCAGGTGAGAGGTATGCTCTATAAATTGCGTTGTCATATCGTCGCTTTAGGGCGTGTTAGAAACCAGCCGCTAGCAACAGCATCAGTTCAGTGTCCTGCTCCGCATGTCACGAGTGTGTGCAGATCAGACCACTTCGTGTACGCCATGTACATGCGTGGGGTTTCGGTGGCTTCTCCTTATTAAGGACGGAGCACTATCTAGCGATTGCCACAAGAGGCCGCAGTGCACCGGACGTGCCCCAGCGAACCGTTAGCTCAGCGCGGGAGTGCGAGCTGGAGAAAAAAATTCCGCCATATCCACGAAGTGAATGATGATGAGTGGGCGAAGCTCCGGAGGTAAAACTGGTAAACCATGAATCCTCTGTACATTTTGCCCACTCGATTTTATTACATCGCTCCCCCTAGCGTACGTCGCCGCACTAAATCGAACGATTGCCTTCAACCAATGACACGTGCCATATGTGACATCATTCCTATTTTATAAGATCTCGCGTCTTTCATCAACTACAAGCACCGCTTTCTAGTTTATAACATCTTGCATCTTTTCATCATCAGCTACAAGTACCACCATCTAGTAAACACTACAAGAACTAAACGAGAGGTGGCTACATACAGGAGATGGTACCGCCATCTAGTGAACACTGCAAGAACTAAACTAGAGGTGGCTAGATACAGGGGACGGTACCGCCATCTAGTGAACACTGCAAGAACTAAGCTAGAGATGGCTAGATACAGGGGACGGTACCGCCATCTAGTGAACACTGCAAGAACTAAACTAGAGGTGGCTACATACAGGCTACAGGGGACGCACAGCCCACGCCCTAAGGAGCTTCGCCCCTAAAAGTGGCCGTTTGCCATCGATCGGAAAGCAAGTCGGCTTCTCGTATGTACGCTAATGGTGACGATGGCTCCGCTGGGCACGAGAGGCATTCACATTACGGAGGTACCAGCAGCCACCGATCCAAGCTTCGCCACACTCCACTGCAAATGTTGAGAAGAGTTCCTGGGCGTACATATACCCAGGCAGCACAGAAGGTTGGCCCAATATTGGGGATAGATCGGCATTGCCTGGCCCATGAACGGCCCAGTTTTCACAACGTACCGCCAAGATTGGCTGTGCCAGCCAAATAGAACGGCGACGTTGGACCAGCGTTCACAACGTACCCCCAATATTGGTTCTGCCAGCCGAATAGAACGGCTATGTTGGACCAGCATTAACAATATTCCGCCAATGATGGCTGTGCCAGTCTATTAGATTGGTTATATTGGGCCAGCTTTCAGAGCTTTCCGCCCATATAGGCTGTGCCGGCTGATTAGAACGGACACATCGGGCCAGGTTGTACAAGTAGCAGCCAATATGGGCGGAGCCATCCAATAAGACCGGCATTATTGGCCCGCCGTTTGACCGTTATTGCCGGCGTCAGCTGAAAAGTCAACATCACGGTGTCATAATATTAGAATATGAGCCCATTTCTGCGGCTGCTGCTTTTTGGCGCTGTTCTGGCCCCAATTCACGCACCGATTTTTCAAGTTAGAGAGAGAGTAATATATGTGCCGGGCACAATATTAGAACTATCTTTTCGTCATTAAACCATGCCCCGCCACGGCGGTCTAGTGGCTAAAGTACTCGGCTGCTGACCCGCAGGTCGCGGGTTCGAATCACGGCTGCGGCGGCTGCATTTCCGATGGAGGCGGAAATGTTGTAGGCCCGTGTACTCAGATTTGGGTGCACGTTAAAGAACCCCAGGTGGTCGAAATTTCCGGAGCCCTCCACTACGGCGTCTCTCATAATCATATGGTGGTATTGGGACGTTAAACCCCACATATCAATCAATCAATCAATAAACCATGCACAGTTGGTTGAAATGCATAATCGTTGGTTGAAGTTGTGCAAGGCAGACTTTTTAAGTGAGAAAAAATTACCGATCAAGTTTCTCTGTCAGACGTGACGTACGATGCGGTGCTATCCGTACGTATGACGAAGCTGCTGCGGATACCGCTGTCTTACGCGTGCATGTAGACATCGAATATCTGACGCAAATCTTATCGTATCATGTGTCGGGCTAGCTATCTACGCGACCTATTCGAATCTGTTTTGCGTTCACAGCACAGTACGTGTTAACGGCACTTGCTGCTGCTTGACGTGTGGGAAGAGTGGGGGTCGTCAGTTGCGTTATGGTGACTGAATCATACAACATATGCAGTTGCCGTGATCTAACACACAGACGCGCGTGTGCACGCACGCACGCGCTATATTCATGCAACGACCACACGAATTCCCAACAACATCGCAGCGAACGGTTGGTAAGGTGTTGCGGAGTGTGTGGGCGTCGTAGCCAGCTCGTTGCGAACGTGAATTTCGGCGTGGAACGCTTCTTTTTTATGTACTTTTTTTACGTGTGCACAAAACGGTAGGCTGCGCGATACGAGCAGTACGACACACAAAAACAGAAGAAACGTGAATGCATAGGGCAAATCGTTAATAACAAAAAAAAAACACGCACGCTCACGCCACTGCAGTGGCTAGAGCGTGCGTGTTTTTTTGTTATTAACGAAGCACATGTGCTTCCATGAAACATGACAGCCAAGAATGATGAAGTATTCATTTACATACAAATTAGTATGAGTTGCTGAAACTCACGCAAAAGACCATAATTTTCTTCCTTGGATATTGATCGAGTGCCTTGGAATTATGCTATGTGAATTTGACACATCAACAGTGCATTATGATTCCCCACCATAAGGGGCCACAATCTTGACAAGTAATAGAAGTACTCTTCCCACCTGATGTGCACCTAACGTAAAGAGGCCTTGTTTCTCAAGTTAGCTATATATATATATATATATGGAGCACATCACCACTGGAGAAATATACCAGGTGTAACCAGAAAAAGGCGCACCTGCAGTTTTAAAGTTTAAAAGAAGCAATGACATGCCAACCATCCAAAATAGAATGCCCGAGAAAGGAGCATCAATCAGTATTACAGCAGCTAAAAGCCTGCTAACAGCTGAAGGTAGTCATGCTGCTCTTCCATTCAAGTATAGTGTACACTGAGAAAAGATACTGAAGATACACCATCAGCAAATGACAAAACCAATACAGACAGAGTTTTCTCTTATAATACAAAAAGTCTTTCGCTGAGGAGGCAAATAAGTCATTGGCACACAATAAGTGCACAAAAAGAAAAGCTGTCGCACGAGGCTCTCAGTGCTTAGACAACACAGGCAAAAATACAGTAGACTGAAGAAGAGAAAGCCCATAGCAACAGTTACCATACTCCTGAGTTCTTGCTTTGCGTGCAAATGAAGCTAGCGTGAAGATGAACACTAGATTAAAGCACCACAATCAATAACTGGAAGTCAATGCTTTAGGAATAATACAAAGTACTGAAGAAGCATGCAAAGAGCATTCCTGTGAAGGCAAATATAAAAAAAAGACTTAAAGCTCTGTGGCCCTGAACAAGACCACACCACAACCAATCGAAGAGCCGTTCGGACACACCAGCAGTTCTGGCCAACACTAAAAAGTCACAAAAACATACCTTTAATGCCTTTTTTGCAAGAGAACTTCAAAAGAAATGTGCATACACCAATGCCAGAAGTATCGATAGAAGCTATTACTCGTATTCAGCTCTTCATTGAAACACTGACAGAAGATACTTGTACCTGAATGCTTAATTACTTTGGTACAACTCAAGAGCGCCGACGCCAAGTGGCAAAAAATTATGATGGAAGACTACAATGTGATCAAATGCACACGTCAACCACCAACCAAGGTCCTATGCTAGAGTGAATATCGCAAAAATCTTGAATGCCTAATGTCACTGGCTCATACTCAGCGTTCTCAATCAAAATCTTGACCTCCCACACAGCATATTATTTCAACAACCTGCCACCTCTCACCATGTCATGAAACAAGCTCGAGTGTACACAAACCCTCCTCACCATTATATAGTTAGATAGCTCCACTAGTGCTTCACTCTCGGAACACATAGACCAGGGCCGTAACTAGACGGGTAGTGAGGAGGTTCTGAGCCCCTGAAGTATTTTCGTGCTCTGACTTTTCATCAACAATAGCATAATCTGGGCAAGTTGGTTCATCGTGGTTGTGTTCTAGTAACAGTGAGAGAAGTTCAGGAAAAGACAAAAAGGACAAGAAAGAGCGCTGACTGCCAACTAAATTTTATTGAAGGTACTACGCCCACTTTTATACAGAGTACAAGAACAGTGCTCATGCACAACGACACATGTGAGACCATGATAATATAATCTTAACTGAGAAAAGAATACTCTCTCTCCGAATGGATGAGTGAAGGTATACTGATGCACTGATTCATGGCCTTCCTGACAAGAAAAAGCTTTCACAGTCTCTCTTTCATTTCTTGTTCTTGCTTTTTTCAAAAACAGTGTTTTATGAAACATAGAACTGCACTTACATTCTTTACAGTGTATGGCCATGCGACCTAGCATAGCCATTCTTAACATTTTAAGCATGCTGTCTTGCTCAAACATTGGGGCACTGCCCAGTTTGTCTTATGTTTACGTTTCCACATGTCAATAGTATCTCATACACAACATTATATTGGCATTCAGTATACCTATTCTCGTGACGAATGGTGAAATAATGGCTATTCCTGTTGCTTTTTAGTACACACACTTTTGAAAACTTGCAAGGGATGGCAAATAACAAGATAAAATGATATCGGCTCGCTATTTTATTTATATTGTGAAACACCTTATGTACGTACGGTATAGCATGCAAAGATCTTTGGTCATTCTGTTTTATTTTGGTCCTGTTTTGTTTAACTTGACTTTCTGCAGGAGGGTTTAGCACATGGGTGTGGTGGTGCTGTTGGGATATCCAGCATCCTTTAGTCTTTTAATCTGGTTTTTAAGGCTTACCTCATCCTTGTGCTCACATGACTTCTGAAGGGTGGCCTCAATGCACGTGGTAGCAATTCCTCTGTGTAAATTGTGTAAATGTGTAATTATGTGTTATGATGTACTAAAAAAGATGTCCCAAGAATCAGAATAAGTGACAGTAGTCAAAGTTTTTGTCACTGCCTTTATACAAATACCAGTTTATTTGTTGCCTCCTGCAGTATTTTAGGGCCTCTTATATAGATAGGATGTTTTCTCACTTTTATTACATTTTAGTATTGATGATGCCATATGCTCAGGAGGTACAATGTCGTTATGTTCTTTCTGATAACTTCTAGCTTCTGAGCAAAGATAATGTTTCAGAAAAATGAAAAAAGGCTAGCATAATATTAAGACATGAGAAGAAAGCACGAGTTTATCAAAAATCAATGCATTAGTTGGGAATGAGAAAAAAAAGATGGATGACAGGTCAGTAATGTCAATTAATTTATATTAAGACACATGAAATGTAGCAGAGGGTGTCAGGTGATTAGTTCAAATGAGATCGAGAAATTATCAGCCATAATATGAAATTGGCTCTACAGGACAGGGAACATTGATTGGGCTTCCTCCCTGCAGTGGACATAATATAGGCTTAACGCTAACAATGAGCAAAGCCTGTGAAATTAATGCTCCATGAATGAGCAGTACTGCACAGATTGCTGTGCTAGACTTCCCATTTTGCATGTTTTTACCAGCTTATCCTGCTCGCTGTGCAGACACAAAGCTTCACCAGAAAAACAATGTTATACTTGGTGAGGATAATGCCAGTGAATGCAGTGTTTTATCTACAGCTTTCCTTGCTTAAGTCCTCCTCCAAACTATACGATTTTTCTTGGAAATGTTCTGCTTACAGCACACCAACCGATCAAGTGAAACAACTTTATTGGAGTCCTGCAGGACGCGCCCTAGTATGCAATCACCATTCCACTTCACGTTACAACATACTGGTGGTAAAAATATTTCTCTGGCAGAGTACAGAAGTGCATGCACTGAGCTAGCTTGTGCAGCGCGGTCTATTCCAGACAGCTGAACCTATGTTTGGTACAGAATTTGTAACCACACGATGCTTGTACAGATTAAATGTGGCCACACATAGCAACTTCTGAGCTTTTTTTATGAATGATCTCGCAGTATCTGAAAACATTTGTTTTTTTGTTTACTTCATAGTTCTCAGTGAAATATTTCTCTTGTTACCTCTCATTGAATAATGGCATTTGGTGGGCTAAGGTGTTCCTAATGCCTCACTATGAGATCAGAAAAACGATTCTCCTTGAAATTGCTTCACAAGCATTTTCTAAGATATTGAATGACACTGCTTGCACATGTACAAACATTTGCTAGTTTTATTGAGGGTTGATGATAAAGGGAATCAGTTGGTGCATCCAAGCCGTACAGAGATTGACTGGCCCTGAAAAGGGCCGTTTGTTTTATATCTTGCAGCTTGTTCCAGGTAGACAGGGCTTCATTCTGTAGAAATGGTAACTCATCACACTGGTTCCCCAGCATGAAGAACATAACTTGATGCTAACACTGACTCAGATGTTCTGAAATGTCATAGAGGGTACATGAAGGCTGGGTACATGAAGGTTGCAGTTATACTAACTGTACAGTCAGCATGCTTGTGTGATATGTGCATAGCTGCATCAAAGTCACGTGTGAGAATTGCGTGAACAGCTGAAAATCTCAATGGCAGCATAGCTTAAGAAGTCTGTCATCCCTTTTTTGCCAGTTTCAATATCATCCTTCTCTTTTCATGCATCTTCTTTCAATATATCTGGGTTTTAGTTCCCAAAACCACGATATATTAATGAGAAGCAAATTTTGAACATCTGGTGTTCTTTACCATCTTCACTTGTTTGCAGCGCAACACCAGAAACACAGGACAGGGAAGGAGCAAAAGAGAAAGAAAAGATGGCGCCGACTCCGAAAAAGACGGCACTGACATCCTGACACGCACATGTCGTGATGTAAGCTGCCCAAAGAGTGGCCTCCCATGAGAATAGTGAAGAATTGGGAATAGGATCTACCAGTAAGGGCTTTGTGTGCAATTCACAAACAGTGAAAAAGATCCACCAGGGGTGAACCACATGTACATGGTGCACTCCGGTTGAGAGAGAGCAGAGTAGAACAGATGTGCCAGACAGGAGATTATAAATGGTTTTGTCTGGAGCTGGTGCCAGACCGAGCTCTGATTAAGCGTAAGAGAGTATTGAGCGCCAGGCCAATCTGATCCCATTCCTGTGATGGGGTGCAATGTGATGACAGGTGCGAATTCCATTTTCTTTTTTTTCCATGGGTTTAGGGAAATAATTTTTCAGGGATCAGATGGAAATACCTCCGACATACATACTAACATGCTTATTCTTGGGCGTCTCATGCCTAGCCACCAGATGGGGAGAAAAAGGAATGTTTCCCAAAATGTGCGATAAAGTGTTTGGTGCTACGCCTTGACGGAAGTATTGATAGGTGCTTTGGAAATCGGTACGCCATTTCTGTAATCGTTAAATATGCAACTGCATGTGCCACTGCTAGGGATAGCGTGACACTCCCAGCCATTTCGGGGTAAGCCGTTTTAATCTACATGAAGATGTTAATGAGCCCGTTCTCCATCACAGCAGTAGCTGTGGCCATTCCTTCAACTAGGCCTACTGCAGCGCCAACTAAACGTCTGCATGAATTTAGCGCTAGTACCGTACATAATAATCAGCATGTGCCTTGGGTTCACTTCGATGGTGTTTTGAATTCATCTTGCGTGACAATGGTTTAAGTTGCACGCGTGCCTTAACCATTACTGCAATAGGAGACCATGATTTATCGTCACGCATGGTGTTGCTTAGCTCGGTCCTCAGTGTTCGAAGCAGGTTCCGCCTTGTGAGTGCCTGAGAGAGGCACAAGAGTTGATTTCTGCTCTGTGTTTCTATAATTCTCTAGCCTGTATTATACAGGAAGCGGATAGTGCTGGTGTGCGTCAGCTGCCTCGGTGCGCTCTCAACCGCCTGCCTGGTAAGACTGATAGCTCATTCTATCAGCGCCTTGTCGTACTCCCTCCGCACACTGCGACATGTCCTCCACTTGGAGGACATGATGACGGAACAAGATGATACGAAGCCCAAAACCGCAATGTTTGCAAGCCACAACCCGAGCAAACAATTCAACGGTGAGGCCAGAAAATCTACCTGACTAGGCCTGGAGCAACAAGCCAGAGGCCAGAGAGCATATTCTTGGCTGGATAGATGGATGGATGTGGCTGTACCCTTTAGATCGGGTGGCGGCTAACGCCACCTAGCCGTAATGTTTAGTGAACTAACCACTAGATTTATTTTCCCCTTTAAATAGTAAAGTTGGATGGGTACTTTGAAGTGAAGGGTTTAATTTTCAATCGTGTCTTTACTTTAGCCACCAATGAGATAACCTCCTTCTAGTTAAGTCTACCCGCTTAAAGTCTATTTTGCCCTCCCTGTCCCTAACACCAGTGCTTTGAAAAAACTCTGCGCCATCATCTTGAACTATAAGGTGAAGCCCTTTACAGAGCATTGTCAAGTGTCAAGAACTAAGCTAGAGATGGCTAGATACAGGGGGACGGTACCGCCATCTAGTGAACACTGCAAGAACTAAACTAGAGGTGGCTACATACAGGCTACAGGGACGCACAGCCCACGCCCTAAGGAGCTC